>CAUYUJ010018092.1:0-180000 GCA_963575745.1 Prorocentrum cordatum | reverse complement strand
CGAGGGGCCCCGCCCGCGAGGCCGTGGAGATGGGTACGCTGCCAGCCCAGGAACGGCATGCACTCCGAAGGCTTCCGGGGAGGCCCTCAGAGAGCCGCCAGAGAGCGGAGGGCCATCGCACTCCGAAGGCTTCCGGGGAGGCCCTCAGAGAGCCGCCAGAGAGCGGAGGGCCATGCTGGGAGGCGCGACCCGGCACCCGGAGCCCCGGTGTGACTTCCCCCTTCCGCTGCCTGGCCCAGGGCCCTCGAAGGCCTCGGATGTCAAAAAGGTTAGAAATCCCATGGAGAGGAGGAGGAAGACCAGAGGAAACCAGAGATGCATCAGCGACTCTCGAGTCCCAAGTCCCTCCCAAGGATGCACCCTCCCGTCCCAAGTCTTCCCGCTGACAGAAGCGCCCCCCTTGAAAAACAGCACCATAACAGATGTGCCTGCCATTCTGATGATGACCCCGCCTTGAAAAGGAACTGTCTTGCACCCGCCTGCCGTAATATCAGGGATGCGACAGCATATGGTCATACATGCAGCGAAGTGTCCAACGAAATCCCCTTATCGAAAACGGACCACTCCCTCCATCCGTAGTGGTGTCACTACGCAAGTTCACGCTTGTGGTAATCGACTTCGACGGAGTCTCAAGCGAGAGCTCCGTTTGAAACATGAGCCGCCCTCGATCTGTGCAGCGTTGCATGCCTTGAAGTTTCGGATCTTCAAAGTCAAGGAAGTCCAACGTGAGATCCCCATTGTGAACCAGAACCGTCCTCCAAGCTTTTACGAGCAATGCTCGCGGCGCCAAGGCGAGAGCTCCATTCGGAAAACGACCTATGCTCCATCCTGGAAGCTGTTGAATGTGTCGAAAACGACAGAGCGCGGCGGCAATGCAAGAGCTACATGTTCAAAAGGAACTGCCCCATCTCTGAAATTGTTGCACTTGTTTCAGACGAATGTGCGCAGCGCGCGAGAGCCGCATTGTGAAAACCACTCCACTCTAGTTTTGAAGCTGCTGCAGTATAATAAGTCGCGTGTTCGAGGCGCTAAAGCGAGAGCCACATTTTGAAAACGAGCACCCTCCATCCTTGACGATACTCCAATATTTGAAACGAATGCGCGCGGCTCTGCGGCGAGAAAAAAGATCCGCTCTTCATCAACACAACTGCTGGAAGCGTTTAAGACACACGTGCGTGGCCTTACGGCGAGAGCCACATTTTGAAAACGATCCAGACTCTATCTGTGTAAACGTCGGGAACATGTGAAACGAATGTGCGCGGCGCTGAAGTTACAGGCACGTTTTGAAAACGACTGGCCTTCCATCCGTGCAGCTGCTGAAAACGTAACTCTTCGGGCGAATACTGGCTAGTGAGGCGCAAGCAGAGCGCCCGGCCTGGACTTCGGACCGCGAGGGAGGAGGAGGAGGAAGATGGATGATGATGATGATGATGATGATGATGATGATGATGATGATGATGATGAGATGAGGGAGGGAGGAGGAGGAGGAGGAGGAGGAGGAGGAGGAGGAGGAGGAGGAGGAGGACGCAGCACGCCGCAGGGTCCGGAACACGTTTTCCTCAGTGCCTCCTCATTCCCCCCTCGCGGCATGCGAAAGGCGATGGTGAGCGCCCTCACGCCGGCAGCAGGGTGTCCGTCTCGCGCGGCTCGCGGCACCGGGAGGCTTTGATCGGGGGGGCCAGAGAGGCGATGTTGACCTCATGGAGGAGGAGGAGGAGGAGGAGGAGGAGGAGGAGGGAGGAGGAGGAGGAGGAGGAGGGAGGAGGATGGAGGAGGAGGAAGGAGGATTGGAGGAGGAGGAGGAGGAGGATTGGAGGAGGAGGGGATTGGAGGAGGAGGAGGAGGGAGGAGGAGGAGGATTGGAGGAGGAGGAGGAGGATTGGAGGAGGAGGAGGATTGGAGGAGAGGGAGGAGGAGGGAGGAGGAGGAGGAGGAGGATTGGAGGAGGAGGAGGAGGAGGAGGAGGAGGAGAGGAGGAGGAGGAGGACACGGTTTTTTCGATCCCGGCGCTTCTTCTGAGCTTCGGCCTCTCGGGTCCGCTCGCGGGCCGCGGGCCAAGCGGACTTGGGAAGAAAAGCTGGCCCTGGGGAAAGAGGAGGAGGAGGAGGAGGAGGAGGAGGAGGAGGAGGAGGTACGGAGGAGGAGGAGGAGGAGGAGGAGGAGCAGGAGGAGGTACGTAGGAGGAGGAGGGAGGAGGAGGAGGAGGAGGAGCAGGAGGAGGAGTGGGGACCTCTGGGGTGAAGTCGGGCCTGTCCCTCCACAGGAGGAATATTCAAAAGTAGTAAAAAAATAGTCGGGGTACGATGTTTCGAGCATCTTGTTGAACATTTTGGGGCATGTTCTGGCTATTCGTTTATTCTTCGTCCAAAATCCGCCTGTAGGAAGACATGCCCAACCTAACTCTGGGGCCGCGGGCCGGAAAATAACACATCGTCGGATGTCCTAAACATGAGATTCCGGAGGCCCGCGCGGACTTCCAGGACCGGCGCTGGTCCCCCCTCCCCAGCGCGCGGATCGCGCCGGGGGCGGGGGGTTCTAGCGACGACACGGAAAGTCCGCGTGGACTTCCGAAAAACATGTTTACCTAAAGTTTAGGAGCTCGACCACAAGAAACCCAACCCTGAGACCTCAGGATGCCCATTGTTTTTTTGGTGTGGGGACGTCACGTTGCCATCGTAGATCCATCGAAACCCATGAAACCCAGGGCACCCTCGAGGCAAACAGGGTGTTTCTTGGCATGAGCTCCCTCTGTATGCAATTGCTCTTCTTCGACCTGAGGGCGACGAGATCTACACGTGTCCACCGCGCCTGGCCAGGCCCAGCCTCGGGTATGCGCCCATTTGGCCTGGCCAGGGAGACAGACACGCGCCCCTCTGGGGCCCACGGTGGACCTGGCCAGGGACGGCGAAGACGTCCAGAGCTCGTCGCCACGTGGACCCGGGCCAGCGCAGAGACCGCGGCGAGGCCGGTCTCTGCGGCGCGCGTGACGACTGCGAACGCGATGCCCGAGATGCAGACGACGCCAAAGACGTCCAGGGCCGTCGCAGCCCACGCGTGCCGGTGGCGCGTCGCCGCGTCGAAGATGATAGGGGGCTATATGCGAGCCCTCCCCAACCCCCCATGACTTCTGAGGGGGGTGGGGTGGGGTTCGCTTCGTTCGGGAGCTCCCAAGCGAAGTGACCCCCCCCCCCTCAGAACTCGTGGGGGGTCGGGGTGGGGCTCGTCTGTGGCCCCCCAAGATGACGCAGGCGAGGGCGGCGAGCAGCGCCGCCCACAGCAGCGCGGCCCGCCTCGCGTCCGGCCTCGCGGGCCGCGCGGGCCCGTGCCCGCGGCAGGCCTCGGGGCCGTCCCCCCAGTGCGCGTGGTCCTCGGCTGCTCTGCTGGTCGGGGGTGGGGGGGGGCAAGGGCTCCTAACTTCGCGCTTCGCGCTGCGCGAAGCGCGAGGTGCGAACAGCTTCGCGCTCTCGCGCCGCCTCCCAGGGGAGAAGAGGAGGATGAGGAGGAATCGGAGCCGAAGCGCGAAGCGCGAATAGCTTCGCGCCCTCGAGGGCGCCCTTGGGGGGGGAGAAGAGTCGTCGCCGCCGCCGTCGTCGCCGCCGCCAACGCCGTCGTCGTCGCCGTCGTCGTCGTCGTCGCCGCCGCCGCCGCCGCCGTCGTCGTCGTCGTCGTCGTCGTCGTCGTCGTCGTCGTCGTCGTCGTCGTCGTCGTCGTCGTCGTCGTCGTCTGTTTTGGCCGGGCGGAAGGAGAGGGTGAGACTCAGGACGCCAGGGCTCGACGGCACGCGCGCGCGCGGCACGAGTGAGAGAGCGACCGCACTCGACAGCCGCCCTTCCTCCCCACCCGACGTGGGGAAGACGAGGCACGCCTCCCTGGAGGAGGGGAGGGAGGTGCGCGCGGTCCTCGATGTTGTCGGTGCACAGCGCCAGGCTCTTGACAAACCTCGCGGCGTTCGGGAGGCTCCCCGAGAACACGAGGTCGTAGCAGCAGCCCGCCAGGCAGGCGAGGACGGCGGTCTCGCACATCACCTCGAACACGTGCAGGTAGATCTTCGCCCACCTCCAGGCCGAGAATGCTGCCATGACAGGATTGGCTCAAGATACGCTCCAGGATGTCCTGATGATCTAGCGGCCCTCGTTTCTGCAGCCCGTGTGGAACATGAGAAAGTCTGGGACATCCAGGACATCCTGAAACGCATCATTATCATGATCTGTTGCTCCTCTGAACCTCGGCAGCACGCCGTCTGCGGCGACGTTCCAGAGGCCAAGGGCCATGGTGAAGCTGGCAAGCGCCGTTGCGCAGCACACTCCGTTGCCGCTCTTCCCGATAATGGCGCTCTGCACGTACTCTCTCGCCCTGGCGGGGAGCAAGAAGGCGCCCGACGCCGATGCAGCCTGGGCCTCTCCTGGCCAGCGCCGCGACCATGATTCAGAGGTGAATCCAGCCGAGGCGACGAGGGCCCCCCGGAGCGATCCCAAGTGGGGTGGGTGCCCATAGGGGTGCCCAGGTGTCGTGCCTGCTACATCGCGATGCTGTTAGGGCTATGAGAAGAGACACGTCTACCCCGCCAGCGCGGCCAGTCTACCTGAGACATCCTCACCACGCAGGCCCGTGATAGCACCCTGGTCGGTTCCCTTGGGAGGCCCGTTGTCATGCCTGCTATATCGCGATGGTTCTGGGGTTGTGGAAAGAGACGCTTCAAACCCCCCATGAGGCCTGCTCTATCTGAAACAGCGCCACACTGTGGCCGCGAAGAGGCCCGTAACAACACCCTGGTAGGCTCGCCCTTGGGGTGCCCCCAAGTGCCATGCCTGCTACATCGCGATGATCTCGGAGCTCTGCAAGGCCACACGTCTGCTGCGCCAAAGGGGCTAGTCTGCCTGAGACATCCCCCCAATCTGGCCGCAAACAGGCCAATGATAACACCTCAGTCAGCGCTCTTCGGGAGAGCAAATTGCCATGTCTGCTACATTGCTATGGTGTGGAGGTTCGAGAAAACAACATGTCTGCCCCGTCAACGCGAATATTCTACCTGGGCCTGGGACGTCCCCGCCACCTGGCCGCGAACGGGCCTGGGATGACACCGCGGTCGGACTGGGGTGCCCAAGCGCCGTGCCTGCTACATCGCGATGAGATCGGGCGTCAACAACATACATTTGGGGCCCGCCAAAGGGCCCGGATGGGCGCGAATGGGTCCCCGATAACATTCTGGCCCGCTCCCCTGTCAGGGGGTTTAAGTGCCATGCCTTTGTGTATGAGCAGAGCTGCGTATGAGCGACTCTGAGTATAAGTGAGTCTGAGTGTAAGTGATTATGAGTGTACACGAGTCTGAGCGCGAATGAGTCTTGATCTTGATGATGTGAATGTGAACGGATTTGAACATGAGTGGGTATCAATACGAGCGAGCATGAGTGTGAGTGTGCCTGAGCGCGGATGGGTCTGATTATGAATGCGTGCGTGTGTGTATGACTTGACGTGACTACATGATTGGCCGTAGGGTGAGCGAAGATCAATCGCAATGAGTTCGCATTCGGGTGGGTCTTGTGTCAAGTTAGCCAGGTCGAACGAGTCAAAGGGTCCCGCCCATTCCCACCTTCCCCTCCAGTCGCATAACAATCAAGTGTGGCGCAACTTGGCATTGGGACTCGAGCGCGATCCCACCTAGCTAACGGAAGGCGCTCGCGCGCAGCTTCGCTTCCGACGACTTGGCGAGGCGCAAAAATGCGGGCTGTGCACGGGCCGAGGCGGAACCTCCGAAACCATGCGCGCGGCGCTGAGGCGGCAACCCAAATACTGCCTGCCCTCTTCTGGGCGGCCAAGTTTTCGACGGTCGTGGCAGAGACGACGCAGGCGCCGCACCGAAACAGCACTGCTACTTTCGCGCAAAAAGTCGGCGCGGTGATTGGGCGAGAACAGCATTTCGCGCGGCCCCGCTGCCGCGCCACTTTCAGGTGGCTCGGCGAACGAAAACCGGCTGCAACAACGATCTTTGGTTTCGGGCGCGCCCGTGGGGGGCCCAGCGCAACCACGCAAGCCGCTGCCGCCCCATCGCATCAACACCCGGCGGGACTCACCTCCGAAGATCCTTAGCGCCAGCGGTCAACTGCGGAATTCCGCCAGTTCGATTCGGCCGCCCTGAACGGCAGCCCGAAGGCCCTGCGAAAGCAGACGCTGCCGGGCACCACCACGAACCGCATCGCGATAACGTCTGACCCGGCCCAGCGACGTGGCCAAAACCAGGCCCCCCGCGCCCCCCCCTCCCCAACGGGCGCGAATACATTTCAATTGTGAGGATTTCAGTGTATTGGGATTCGTCTCCGATGCTACTCAGAGTTCTTCAAACTTGTACAAACTGGATGAGTTGGGATTTTGGTTTGGGTTCGGGACCTGTTTTGGTGCTCCAAGACGTGACGCACGGTCAACCAGGACCCCCCCCCCTCGGCGCGGGGGGGCCCAACTCTGGCGCGCCGAGATGCGAGCGCAGCCCCACGCTGCGCGCGCCGACGCGAGGCCGAGCTCAATCCCAGGGAAAATGTCCCGACACCCTTTGGGCCAGCACCAAAGCCAGGCCACTCTGGCGAAGGTCCACTCTCACGGGTAGCCGCAGACAGCATGCACGCGCGCCAGAGCGAGAACGCCGCTTCTGGGCGAGTGCAGACATTCGCGCCGCACCCAAGCGGGAGCGCCGCCTTCGGGCGAACTCTGCAGCGCCGACGCGAAGGTGGCATTTCGCCCGTCCGCGCGCGATCCCAACATCGACGAACTGGAAGGCAAAAGTGCTGCGCCGCGCGCGCCCAGGCGGGAGGAGGAAGAGGAGGGTGGAGGAGGAAGAGAAGAAGGAGGAGGAGGAGGAGGAGGAGGAGGAGGAGGGTGATGGAGGAGGAGGTGGAGGAGGAGGAGGAGACGGAGGAGGAGGAGGAGGAGGAGGAGGGGGTGATGGAGGAGGAGAGAGGGGGAGGAGGAGGAGGAGGGGAGGAGGGAGGAGGAGGAGGAGGAGGAGGAGGAGGCGGAGGAGGAGGAGAAGGAGGAGGCGGAGGCGGAGGAGGAGGAGGAGGAGGATGCGGGAGATGCGGAGCGATGCGGAGGAGGAGGAGGAGGAGGTGAGGAGGAGGAGGAGGAGGAGGAGGAGGAGGGAGGAGGACGAGGAGGAGGTGAGCTGAAGTCGCAAGAGTGAGATAAGCGCGGCGCTGAGGCGAGGGCGACGTTTCGCCTTGTCGCTCGGAGCGCGCGCCCCGCCCGAGATGCCTGCCACGCCTTCTGCAGCGACAGCGACAGATCGCTCATTCTGCAGATGGAAACGTAAGCTCCTCCTCCTCCTCCTCCTCCTCCTCCTCCTCCTTATCTCCGCCTCCTCCTCTTCCTTATCTCCGCCTCCTCCTCCTCCTTCTCCTCCTCCTCCTCCTCTTTCTTTTCCTCCTCTTCCTCCTCCTCCTCCTCCTCCTCCTCCTACTCCTCCTCCTCCTCCTGGTCGCCGTCGAGGTCTTTCAGGGTCGGCGGCACTGGCCGTCAGGCCTTCACAATTGTTCATTTTGCAAGGGGAAACGTAAGCTTTGTCTTGCTGTTAACGTGTCGGATGGAAGGGCCCAGATTGGATCGCTATCGTCCACCTGGGTGGCAGGATATGGATGACAGGTCTGATCATGAGTGGGACTGAGTATGAGCGATGTAGAAACCATTGCGCAAGGAAGAGAGGGAAACAATACCCCCGTACATCGGATACAGAGAAACAAAGAAAGCACCTCCCCTAATTTCCGATGTATGTGTTTCAAGACGACCGGCTATTTCCCCAAGGCCGTCATTACAGCCCTTAACCCAGACAGGGCCCCTGGAGGCCGAAAACAATTGAACATCTATGCACTTGTTATTCGACAACTGCGTTGGGTGTACGGTTCGATCCTCGAGCCTCGATGTTCGATCCTCGATCCTCGAGCCTCGATCCCCTTGGCCCATCGATCGAGCCTCGATCCCAAACATCCGACAATGTCAACTTTCAAATCCGCTGCCCTAAAGGTCCCGAACCCGTGCCGGGGGGAAATTCTTCGTCCTAAATCCATATTTGGTGACCCGGGGTCCGAAACCAGCCCGCAGAGGCTGCGATTGAAAAAACACATCGTCGGAAGCTGAAATTGTGGACCCTCGAGCATCGAGCCTAAGGCCTCTCCTGAGGTCCGCTCTGGCCAGAATTTCGAAGCTATGCTGATGCTTTCTTTGCTGTTTGTGACTGGGGGCCGGCCCTGGGACCTGGGACCGTCAAACAGCGACTCGGGATGAGAAGCCGGCCCCGGGGAAATGGCCGAGATCCCCTGTGGGCCCACTCCACGAAGAAGAAGAAGAAGCTGCAACGTAGGAGGAGAGGCCACCTCGATCCTCGACCCTCCTGGCCCCTCGATCGAGCCCCGACGCTCGAGCCCAGCTCCCGGTCCCTCCGAGCCGCCGTGCCCTGCAGCCAGCGCCGCCTCTCCCAGCACGGTCCGCGCCGATATCGGCGAGGCCGAGATCGTGGCCCCTCGCATCTCGAGAGCCTCGTTGTTCTTGCCTCGAATCTGGTCCCTCGAGCCTCGAGGGTCTCGACCCTTCTGGCCTTTCGATGGAACCTCTATCCTCGATGCTCCCTTCCCCGCTCCTCCTAGGGGCAAAGCTACGAAACACGCCGCGATTGAGAAAAACACTGCCGCCGAGACGCCAAATGCACGAGCATGAATGCAGAGTTTTCGCCATAGAACAGCGAAACGAGACGGCAAGGGAAACAGAAAAGAGACGAACCGCGCGAGGACCAAACCTCGATCCCCGATCGAACCTCGGTCCTAAAAAGCGAACATCCGCATAAACAGAAACTTTCGGGTGTCCACGTGGATTTCTTGGGACAACGCTGGAGCCCCTTGGGGCGCCTCTGGCGCCGCTTGCACCGGTGGACAGAATTCGCCAACCACCCTTACAGCAGGAACTCGACTACAAGAAACATTCCACAAGAAACCCAATCCTGAGACCCCAGGACGTCCATTGGTTTTTGTTGTGGGAAGGTCACGCTTGCCATCGCAGAACCATCGAGACCCAAGAAACCCAGGACGCGGTCCCTGCGTGCGGACCCTGCCAATGTGGCTTTCGTGTGACGGGTGTGCCTAAATGGGTGGCGGTCCCCACATGCGGACCCTGCCACTGGAGCCTTCGGTGGAACTCCCTGTGGGTCACGAGCCGTGTGAGAGGTGCGCCGAAATAGGTGCCACTGGGGCCTTCGGTGGAGCTCTCCATGGGGCCATGAACCGCGCGAGGCGTGCCAGAATTGGACGGGCAAGCGGAGAGCAGGGGAGGATGGTGGAGGGAGGAGGAGGGAGGAAGGATGAGGGAGGCGAGGTGAGGCGAGGTGAGGTGAGACGCGGGGCGAGGTGAGGCGAGGTGAGGTGAGCCCCCACGGGCACGGCCCTCTGTGGAGCCGACTCTGGCTGCCGAGGATGCTGTCGACGCCGCGGCAGTGCTCAATGGCCTTGCTGTTCTCGTCGAGCTGCTGCCTGAGGAGCTCCGCCGCGCGGGTGCGCTCGATATCCTCGCGTTGGTTCGGGCTCTTGCTCGCAGCGATCCTCGCCGGACACAAGGTGATGCGCCCCTGCTGCTTGTAGTGGCCATAGAGCGCCACCTTGTCGCGCCCGATGATGTCGTCGTATTTCGCGCTGGTGCTCTGCAGCGTCTTGCGGCAGGTCTGCAGGCGGTACTGCACGGTTCCGAAGACCTGGTCGCGCGGGCCGCTGCCGCGCCCAGCTGGTTTCTGGATCGCCACCTGTTCCGTCGCAGCAGCCGCCTCCTGCGCTGGCGTAGGGGGCTTGGCCGCCGCGGCCGCTGCCGCCCATGCTGTTGGGCTGCCTGCGCCGTGCCAACTGAGCGTGGAGCGCGGTTGTCGGCAGTGGCTCCAACTGGTTCCGCGCGTGAGTAGACGCTGTAACTCTGATCGAGTCGAAAGGGCTGCGGTGGGGGACGGTCCTGGGCAGCGTTGGAGTCGGAGCCTGACGCCGCGTTCCTGGCCCAGCCCGGTTGTTTTCTGAGCTGGGGGAACACGACGTAGTCGGAGCGGGCGGGCGCGGGTCCGCAGTTGCGTCGGTAGTTGTGGTGGGGGGGGCGAGAGGTCAGGGTGAAGCTGAGGGTGCTAGTCGGTCCAGCTCACGGTACTTAATGTACTGGTTCGGTCCTGGTTCGACGTTCCCCTTTCCTCGTGGGGCTCCGTAGTGGGTGGGTCCTTTGAGGCCCCTTATTGCCCCCACTGGTGGGTGGAGTTGGTAGTCGCCGATGTCGGTCCGCAATCGCCGCATTGGTGGGTTCCATGCGCAATGGGTCCACTCGCGCCGCGCACATCCTGCTGTCGCGAGGCCCTGATTCCAGTGGCTGTCTGCCGAGTCCTGCACCTGAGGCCGATGTGCCCAGTTGCGATGGAGCCAACATTGGGCGCGCGGCGGGGCGGGGTGGGGTTAGGCAGTAAATGTAAGAGGAGGTTGGTAGATAATGGGGCAAACCTTATCTCATTGTTGCTCCGTGGCCTGCTAGTATTCCCGCGAACGCTGCTCCCGATAATATATAGTCATGCGTAGGATTTCCGCCATGTGGCCCCAAATCGTGACGCTCTGCGTCGGAATATCGCAAATCGCTCGAAGTCGCTGCTGATCTGCATCGCTAGTTTTCCTCTCTGGTGCACGGCGGGACTGAAGGGGGGGCAATCGCTGGATGACCTTGGTCCTGTTGATCCTGGGGAGGCGACCGCGGGGCCCGCAATTGCTGGCGGCTGAGGGCTGCTGGCTGGGCTTCTCTTGTGGCCGGCTCACTGCCCGCGGCGCCTTGCTGATCTGGGCCTCGACGGCCATCTCCAAGCCCGAGTTCGGGCCTCCTGAACGGCTCTTTTCGGCGCCCAGGAAAGCGAGCGCCGGCCCCGGGGCCCGCTTGAACATGTCCCCTTTGAAGCCCAGGATCCTCTCGCACTGGCCCTACGGCGACGCGTTGACAATGTGCACGACCTTGGCCCTGCGACGTTCCGTCTCCATCTCCTCCTCCGACGGCTCGCGCGCCTCCTGGATCTCGCGCTGCAGGGGGACCTCGCCCACGAACGTTGGCCCCCATGGCTGGTCCAGCTGCCCCATGAACTCCGCGGGGGTCTTGCCCGTGTGCTACATCGGCTGGTCGTTGTCCTGCACCTTGGTCTTGGGCGCCTCCGCTACTCCTTCTGCGAAGGCCGCTGCGACGCGGCCGCGAGGGGGGCCGCGTCCGTGGCCCTTGCCCTTCGCCTTCGCCTTCCTGCCGCGCTCGCGGCCGGTCTCCATCGGGAGCTGGATCCACTCTTCCGCGAGGGGGGCCGGGGCCAGCCAGAAATCGCTGGCGAGGTGGGGGAGGTCGCGGATCTCTGCTGTGTTCTGGAGGGGCCTCCGCTGTAGTGCACGCGTGCTGTCTCGTGGGTTTGTTTGCGCTCCCTCTCCTCCCCCACCTGGGCCACCGCCTCCCGGGTGTCCTCGACCTCGCCCTCTCGGTTGGGTCGCCTGGCTGCCGCTGCCCTCGCCGACGTTGGCCTGCTTCCGCGGTCGTAGTAGTCCTGGTCCTGACGGCGGCGGGCGCTTGACTCGCCGCTCCATCGCCTCGACCACGGCGTTTCAGGCTGCGTGCAGCTTCGCCTCCTGCCGCTCTGATCTGGTCACGGCCCGCGAGGTGCTCTCGCATGTGCGCCTGGCATTCCTCTTGCGTTTGAGCCTGATGGGCCAGATCATGCATGTTAGTGTCCTGGATTATTGCATGGGGTGGGCCCACTTGGGCCTGTTCTGTCGGCGCATCCCGCGCTTGTGGACCGATATCGTGGCATGATCGATCGTTGTTTTCCTGTCTACCGACGTACTCTTACACCACGGGCACTGGCTGTTGACTATTACTGCTGCAACAATTTGTCTAATGTGGTGCACTTCTCGTCGGCGCCCTGCAAGGGCCGCGTAGGTTTGCCATCTCGCCCACTCTGAGCCCGCGTTAACATGGTTGCACCAGTGTGGTCGTAGTAAATCATCTTCCTCTCCCCCATTGACCTCGGGGACCTCCCCCCTCCTCGCTAGTGCGTCCCAGTTTCTTCGTGGCTGTGCAATATTATGGGGTCTGTATGTAACCGTAGTTTTTGTTCTGTGTTCCCTGTCTCGAAGATAGCCGAAGTCTCGTTGCGCGCGCCATCCCACCCCCTCGTCTCTCTCTCTCTCTCTCTCTCTCTCTCTCTCTCTCTCTCTCTATATATATATATATATATCTCTGTATGTTTGTTATTATCTCTCTCTCTATATATATATATATATATCTTCTTTCGTTTGTGTGTGTGTGTGTGTGTGTTTTTTCCCCTCTCTCTCTCTCTTTCCTCTCTCTCTCTCTCTTTTTTTGTTTCTCTCTCTCTCTCTCTCTCGAGGAGTAGCTGCGTGTCTGCTGCAGGGTCTTGGGCCCGCAGAGTAAGGCGTTGCCCCATCCAACCCATGCCCGCAAGCCTCCCGGCCCCCGCGATGCAGCTAGTCGGGCGGCGCCGAATCCTGCAGCAAGCGCCGCGCCGTGCTCCTTGAAGTAGCCGGGCCAGCTCCGGCGCCGCCTTACTCGTCGCACCGCCAATGCAATGCTTTATCGTTCCACCCTCCAGTGCCTGAATACTTGTCGTAGGTTGTCGCGGCGCGCGGCGCCGCCCCCCGCCTTCCAAGACTCGGCCCCTCCTCCTAGCGCGCGCGCGTAGTTGCCTAGTGCGCTGTCTAGCGCATTGGCGCTTGCTGCAGCAGTAACGAATGCAGTTGGTCCGCCGAAGGCCGCGCTTATGACGGAAGCCATGTGCACTGGTCGTCTAATGTGTCGCGGCGTGTCGGATGTCCAGAATATACCGCATTGTCGCCGCGCAAGACTTACCGCGCTGATGTCTGGCCATTCGCCTGCGACGCCCCGCCCCGCTGGTAGGCGCGGCATGTCTCTGCGGGCAAGACCTCTTAGCGTGGTGCTGCGTCTCAAGGCCCCGGTAGTGCCGTAGTTGCCCCTGCCCACTAAACATAATAGGTGGTTTGTTGCGCTGTGGCTGAGGCCCCAACCTCCTTCTTTCAATGCGTCGGCTAGACGGCGTGTGCTGTTGATGCGTGCATATATCTCTTGTGCCGTGGCCGTTTCTGAGATGGTTTGTACGTGGGAGATGTCGTTCATGGATGCGTTGAGGCCTATGCCGTGTGTTTAACCTCCCACGGGGTCGTCGGTGTCGCGTATAGTCTGGTTTGGGGCACTTCTTTCCTGTGGCCACCATTTGCTGACGTAGATACTGTGCGCGTCGTTAAATTGTTGCGGGCAGAGAGTGAAGCCCATTTGTGCTCCAGTCGCGCTCTCGGCTTCTACTGGGCCGTCCGCCGCCTCGAGTGTCATGGTAGAGTGGTCAATGGCAGCCATTGCGTATAGTTGGTCTCTTTCGTGTGTGCGTTTGAACGCAAGCGTTTTTAGTCGTGCTCTGTTTGATGCTGCAAATGCGTTGGTGCCGTCGTAGTTGGCGGTGATGGTGCTGATCCCTCCGTGCGCGGTCCTCTACTGTGCGGCTTGTGCACGTAGTGCGGAGTTTTCCCTGCACCTGCGCTGCAGGCCTCCCTCCACCCATGGTGGGTGGTCAGTGGGGTGGCCTCGTTGTTATGTCCCTGAGTGCCGTGCAATTCCAAATGAATCGTAGGCGCGTCGTATCCAGTTGCCTTGTATGCAGTCATTGGGATTGTTTTTCTTTGCTGGGAAGGCTCGTGAGCGATGCCAATCTAACGGCGTAGCCTGGCAGCTGCGACGCTGTAGTAGGAACTGGTCGAGGTAGTACTTGTACTTGTGCTGGAGCTCGTGCATCCTCGGCGCCCCCACTCCTGCGCCAGTCCCTCTGCCCACTCAGCGCGACCGTTGTTCCCACGTTTCTGCGTCGTAGTCGTCGTCCACTGGCCTTCCTGCCTTGCCCAATGCTGTTCCCATAGCCCACCCCATTTTGCGTTGTAGTTCCCTCCCTTCCTTGCAATTTCCCAAAATAGTGTAATGCTCCAGGTCCTCCTCGTCTCCTCTCTTTTTCTGTTGCTGTTATCCTGCAGAGCTCTAACTGGTCGGATTCGTCGGTGGGGTTCCTAAGGTGGAGGGAGGGGTTGAGCAATAGCCAGGTTAATTATGTCGGTATCCCCCATTCTGGCCATGCTCTTGTTTTGCACGACCTCTGACAATATCGGAACAATACTTTTTTGTCTTTTGACCTGGCCTCGCAGTTCGGTGTTTGCCGGTCGACGCTGGATATTGTCGGAAACATGTCAGGCGTGCTCGGCTCGACTTTCGGCTCTGTCGATCGGTGGTACTCCGGGTCCCCCCTCGAGCGCTAGTCGCCCCAGTTCTTGAAGCCACTATTGCTTGGGCCATCTTGTTTTGGGGGTGGGGTAGCAACGCTTCTGAGGGTCTCTGCCGTTCCGCCGGCATTGCATTCTCGACCGATGCATTTCTGAAAGTTCCTGCGCTCGAAGGCCTCCCATTCTACAAGCTCGGCCTTCCTCTCCTCCTCCACCTGTTTCCTGGCTTACACAAGTACAGCGCTTATTTCTTTGAGCTCGGCTTCTACTTCGTCGTGATCGTCGGCCGTGCGAGTCGTCGTCGTCGTAGGCTCTGTCGTCGTCGTAGTGGCTGGAGCCGATTCGCTTTTGCTTTCTTCGTTAGCTCGTCTACCTCGTCCTGTCCTTGTTCTTCACAAACGTAGTAAAAATGGCCTGTCGTGCTGCCCCCCCAGTAGGTCCCAGGTAGTTTCTGGGGTCTGCTCTGAAAATGCCTCATCCCACTCTTACCTCCCCAGTGCCTCTACCTCCTGGTCGATGGTAGTAAGGAGCTGTTCCCGCTTGTGGCCGGTGTGGAGACACTCCATCAGTCCGTCTCTGCACAGTCCTTGTTGCATACGGGGCCGAGTGGGGAAGGAGGAGGTGGCGGTCGATACCTGAAATGTTAAGCCTATTGGCAGATGGTCTCTGTGTCCTCGCGCTTTTACCTTCTGGAGTCGTTTGCCAGGTGGGTGGGGTGCCGCGCATTGTTTGAGAAGCCCTACTGCACCAGTATGGATAGCTATGTGGTCTACTCTGCTGGTGTGGCCCGAATGTCCGTAGTATGTAGGGCCTACATTGTAGTGGGTAGCTACTACGCAAAAGTCGCTTGTCTGGCACAGGTTTCTGTAGCTGGTGCCGTGGGCGTTCTCTATATTCGGCAGCTGCCTGCCTATATGCGAACCTCTGCTGCGTGTTACTGTACCGTCGTAGTCGCGCTGGCATCCTAGCCCACTGTTCACGTCTCCTCCCAAGATACTTGTAGTGCGACACTTTAGCTTGTTTGTGCGTTGTTCCAACCACCCAGTGATACTGTCGGCCAGTGTCGAGTAGTATGGGACGTGTGTAGGTGCGTAGTAATGCATAAAACAAAAAACCGTAGTCGTAGCCCCTGATGGCGATTCGGACTCCTGAGGCCCGTCCCTGGAGGTATGCTGGTGGGGTGTATACCTCTCTGATGGCTCTTCCGTTTATCCTGTGACTGGTTAGTATGGCTGTCCCGCAACTCTTGTTGACCAAATTGCCTTTTCGGGACTCAATATGTAATGGTACGTGTTATGGTAGGTATGTGCGTTGTACGGCCTCTCGTCCTGCCCATCTGCACGTACTACATAGTAGTAATACGTAATATGTCCCAGCTGTGTAAATCCGTACTTATGTCTTCGAGGCGTTCGTTGTTCCCCGCCTCCAGCGGGTTGTAGTAGCAGATCCGCATGCTAGTAGGCCAGGTCAAGCGGTCGTAGCCATGAGTGCTCCCCAATCCCCCCTGCCCCCGAGGCGAGCGGGTGTGGGGGGCGCAAAATCACTGCTGTAAGATTGTACATGGAGGTGCGGTCGGTATCCTTTTTGACCCTTCAAAAAGCGACCTAGCAGGAGAAGGAGGAGGAGGAGGAGGAGGAGGAGGAGGGAGCAGGAGGAGCAGAAGGGGCGTGAGGAGGAGGGAGGCAAACGATTCGTTCGTATGTCTTCATAGGCCGCCTGACCTCGAGATCCGATTCCCCTGGGCCCTCCCGCCTGCCGTGCCTCGCCGCGAGCGCCACCTCCCAGCACAGCCCGGCGAGCGCCAGGGCCACCAGGCAGCGGCAGACCGCCTCGGGCGAGGCACCGCGGCGGGGCGGCCCCCGGGCCGCCTCCCCGCGTTGCCAAAACATCTCGAAGGGAGAGTTTTGGCCGAATTCGTCGAACCCCTCTCGCGTTGTGGAAAAATCACGACCCGAAGTTTTTCGCTTTTTTCGGTCTCCAGGGGCCCTTCCCGGGCCTCGGGGCCGTCAAGAAACGACTCAGGATGCAAAACCGGTCCCGGGGGAAAGGGTCCGGACCTCTGGGGGTCGACGTTGCGAAAAAATCATGACGTCGGCGTTTCTGGGTCTCTGGAAAACCTCGATCCCCGAGCTCTCCCCGGGTCTCGATCCCTCCTCGTCCGACAGAAAGGGCCTGGCCAGGGTCGGTGCAGGCCTGCGTTGGGCCGCCGAGATCTCGACGTCGGCAGATCTGGCAGAGATCGGCGCCGTCCCCGATCATGTCTTTGTTGCTTCTCCCTCGACAGCTTGTCTGCCAGGGTTCTCTAGAATTCTCTTCCAACTCTCGGCGAGGGAGCCGGGGCCCTCGAAGTCAACGGCCCCTCGCGGCCCCCCATCGCGACACTGTGTGAAGCTATCTGGGGCCGTCTGCCTCGCAGGGGTGCCATTTCAATCGCGGCGTTTTTCGCTGATACCAGCGCCCGAGGCCCGCTCTTGGGCCCACTGGAGCATCGAAAGAGGAACCCGGACGAGAAGCTCTCCTCCTCCTCCTCCTCCTCCTCCTCCTCCTCCTCCTCCTCCTCCTCCTCCTCCTCCTCCTCCTCCTCCTCTTCCTCCTCTCCTCCTCCTCCTCCTCCTCCGCCTCCCCCTCCTCCTCCTCCTCCTCTCCTCCTCCTCCTCCCCTCCTCCTCCTCCTCCTCTTCTCCTCCTTCTCCTCCTCCGCCTCCTCCTCCTCCTTCTCCTCCTCCCCCTCCTCCTTATCCTCCTCTCCTCCTCCTCCTCCTCCCCCTCCTCCTCCTCCTCCTCCTCCTCTCTCCTCATTACACACATTCCTCTCCTCCTCCTCCTCTCCTCCTCCTCCGTCCTCCTCCTCCTCCTCTCCTCCTACTCCCTCCTCCTCCTCCTCCTCCTCCTCCTCCTTCTCCTCCTCCTCCTCCCCCTCCTCCTCTTCCTCCTCCTCCTCCTCCTCCTCCTCCGCCTCCCCCTCCTCCTCCTCCTCCTCCTCCTCCTCCTCCTCCTCCTCCTCCTCCTCCCCTCCCCCTTCTCCTCCTTCTCCTCCTCCTCCTCCTCCTTCTCCTCCTCCCCCTCCCTTATCCTCCACCTCCTCCCTCCTCCTCCACCTCCTCCTCCTCCTCCTCCTCCTCCTCCTCTTATCCACCTCTTTTTTAACGTTGGGCGGACATTGAGGCCAGGCGTGTTGCGTTCCACGAGAGAATTAATGCATGAATGTGCCGACTTAGGCAATTGGTGCCCTCCTCCTCCTCCCCCTCCTCCTCCTCCTCCTCATCCTCCTCCTCCTCCTCCTCATCCTCCTAATTACCCACATTCCCTCCTCCTCCTCTTCCTCCTCCTCCTCGTCCTCCTCCTCCTCCTCCTCCTCTTCCTCCTCCCTCCTCCTCCTCATCCTCCTCCTTACCCCCCTCCTCCTCCTCCTCCTCCTCCTCCTCCTCCTCCTCCTCCTCCTCCTCCTACCCTCTCCTCCTGCTGTTTGGGAGTTTCAGGTCGGCTATGGCACGCATCCGCGGATTGATGGAATGGATAAATAATCAGCACAACGGGAAGGAATGGGAGGGCGGGATAAGACGTTAGATATGGCGCGACTGCACCTAGCTTGTCCCACCCCATTCCCCCTCATCCTCCTCCCCCCTCTTTTCTTAAACGTTGGGCAGACATTGAGGCCAGGCTTGTTGCGTTCCCCGAGAGAAGCAATAGATGAATTGGCCGACTTTCCCCCCGGGCCGTCTCTCAGGGACCCGCCTCCCCGCCTGGAGCCGTTCCTCACAGCTCTTTGGGCTTGAGAGGTGCCTCGAAAAGATCCGAAAACCGAGAAGCCCCTCAGATGCAGACGCTGCAACTACAAACACGTGACGGCCAGTTTTTCAGCGGTTTCGGCGCCCAGAAGGCAAGACACCTTCTTGGGCACCTCGTGGGGGCCTCGTGTAGCCTCTCGGGCACTCTTGGGAGCGCCTGATGCCGACCTTCCCGAGTGCCTCTTCCATCGTGGGAGTCGTCGTCCAGCGTCGACGGCACCAGCCATAAGGCCTGAGCGATCCCTCAGATGCAGGCGCTGCCAAGAAAAAATGTGACGGCAGCTTTTCCATCGGTTTCGGCGTCTGGACGTCGTTACTTTCGTGAGAAGGAGACCGCCCCGTCTCACTGCCCCCCTTCGCTCGCTGCCGAGATACCCGGCCCCGAGGAAGTGGTCGAAGTCTCAGGTCGGGCGTGTCCTCCTACAGGGGCATTTCGGACGAAAAACAAAAGATACCCGAAACAAGATTCAACACTTGTCAAAACATACTGGACAAATCGTCCTCAGATTATCTTTCCACCATGCTTGAATACTCCTCCTGTAGAGGGACAGGCCCGACTTCCTCGAAGTCTCTGGGGGCCGACGGCGCGAAAAGATGCCGGCGTCGGCGGAGGGGCCTCGGTGCGCGGCCCGCCCACCGTGGCACGCGGTGCGGCGGTGGCGGCCTGCACGCCCGGCTTCGGCGGCCCCGCACCCCCCCGAGAGCTGCGCCCCGGAGCTCGTTCCAGCGAAGCGTCTGTCTTCCACCACCACCATAAGTTGGAGGGGGAGGGGGTGCTCCTCCTCCTCCGCCTCCTCCTGATCCTCCCCCTCCTCCTCCTCGTCCTCCTCCTCCTCCTCCTCTTCGTCCTCCTCCTCCTCGTCCTCCACCTCCTTCCCCCCTCCAACTTCCGGTGCTGGTGGAAAACAGGCCCATCATCCGGCGAAGGGTCACTCGTTTTGGTCAAGCGCGTTCCACTACTCGCAAAGGAAATACTCGCAAATGGCCTGGACCCTCCGCGGGGGATGTACGGTCCATCACATCGAGGAAGACGCGTATTTTCCGGACGTTTGCGAGTAGGCACTTTACGAGTCGTGGAACGCGCTCGGTGCCTTTTGGGTAGCCCACCGCCTCCGTGAAGGCCGGGACCCAACGGAAAGTGGCGTCGCTGCAGTCGAATATCCGCCGGCCCCCCATAATGGGAGCTTTCGAAGCTTTTTGCGGCTAAGAGGGCCAACGAAAATCGACAAGGATGGACCGAGGAGGCAAGGATGCATATTTATATATATAATATTATATATATGGGTACCCTTGGGAAGGTTGCCCATCCTTACAAGGCGGGTTGACTGTAGCTGCCCTAGGCCTCCTAGATGGAGTCGGAGTAGATGGGGTCGGAGGATCGCGCCGCATCGGCGATGCGGCGCGATGCGGAGCCCGATTTTCTCCACGTTGGCGTCGCCGATGCATCGCCCACGTCGACGATGCATCGCCAGTGCATCGCCGATGCATCGCCGATGCATCGCCGATGCATCGCCGATGCAACACCGATGTATCGGCGATTCGGCGCTATCCTCCGACACCATCTTTTCCAACCCCATCTAGGAGGCTCCTAGCTGCTTTCTCCTTCTCCGAGCAAAACCTAAAAAGCCTTGCGAGCGCTGGCAGTTTAGCTGTGGCATGCCGTCTCGTCGTCAAGGTGCCTTGCGCCGTCTCGCGAGGAACGTGCCTCGATCGTCGACCCTTCCCGCTGTCCCCTCCCTCCATTCCCCCCCCCTTTCTCCCTCCCTCCCCCCCCCTCCTTTCCTCTTCCCCCCTCCCTCCCTCGACTCTTGTCCCCCCCCCCCCCCGTCCCCCCTCCCCCCTCCCTCCCTCTCTCCGAAAGACACAAGCATGACCCAGAAAGGGGCAAATGGATTCCAAGCCTGCGCACTGCCTCCTGACGATCGTTTTCGGCGTCGTCTTCGCACTCCTCCTCCTCCTCCTTCTCCTCTTCTTCCTCCTCCTACTCCTCCTGCTCGTCCTCCTCCATTTCTTGTCCAGGTGCATAACTCCTCGCTGTCGCACCCCGAGGCTTGTCGGTAGGGCGGGCCGGACATTCTGCATGACACTTCCTTACAATCTATGATCCTTAAGCTGAACATGTGCAAGAGCTTCATGGATGGAGGGTGGGTGGTCTTCAAAATGTGGCAATCGCAGTAGCGCCGCGCACACTCGTCTGAAACATTTGCAAGGGTTTCACGGATTGGGTGCGAGTCGTTTTCAAACTATGAGCCCTCGCACTAGCATCGCGCACATTCGTCTTCCACTTGTGCAAGAACTTCGCGGATGGCGGGCGGGTGGGTTTCAACATGGTGCTCTCGTCTTGGCGCCGCGCACATTCGTCGCAACATATTGCAAGAGGTTCGCGTATGGAGGGCGGTACCTTTGGTAACAAATGGCTCTCGACTTAGCGCCGTGCACTCTCGTCTTAAGAGTTTACGGCGGTCTCACGGATTTCTATGGCCGACGTACCAGAAAAGACTTTGGCGCACGATGTAAGACTGTCAGGGCGCACCAGTGACGTTGAGTCGCAGTGTTGAAGTCTCAGGAATGGTGCTCTGGCACGATTTAAATTCGTCTGGAGGCAACGTTGATTCGCGGCGTTGAAGTCCCAGGAACGGTGTTCTAGCACGGTTCAGGAGTTTCAAACGCTTGTCTTCCAACTGGGCACTCCATTCAGTGACAATAAGACCTTCTAGGGACCTGTGAAAAGGAAACTTGGAGGGAGGGTTTATGGCAGCATCGTTGATGAGCCTTGGGATTACACAGGTCCTCCTCCTCCTCGCTCGCACGACGCTGCCTCTGGCTCCTCTTATTGCTGCCTATCGGCAAGCCCTATGCTCCTGACAAAAAGCATTCCTACACCTAGGTAACGGGAGGACTACAGGAGGAGCGCGCCATGGACGCACCACGGACGTGTCAGGAGCACGTCACGGGACTTGCCTGGGGCCGTGCAGGGAGACGCGCCAGTGGATGCGCTGGGGGACGTGCTAAGGGATGCGCCGCGTGACGCGCCTCGGAATCCACCAGGGGCGCGCCAGAGGACGAGCTCGCGGACTCGCCCGGAGACTTGCTGCCGCCTCTGGGGCGGCCCCTCGGCTGCCAATGTCAGGCTGGCTCCCTTCGCTCCCCAAGGCGCCTGGGTCCCTTGGGCCTGCTTCCGACGAATGCGCCCCGGGGAGCCGGCCAGCCCAAGGCCCGACGCCGCAGGCCACGCGCAGCCCTCTGGGCAGGCCCCGGAGGTCGAGCCTCGAACCCGGCACCCCATCGGTGCGATGCCGCCCCCCCGGAGCCCCGCGAGACAAGACCCGCGCACGGTCGGAAGGTCCCATCTGGACCAGCCGACGCTCCGCCGCCCAAGCGGAAAGCCGGCGCCAGCGTTGCGGCGGGGGCGGCCTCTTCGTCGGCCTCGGTCGCAGTCCACCTCGCTCTGGTCAGCCCCGAGGCCGCCCTGCTGGACGCCGCCCAACTCCTCGTCGGCTTCGCAGCTGCCCACCGGCACGAAGGGGTCGCCCGGCACGCGCAGGCTGCGGGAACCGCCGGAGGCGGGCAGCGGACCTTCGACCCCCACGCGTGCTCCGCTCACCAGCTCAGCCTCTGCATACGCTCACCTATACGCTCCCTCCCCGAAGATACGTCTGGTCCTCGCCGCTTCCCAGGATGGGGGGGGGGGGCCGGCCCCCCGCCACTCCGGGCGGGGAGCCCGGCGCGCTGCGTCGTCCCAGGAGCGCTTTCCCCCCCCGCGAGCGCGCACGTCCTCGCGGGAGGAGGGCCAGGCGCTGAGCGTCCTCTTCCCTCCTCCTCCTCGTCCTCCTCCTCCTCCTCCTCCTCCTCCTCCTCCTCCTTCTCCTTCTCCTCCTCCCAAAGATTGGGGTCGTTCTGTCGTCGCTTTTCGTCCGGCTGCCACCGTTCCCCAGCGCTGTCTTCCGGTCGCCGTGCTCTTCCTCCTCGCCGTGCTCTTCCTTCTCGCTGCGCCCTCCGTGCGGGAGGCTCCACCGGGTGGCGGACAGTGCGCTCTCCCTCTCCTTCCCGCCACTCGCGGCCCAGGCTAGCGGCGGGGGGTTCGGCCGCCGCTCTTGACTGGCTTCGCCCCGTCGCCGCGCGCGAGGCCGCGACCGCCAACAAGTAAGTCTGTGTGTGTGCGTGTGCGTGGCGTGTGTGGCGTGCGTGTGTGGAATTGACGCACATCTGGAAGTGGTTTGTGGTAAAAGTTGGGACCCTCGGCGGGGGAAGACGGGGGCCTCCAGACCCTGTTATTGATGGGAGATCTTCGGGCGGGCGCGCTCGAGGCATTCTCCTTCGACCAAAAACGATCTAACCCCAGATAATTTCGCGGGCTCCCTCCAGTTATGGCAACGGGGATCAGCCTACTAACTACAGAGCAAAGTGGACCCAAGCCATTTCTGGGCACAAGAGAATCCGAGAAGCAACGCTGAAGGGAGCCAACTCAGGGGGGGAACATCGACCTGGAATCGGCGATACATCGCCGATAGATCGGCGGTCGGCACTCGGTTGGGAAACTGGGCGTTCGTGGGCGGGGTGTGGGCTGTCGGGGCTATATTATGCTTCCCAGTAAGCTGGACCCTTACCTGGTGTTTCCAATTCTCTCCCCCATGTAGATTTTCGATTCGAAAACAAAACATATAAATCTGCGAAGCCTTCTTGAGGCTCCTTCGAACCTGCTGAGAGGCCCCTTCTGGGCACTCCTCGAGAATTGCTGTGCGTTTGTTCGTGGGGAGTGCGGATGCCAGCGGAATTCGGGAAGATTCCGGAGGAGTTCGTGAGGACTGCTGCAGGACTCCCCACAGATCCCTTCGGACTCCGAAGGGATTCCTGACGGTTTCCTGCAGGATTCCCGAAGCTTGCCTGAGGATTCCCGAGGGATTGCGGAAGGATTGCTGAAGGATTCCTGCAATATTGCTGCAGAAGGTTCCTCATGGATTCCTTATGGATTTTTGAAAGATCACTGGAGGATTCCTAAGGGATAAGGACTCCCAAAATATCCCGGGGAACGTCTGCGAATTCCCTGCGGGATTCTCGAAGGATTGCTGAGGTTCCTGAAGATTGCCTCTGGATTTCTGTGGATTCCTGGACGGTATCAGAGGGAGTTCTGTGTAATAGACAAACCATTCCCATGGGATTTCTGGGGGGGGTCCTGCGGGATCTCTTAAGGAATGCTGCGGATAGACCATGATTATGGTAGTTCGCGGGATATCGTCAAGAGCATTGCTTGGGACGTTGGCTTATAGACTTGTGCGCTGTGTTGTTTCGGATATTGTTCACGATGCTGTCTTCGCATACAGTTTATAGTTCGCAGTCGCGTTCATGATATGGTGCAACGTGGGGTTCAGGAATCACGTCGTATATTGCATAGAGTAGTGCCTGGTGTTTTTTGAAGGTATTGTTCAAGACTGGATCAAGGACCTAATTTTGGATGTTGTGCATGAGTTCTCTAGTTTTATTACCCAGGATGTTTTTGTGATCTTGTTCACTATATCGTGCATCATCTTGGGCATGTCGCATGCCTCAACTCCACAGCGTGAGAGGCGCGAGCGCCAGCTACTGCGGCGCCCAGCCCCCGATCGCTGTGACTCGGGGCTGTCCGCTGAGAGCAGGTCTGGGTCCGCGGATGCAAGGTGTGAGTGGCGGACGCGCGCCTCCCGAAAGCAGCCGCCCTAACCGGGGAAGCCCAGAAGCCTCTGAAATGCCACGGGGAAGACCTTCAATTCCTGAGAGTGCGGGGTAGGCTCTCGGACACAAGACTCATCTACTGCACAGCCCCCATTTACAACACACGACCCACCTAATACACAGCCTCCCGCTGCAAGAGCTCACCCTAGGATGTGTTTGTTGTGGTAAAACTTACACCAGGGAAAGCCCAATCAGTGGATTTCTGATTTTTTCGCAGGTGCCTCGATCGGCCTTCCTCCCGCCCTAGTCTAGTTCGAATGTACGTTGTAGTCCACTCTAGTCATTCGATGTTGCTCTCTCTCTCTCTTTCTCTATGTCTCTCTCTCTCTCTCTCTGTATCCCTTTTTTCTTTCTCTCTCTCTCTCTCTCTCTCCCGTGGCGTCCCGTGGCGCGGGGGCGTCCCGTGCCGTGCTATATGCTATGCTGTGTTATGCTAGCGGTAGTGAGGTCGATCGTGAGACCGCCAGTGGTGTCGATGGTGAGATCCATGAGGTGAGATCGAAAGTGAGATCGATCGCGAGATCGATAGTGAGATCAATCGTGAGACTGGCAGTGGCAGCGAGGCCTACTAGGTAAGTTCGATTGAGAGATCGACCGTGCGGTTGATAGTGAAATCGATAGTAACATCGATAGTGAGATGAATAGTGACATCGATTAAGTGAGATCGATAGTGATTTATTTAATTATTGTGTTAAATATATCGTTATCTTGATCGCGTGTCCGATAGCAGAGCGATAGTGAGATCGCTTGAGTTGCATGTGTAATGACATCGATAGTGAGATCGGCTGTGAGATCGATCGGGGAATCGATATTGGCATCGATAGTGAGATCGACTGGGTGACGTGGATAATGGGATCGATAGTGAGATCGACCGTGCTATTGGTAGTGATATCGAGAGTGACATCGATAGTGAGATCGATCGTGACATCGGTAGTGCGATCGACAGTGCGATTGATAATGAGATCGATAGCGAGTTCGGCTGAGAGGTTCATCGTGAGATCGATAAAGAGACCGAAAGTGAAATCGATTGAATGACATGGACAGTGAGGACGATAGATAACAAGATAATGAGATCGATTAGAAGAGATGGATGATGATATTGGTTAGTAAGATCGATAGTGAGATCGACCGGGAACCTGGGAACCAGAAACTTGAACCCTGGGAACCCCGCCGCCCACCGAAATCGGTTTGGAACCAGCAACCAGGAACCCGGGAACCCTACCAGGATCCCACCCACCCGGGAACTGGATACCTGCAGCATCGCCGTAAAACGCAGTGCTTACAAGCTTGACTGTGTGCTCCCTGTTCGCATGTACATATGACATATCTGGAAGTATGCATACATACATGTACCTATGGATTCTCTGCGTGTGCACATTTGAATGCAGTTTTGTATCCGGAAATCGGCCCGTGGAGTCTCGTGCGTGGTTGGATAGCGAGATCGACAGTTGAAGCAATAATGAGATCGATAGTGAGTTCGATCGCGAGATGGATAAATGAGATCGCTTGTGAGATCGATAGTCAAATCGGTAATGATGACGATAGTAAGGTCGATACCGGGACCAAAGATGTAGTCAATTGAGTGAAATCGATAGTGAGATCGATCGTGCGATCTATAGGGAGATCGATTGTGAGATCGACAGTGAGATCGATAGTGCGATCAAAAGTGATATCGATTGCTAGAACGATAGAGAGGTCCATAGTGAGATCGATAGTGAGAGAACGATAGTGAGGTCGATTCAATGAGATCCATCGTGCGATCGATAATGGTAACGATATTGAAAGCGATTGGAAGATTGATAGTGAAATCGAGGGTGAGATCGATGGAATGAGATGAATAGTGAGGTCGATCATGAGATCGATAATGAGCTCGATCGTGGCATCGATGAAGAGATCGATAGAAAGATCGACCAGGAACCCAGAAATCTGGGAACGCTGCCTCCCACCGAAACCGGCCCAGAAACAACAACCGGGAACCAGGGAACCCGGAACTGGGAACCCGCGAACCCGGCGGCCCACCGAAATCGGCCGGGAACTTTCGCCAAATCTTTCAGCCTCCGCTGGGACCCCTTCAGTGCAAGCACTGATTGGGAAACAAAGCACAAACACACAACAACGTCTCATCGATGGACACAAAACAGAACAAGCGAAAAAGACACAACATTCGTTCGCCCGCCCGCCGACAGCCGCCCGCCCTGTTCGCTTCCCCAGCGCGGCACCACACGGCACCAATCTCCGCCCCTGACACGACACCTGTCTACTGCACCGCACCCATCTCAAGCAGAACACCCATCTACACGCCAACTGCGGCCTTTTTACGATTCTCTCCCGCGGCCCGGCCGTTGTCTCCAACGGCTGCCTCGCTGCCCCAAATCGTTTTTCCTCCGATGGCCTCGGACAAATGCGATTTTACCCCATCAGCGAGGGCACGTCAAGTGAACCGGAGCCGAACCGCGAAGCGCGAATACCTTCGCGCCCTCGAGGGCGCCCTTGGAACACCCATCTACTCAACAGCCTCCGCCTCCAGCGCGACGCCCCTCTGCCGCACGGCCTCGCCTCCAGCGCAGACGTCCCCCTGCTGCACGGCCTCCCGCCGCAAGGAGCTCGTCCCGCAGGGGCCGGAGATCCAACACCCGAGCGCGCCCGCCGCTCGCCGCCCGCCCCGCTCGCTCCTGCAGCACGGCACCTGCCTACTCGGGAGGGGAAAACACACACAGACAAAATGAACCGTCGATCCCCAAGAAAAGATGCGAAAATCTGGGAAGTGGGGGGGAGCCAGACATCCAGAAAATATGTGTGGAAATGTGGGGCATCCTGGGGCTTGTGTGTATCTATTTGTGTGCTTGTGGGCCCCTCTACCGGATCCACAACCATGATCTCCAACACGCCACCCTGCGCTTACACGGCCTCCGTTTCCAACAGAACACCGATTTACTCAACGGCCTCCGTTTCCGACATGACATCCGTCTGCTACACAGCCTCCCGCTGCAAGAACTCACCCTCAGGGGTTGCATTAAAATCCTGGCCCGCCCGCCGCCCGCCCCGCTCGCATCTTCAACACAGTATCTATATATATATATATATATATATATATATATATATATATATACTCAACAGCGGGACGAACGCCTCATGGGGACCTGGAAGGCCCCAAAACGGGCCAAGAGGGCTCCAAGAGGCCTCCTAGAACGTCACAGAGGGCCACGAGTCGCCGAAAGAGCGCTCCAAGACGCTCAAGATGGCCTCCAGACGGCCTCAAAGCACCCGAGACGCCCCCAGAGGCCCCCAAGATGCGTCCCAAGAGGGCCCCAAGAAACAAACATCGCCCCATTCCGACGGGAAAACGTATAGTTTTAGCCTATTCGCCTCTTGGGCTCTCACAACGTCCGAGACGGCCCAAGAAGCCTTCAATCTCGCCCTAAGTAAGACGCCCCAAGACGGCCCAAGAGGCCCCCAAGAGTCCTCGAAAAGGGCCCCAGGACGGCCCAATAAGCTTCCAAGACAGCCCAAGAGGGCCCCAGGACGGCCCCCAGAGGGTGACGTTTCGAGCCTTCGGCCCCAAAACGCCCCTAGGTTGCCCCAAAAACCTCCCAGGGAGCCCCAAGAAAGCCAGAAAAGGCGCCCAGGAGGCCCCCAACAGGCCCCAAAATTGCCTCCAAGACGCCCCCGAGAGGACTCCCACGAGACCCCATCAGCCATCAGAGCCCAGGCACGGTGGCGGGATGCACCGCAGGCCATTCGCTAATCACTTCTCTGGTGTGTTCACTGATGCCTGCCGTGTGTGAACTGTTGTTTTTGATGTTTGTCCCATGTCTGCACGGCGAACACTCCGAATGGCACCCGCGGACAATGCGCTGACCTAAGACACCTCCCTGCGGACTCTGACACTGCCCCCCTTGCTCCCTCGAGAGCGCTCCGAAGAGACTCCACGAAACATTTCTG
Organism: Prorocentrum cordatum; assembly: GCA_963575745.1. Lineage (NCBI taxonomy): Eukaryota > Dinophyceae > Prorocentrales > Prorocentraceae > Prorocentrum > Prorocentrum cordatum. The sequence goes on along the minus strand of CAUYUJ010018092.1, from coordinate 152,250 downwards.
AGTCTGGCACAAAATTATACCGGGATGGACCTACGGCCATGACACAGCTCACGGTCCAGAAACCCGCACAAGGTTTCCAGATCCAGGGCCAATAAATGCTTGCCGAAGGTGCCGGACTCGCCCCGAACGGTGACCACATGATTATTCCAACACGTCCAGGATTGCCCTCCGACGGCCCAAGATACCCCGATGATGCTCCAACCAACAAGCCTTCGAAAAGCCTCCCAAGGGGGCCCCAAGAAGAAAAACAACGTTCGATTCCCTTCGGAAGCGTATACTTCTAATCAAGTCGCCTCTTCGGCGTTCGCAGCGTCCAAGACGGCCTCAGAGGGCCCCAAGAGAGCTCCAATACGGCCCACAACAGGCACACAACGACCCCAGAACGATTCCAAGCGGAGGCCCAAACAGGAAACCCGAACAGACAGTTCCAGCCCTCGCCCCTGAGACACTCTCAGTAAGCCTCAGAGATCTGCCTCACAGTCCCCCTGGGCCTCCAAGATTTCTTCAACAGGACATCCAGAGGCCTCCAAGAGGCCTCAAAAAGGGCCACCAAGTGCCTCCAAGGAAACCCCCGCAAGGCTTTCCACGAGACAGCATCACCAATCCGAGCGGTTTTTCACCCGCAGCCCAGGTACGGTGGCGGATGGGCCGCAGGCCAGCCATCGTTTGATGGTCTGGGAGCCCGGCCCATGTATCACATTCCTCCTCATTCTCCTCCATTTCTCCTTTCTCCATTTCTTCCGTCTCCCAAACCGTCCTCCCCCTCTCCTCCTTCTCATCCTCCTCCTCTTCTCCGTCCTCCTCCTCCTCCTCGCCCCTCTCCTCTTCCTTCCCCTCCTGCCCCGCACCTCTTCGTCTTCCTCCTCCTCCTCCTCCTCCTCCTCCTCCTCCTCCTCCTCCTCCGCCGCATTCCCATGTCCTTCTTCCATGTCTTTCGTCCTCGCCCCCCCATTCATGCTCTCTCCTCCAAGCCCTCCTTCCGCGAAGTCGGCGCGCGCGCCGCCATTGCCCCAGCGATCTCACACATGGTCACCCGAACGGGTATCATTCGCACGACTTGCATTTCAGAGTTCTGTTGCTCTCCGCGCGCGCCACGTTCTTCCCCGCCACTGGTGGGTCATGCAGACCTATCCCAGGCGGCTTCGGCTATAGGCTGCCTGGTGGCGGCAGGGGTGACGGGTGCAGGCCGGGCCCTCGGCCCCCGCGCTCATAGCTTCTGCCCAACCGACATTTCATTCAGCTGCTGCGCGAGCCGCGCGCGCTCTACTTGGTATGTACTACTGGATGGGAAGTATCAAAATTGCGATCTGGTCAATTCATATTATGTAATCAAGCTGTTCTACGGGACGATGCTGATTTTTTGTATGCAAATCGAGCCATAACGGACGTATGCCAATGTGGATTTCTGGACCATGCGTGGGGAACGCCGACTTCGGCAGCTTCCTCTCGCAAGTGCCCATGCACTGATACGCCTGCCAACTGCGCGCCGAGAACCCGAGGTCCTTGCAACCTCCACACACCACTCTGGTCCCTTTCTTCTTCCGATGATATTCACCTTGTTCCTTCTCTAAATGTTTCGTGTCCGAGAACACTCCCCCGCGCGCCGCGCACGTCAGCGGCTTCGCGTCCGCCTCGGCTTTCTGTTTGCGATTCGTTGCCTCCGCATTTCCCCGCCGCGTCTCTTTCTCCCGCTCCTCCGCGCATTTCCGACAGAGCCTCTCCCCCGCTGCGTTGTGCTTACTCTGTGCATCCGACATTTCCACCCGCTGTTCAAATAGCGTCAGGCACTTCCTGCTCTAACATCGCACTCTCCCAACGCTCTCGTTCCACTTGGCGTTGCCGGTGCGCGATTTCTGGTTCGCTTTGACATGTTTGCACTTCGCGCAATAATGGTCCGTATGGTTTTGGATCCGTCCCCATCATTCGCCCCCTCCCCGCCGCGACCGTCGTCATGCCATGTCGACTCCTCCCCCTCTGCTCTCGTCGCCCATCCCTTGCGCGTCTTGCGCAGTTTTTCATCCTTGCTCTTCATTTCCGCCGTGCATTCCTTACAAAAACCAGGCCTCTCTACCCTCTGGAACTCGTACTTCGTGAACGCCTCCACCAGCAGCCTCCGCTGGCACCGCTCGCACTGGTCTCGCGGCATGAGCCTCGCCTCCCACTCATCCCAATCCACGCTCTCCCCACGTAGCACCTGCAACAGCGCCTGCGTGCCCCGCATCTCCCTTTCGTTGTGCGGCTGCCTATCGAAAGTAAGTTCCCCCGCCTCCGCACCCGCGCTATGGCGACGCAGCTGGACATCCAACTTACGCCGCGCCCTCTCTCCAGATCCGCTATAACTGCGGCCATTGTCCGTCCTTGGGCGGCGTGCGGCGTCACTGCCAACGCTGGCGTGATCATGAATTGCGTCCGCTTCGCGCCCGACACTGGGTGCTTCCGATAGTCATCCAAGAACCACTGGCGCCCCTTCGATGGAAATATTGGATTCAGCCCTGGCTCCCACCCTGGCAGGTGCCATTCCTTCGCATGGAAATCCAACACAATCATCCTGGGCAAATGCGACAAGACCTCTTCATCGTCGTCTCCCACGACCTCGCCCTCGTGCAACACCCACCCATGTATGGTCGCTGCGCGTCCCCGCAGCAGCTGTTTCTTCGACCTGTCCAACTGATCCCCCAGTGCCATGGGCATCACCTTCGCTTGCGGGTGCCACCCCGGTAAGCTTGCGCACACCTTTTCGCGGTACGCCAGCCATCGCATCTTGTCATCCACCGTGCGCGGCCGTCTCTGTTACCCCCCACGGCACGGGCGATCTCTGGCTGCGAGTCATAGGAGCTGCTCTCCGCGTTCCTTCGCCCACTGCACAGCTCTCTACTTCCTGACGTGGCACTGAATGTGCTGATTGGCATACACCGCAACGGCCTCCACACATTTCTCCCCGCGAAAACGCGGGTCCTCTGGCGACGTCGCAACGAGTTTCCTTCTCTCTCGCTCAGCTTTACGCAGCCGCACTGCAGCCCGTGATCTTTGGTAATGGCCTCTGCGTTTCGTCGACACCGCGCGTCACCGCACTGCGGTGCGTCGTTCGCCCGCGACCCTGCTAGGTCCCGCGGTTGTGATGACGTCTGACCTTCCCCAGATCACGTGCCCAAAACTTCCTGGGGGAGCGGGGCAGGGGTGAAGGAGAAGAAGGAATGGGAGGAAGAGGAGGAAGAGGACGGCGGGGGGGAGGGGGACGAGGAGGAGGGGAGAGGAAGAGGAGGAGGACATGTATAAAGCGGAGGAGGAGGAAAAAAGTGCCAGGAGGGAGACGGGGGCGAGGAAGAGGAGGAGGAGGAGGAGGAGGAGGAGGAAGAGGAGGAGGCAGGAGAGCCCTGGCACGCGCTGCGTACCGCAACTGCGCGCCCCCGAAGCCACGCCCCCTCGCATGGTCACGTCCCTCCCCGCACTCTCCATGGGCGGCAGCCCGCTGTGCCTTACGCCAGGTTTTCGTGCTCGCGAGGCCACGGCCCGCTTCGAAACCTTCGACTAGCAGGTGCCCGCGAATCCGCGCCCACCTCGAACAAATACTACGCGCTGGCGCCCCTCGGGACCGCAGCGCGTTGAGATTGCGACAGCCTCTCGCCCCCCCCCCCCCCAGCCGCAATCCTTTGTGAAATACGCCAGGTTCGCGCTTCCGAGGCCACCGCATCTTTGTACCTGATGACACGGCTGCCCCCCGAAGCCGCAACGCTTCAAAATTACTACGCGCTGGCGCTCCCGAGGCCACGAACCTCACGAAGGCCGCCCACAAGCGCCATCCCCTCTACAGAGCTGGACACCCGTAATGATCTGTGTTGGGATATATGTTCGGGCACGGCGGTGATCTAAAGAAAAAACCACACGGAAGCCCAACGCGATACTCGAGGAACATGCAGGATATCCTCCTGATGGAATGTGGCTGTCAAGTTTCGGGGTACAATATCCATCGGGCACAATTGACACCCGTCGCAGCCAGGTTGGCTACCGACCGCCGGGGTACCAGACCCGAACGGGCGCGGTTGGGAACCAAACTGAATGACGGACCTGGAACGCCAACGATGTAAGAGAACACATGCGATCACGCATGCGACAGAAACCGTCGTCATCCATCCTCTGGACCAGCCGCCCCGCGCATCCCTCCTCCGCTGTCGTCATCCTCGCCCACCCAATTGTCCTTCCCTCCTCCACCTTTTCCTCGTCCTCCTCCTCCTCATCATCAGCAGTCCTCCTCAACCCGCTCACCCTTTTTTGGAACCACGAAATGGCACCTCTGGCTCTCCAGACCAACTTTTCCGACTTCATGGCGCTCAAAGCCGTCCACGAGGCCCCCACGGCCGCCCGAAGATCGCCAAAGAGGGTCCCAAGAGGCTCTCAAGACGGCCCAAAAGAACTCCAAGACGGCCCCAGAGGCGCCAGAGACGGTCCAACAGAGCTCGAAGACGGCCCCAAGAAAGGTCCAACAGAGGAACCACGAACCGAGAATTCCAACCTTCCTCCCGCTGCCCCCAGAAGATCCCACAATGCCGCCAATAAAGCCCAAGAGACCCCCATGAAGCACCCAAAGGGCCCCAAGGAGCCCCCAAGAGGCCCAAAAGAGGCCCCACAAGGCGTGCCACTCCCGGGGCCCGTGGCCCCCCACAGACATGGCAACACAAGAAACAAGGGGTCGGCGGATGTGGCGCAAATCTGTAAAATCTGTATATATATATATATATATATTCACCATCCTCCAAACCCAACATGCCATCATTCTACTACACGGTCTTCGTTTCCAAAAGAACACCCATCTGCTCATCAGCCTCCGTCTCCAACACGACGCCCATCTACTACACAGCCACCGTCTCCAACGCAACACCTCTCCACTAGACAGCCTCCTGGGGCAAGAGTTCATCATTAGAAGTTGCATCAAAGGCCTCAGCCCGCCCGCCGACCGCCGCCCGCCGCCGCCCGCCGTCCGAAAACCCATCTACTACTCAACAGCCTCCGTCTCCAACGGACGCCAGCTGCTTGGGGTGGCTTCTCCGTGGCCTCCAGGGTATTTGGGGGCCCCTGCGGGGCCTCGTGCGCACAGGACTGGCGGACCCTCGTAGATCTTGAACGGAATTGCAGTGACGTCTTCTGCTCGATGATGTTTTGTTGGTCTTCGTCGGCCTTCGATTTTCACAGACCTCAGTAGATTTCAATGTGTCGGTGTTGGTTGATGTTAGATGTCCTTTGTGTATGTACATCGTTTCCCCAGGTTTTCGTCGCCATTATATGTTCGACGACTATGTTCGTCGACATTGGATTTAGTCAAACTGATTTGTCGTATACGCAAGTGCACACTGGATGTTCGTAGATTTTTCAGTCGATTCTCGTCGACGTTCGATTCTCGCTGACCTTTCGTTGATTTTCGTTGCCATGCGCTTTTCGATGGTTCTTCACTGATGTTCGTCGGCGTTCGATTTCCGTTGATGTTCGTCGACGCTCAATTTTCGCCGACTTCTCATTGAGCCTACCCCGCCACCTAGTGTACCCCTGAAAGAGACAGGGGGCGGCGGTGATCCACTACAGGCGCCCGCGATGTGACTGGACTGCAGGCGCCTTTCTTCGCGGAAGCCGCAGTGCCAGTGGAACGCGCACTCGGTGGCGCACAGGGCTGCTGCGATGCTCCACGACAGCGCGGTCTTTACCCAACCATTGGGCCTTCGAGGGGTGGGAGGGTGTAGGAGGAGGGAGAGGAGGGTCCCTCCGCCTCCTCCCGATCTTCCTCTTTCTCTGACTCATCACCATCACCATCGCACCAGCACCCTTATTATCATCAGCATCAGTAGAATCCTCCTCCTCGTCGTCATCATCATCATCACCACCACCATCATCATCAGCAGAATCATCACCCGCAGCAGCAACAGCGACATCATCATCATCATCATCATCAGCATCACCATCAACATCATCATCAGCATCATTAATATAATCATCAGTCTCATCGCCTCTTCCTCATCATCCTAGCTTCATCCCTCCTCATTCCACCTCCTCATTCATCCTCCTTACTCCTACCCTCCCTCTCCTTCCTGTCGGACACACACACACAGGAAATGCGTCCACCACATCACTCCATGAGATCTCGTGCAGACAGAAGGAATGCGATGGGGAAGGTGGGGGACTGACAGTTTCGGATCGTGAGCCGCACGAGCGCTGCGTGTGCTGAAGGTGTGCGATCTGCTCTTTCCCTCTCCCTGCTCCTTAACTTTACCACCCGATCCCAACCCACGCCATCCACACAGAAAGCTGTGGCCACCGAGAGCACACGCCATGGACATGCCCTCAATACGCATGCGGCTACCCCTCCTCCCTCTCCTCCCTCTCCTCTCCCTTATCCCCTCCTCCTCCTCCTCCTCGTCCTCCTCGTCCCCTCCTGCCTCCTTCGTCCTCCTCCTTCTCCTGCTCCTCCTCATCCTTCTCATCCGTATTGTTTTTTATTATGCTTATGTTTCAATGTTACTATCCTCCCCCTCCTCCTTCTCTTCCTCCTCGGTCTCCACCTCATCATCTTTCCTCCTCAGCCTCTTCGCCCTCCTCTGTCATCCTTCCTCCTCCTTCCTTTTCCTTCCATCCATCTTTAGTTCCTTCCTTCCTTCCTTGCTTCATTCCTCCCTTCCTTCCTTACGTATGTCCAACGTCCTTCATTCCTTACTTTTTACTCTCCTCCTCATCCTCCTCATCACTCTTCCTCTCCTTGCGCCTTGTGACTGGTGCAGGCTCCTCCATGGAAGGTGCCAGCGAAAGCTCTTCGGCAATCGTCGGCACTTGAGTGAAAAATCGCCACGAGGAGGAGTACAGAAAGGAGCCACTGCAGCAAGACAAGCATGGCCATGGGCAGGAACAAGAGGAGACAGTGTGTTTGGATTCTGCGCTGGGAGGGGACTGCAACTTCGGGTGAAACGCCTGCTAGCCCCGGGCGGGATAATATTTGGAATAGGGAGGCGGAGCGTGGGGAACAGGAGGACGATGCGGTGCCGCATGGTGAATAGGTCTGGCAGGGAACAGACCATGAGGAGGACCAGCAGCAGCAGTAGCAGCAACAGCAGCAGCAGCAGCACCAGCAGCGAAATCAGCAGCAGCAGCAGGGACAACAAGCAGCGCCGACACTGTCGACCCCTTCCCCGGGGGCAGCGCTTCGTCCCCGACACATGTTCGATCATCCTGGAGCCCAGAAGCGCTCCCCCCTCCCCCCGCAGGCCCACACGTATACACACACCACACACACATATATATATATATATTATATATATATATATATATATATATATGTATATATATATATATACAAGACTGAATTGGCGCTTCGCGCCATGCACGTTGGCCCTTGAGGTTTGGCATGCAAACGGGAGGGCAACGAGGTATAACGGAGCATTTAGCGATAGCTCGTTGCTGTCTTTTCTGGCACCATCGTTCCCACAGATTTCCTGTTCCTCACTCTCGCCCTGTACTGCGAACTCGTCCCCATCCTCATCGGAGGCTCAAACTAGGAGAGCGTCTTGGGGGCCTCAGGAGAACTTCACGGGCTTGCTGGGGCCTTCTGGAGGTCTTCTTGGTTGAAAGCGGCTTGAGCCAAACTGGGTACGCATGACGACGACGATGATGATGATGATGATGATGGCGATTATAACGATGCTGATGGTGGTGGTGTCAATGGTGATGGTCATGCTGATGGCCATAATGCTGATAACGGTGCTGACGACAGTTAAGAACATGTGGATGGCGATGATGCGGACGGTGGTGGTGATGATGACACTTGAGATGGCAACGGTGATGATAATGATGGTAGAAACGATGATACTGGTGATAGTAATGATGATGACTGTGATAAGGACGGTGGTGATGATGATGGTGATGAGGGTGATGATGGTTATGGTGATAGTAATGATAAGGCTGACGATGGTGATGATGATGGTGATGATGTTACTGATGCTAATGATGACGATGGTGGTGATGATTGTGGTGATGATGATGATGACGATGGTGTTGGTGAAATTGATGCTGGTGGCGATGATGCTGGCGCTAATGAAGATGATGACGATGCTGATAGTAATGGTGGTGCAGCTGATTATGCCGACAATAACGATGATGATGGTGATGTTGATGCTGATGGCAATGATTCCGATGGAGATGGTGGTCGTGCTGATGGTGCGCATGATGGTGATAATGCCGCTGATGCTGGCGAATATTATAATGGTGATCACTCCAATGATGGCTATGATGATGCTGAAGATGATGATCGTGGTGGTGCTGATGGTGATGACGATGGCGACGATGATGGTGACGCTGATGACGATGCTGATGATTGCGATGGTGGTGATAGTGTAATGGTAATCCGAGAGTACTGATGATGAGAAAGGAAGGGTGGTGATGATGGTGGTAATGATGATGGTGATAATGGTGATGGTGGTTGTGGTAGTGGTGATGGCAATGCTGGTAATGGTAACGATGACCCCGACGACGACAATGATGACGATGCTGATTGACGATGGTGACAGAGATGGTGATTGTGATGGTGATCGTGGTAATGACGACGGCGACGGCGAAGATGATGACCATGATGACGAAGATAGTGACGGTGATGAAGATGGTGGAGATGATGGTGATGATGATGGTGCTGGTGATAATGGTACTGATGACGAGAATGACGATGATTATGGCGATGATGAGGGTGGTGATGATGATGATGATGATGATGATGATGATGATGATGATGATGGGAATGGTGGAGATGATGGTGATGATGTTGATGATGATGCCGATCGTGATGACGAGGCTGCTGGTGATGATAGTAGTGATACTGGTTGTGATGCTGATGTTCACGATGATGGTAGTGGTGATGATGACGGTGGTGATTATGATGATGACGGCGATGGTGGTCATCATGGCGACGATGATGATTGATAATGCTGATGATGATGGTGGTGATGCTGGTGACGAAGGTGCTGCTGATGACGGTGATGATAATGACGACGATGATGATCGCACGTAGCCTCGGGTAGCTTCGTGCGCGCTTAGCGGCAGCGGCAGGGGCGAACCTCAGAGCAAGACGTCGAAGCCCTTGAAATTGCCAAGGCCGCCTTCCAGAACTGGTCCACCAGAACCAGATGCTCCGCATTTCAATGCGAAGAGGTAGTCTATGGTGACGACGCCGCAGATGGCGGCGAGGTGGTGATGGTGATGTTGCTGATGGTGATAATGATGCAGAAGGTTATGGTTATGGTGATGATGGTGATGCTGATGGTGATGCTGATGGGATGGCGACGATGAGGGTGATGACGATAATGGTGATGACGGCGTCGCATGATGATGGTGATGATAAGGATGATGGTGATGATGGTGACGAAGGCGATAACAATGGCGATGGTGACGACGATAGTGACGGTGACGAGGATGATGATGATGGTGGTGGCGATGCTGATGATGGTGACAATGATGATTATTCGGATGATGATGAAGAAAATGCTGATGAGTATGATGATGAGGGTGCTGATGGAGTTGGTGATGGCGATGAAGGTGGTAATGATGATTGTCACGATGGCGATGACGATGATGGCGATGGTGATGTCACCACCATCGCCAACACTATCGTCATCATCATTGATGATGACGATAGTGTTGGGGATGGTGATGGTAATGGTGGGGCTGATGGTGGTACTGATGGTGATGCTGATGAGGACGATGATGATGACGATGGTCATGAATGTGGTAATGATGATGGATGGTTGGGGTGTTGATGATGATGCTGGTGATGGTGACGAAACGGCAGAGGAGGAGGAGCAGTAGGAGGAGGACGAGGAGAAGGAGGAGGCCCAGCGTAAACCCAAGATTCATCAACGATGTTTAAAGCACACACCCTCCCTTAAAAATCCCTCTTCACAGGGCCCTTCAAGGGGTCATTTCCACTGAGTAAATTGCTCCGTTGGGGGGTAACGGTGTGAACATCTTGAAGCGTGCCACAACACCTTTCTCAGGATTTCAGCGCCACGAATTAACCTGCGTATTACGTCCTGGCGATCCCGAATCGTGCCAGAACACCATTCCTGGGACCTCACACCGCGAATCCATATAATTATTGCGACCTGTCGCTCCAAAGCACCAATTCTAATCCATTGGCCATGACAACCAATAAAACTCGTGCAAACTTGTACACCGAATGTGCGCGGCGCTCAAGCGAGAGCCACATGTTGGAAAGGAGCCGCCGTCAACCCGTGAAACTCGTGCAACGTGTCAAAAGAATGCGCGCAACTCTAAAGCGAGAACCACATGTTGAAAACCAGCCGCCGTCAATCCGTAAAACTCGTGCGATTTGTTTGACAAATCTGCGCGGCGCAGAGCGCACATGTTGGAAAGGAGCCGCCTTCCATCCGTGAAGCTCTTGCATAATTGAAAACCAAAATGTGCACGGCGCCAATGCGATAACCGCATGTTGAAAAGCACCCGCCCGCAAGCCGTGAAACTCTTGCAAATTCTTGAAACGAATGTGTGCGGCACCGAGGCCAGAACTATATTTTGAAAACGGGCCGCCCTCAATCCGTGAGGCTCTTGCAATTTGTTTAACCAATGTGCATGGCGCTCGGGCGATAGCGACATTTTGGAAAAGACCTGCCCTCAACCCGTGAAGTTCTTGCAAATCTGTGAAAAAAGAAGCGCGGCGCTATGGCGAGAGCAACATTTTGAAAAACCGCCCGCCCTCCATCTGTGAAGCTGTTGTAAAAGTCAATGTTTGAGCATCAAGGCCGTAAATGGTGAGGAAGTCTCAAGCGAAACGTCCGGCCCGCCCTTTCGATTGGCCCCGTGGTGCGAAAGGGAGCAGTTACCTATAAGGAAAGGAAGGGGGGAGGAGACGGAAAAGGTGGACGACGGGAGAGGGAGGAGGAAAATGAGCAGGAGGCGGAAGGGAGGCGCGGAAAAGGTGAACAAAGAAGGAAGGGAGGAGGGAGGGGCGGAGAGGGGGGAGGAGTGATGGGAGGAGGGAGGGAAGGAGGAAGGAGGGGAGGAAGAGGAGCAGAAAGGATAAGCAACGAATGGGGGGGGTATTCGGCGCCGACAGAGCCAAGCCGCCCGAGGACGCCAAAAGGTTGCACTTGCCCTTGCCGACTCTCCAGACGGGGACCGCCGGCCCCTCCGCCGCCTCCGCCGCCGTCGCCGCCGTCGCTGTCGTCGTCGTCGTCGTCGTCACCGTCGTCGTCGCAGTCGTCGTCGTCGTCGTCGTCGTCGTCGTCGTCGTCGTCGTCGTCGCAGTCGTCGTCGTCGTCGTCGTCGTCGTCGTCGTCGTCGTCGTCGCAGTCGTCGGTCGTCGGTCGTCGGTCTTCACGTAAGCCGTGGTCCTCGGTCGTCGCCGTTGTCGTCAGTCCTCGGTCGTCGACATTGCCTTCGGTCGTCGGCGTTACGTTCGGCAGTGGACGTTGCTGTCGGTCCTGGGTCGTCGGCCGTCGTCGTCGACGCCGTCCGTCGTCGACGTCGCTGACCATCAGTCATCGTAGTCGTCGTCGGACGACCATCGTCCGACGTCAGTCGTCGACGGTGCCGTCGTCGGTCGTCCGTCTGCCGTCGTGCGCGGTCCACGCGGTCCGCGCGACGAGGCGGCGAGCGTCGTGGACGCCTGGGCTCGGTCGCGCCGCAACCGCGCGCGGGCGGGCGCGGGCGGCAGCTTCGCAGGACGAGGCATTTCGGGAGGCGCCCAAACGACGCCTACACCCAGTACGCGCGGAAGGTGGTAGGATGGGGAGAGGAGGACGAGGAGGAGGAGGAGGAGGAGGAGGAGGAGGAAGAGGAGGAGGAGGAGGAGGAGGAGGCGGATGAGGAGGAGGAGGAGGAGGACGAGGAGGTTAAGGAGGAGGACGAGGACGAGGAGGAGGAGGATACGGTACGATACGGAAGCGCTTGGGGCCAATTCAACCGATCTTGGCACTGTGCAGCGCTCCTGCTGCGCGGCTTGCTTACATATCGAGACTGCGAAGCAGCTTTATATGAAAGTCCAATGCAACTGTAACAGATTTCGGGCCCTACGCGGCGAAGATTCCATCCTCTCAAACTCAGTTGAACCGTGACCCTGCGGCGGCCACGTAACCGCTAGGCCGCGGGGGACGCCGTGGCAGGGATGTCCCTGCAGCGGCCCCGCTGGCACTAGCAGCACTCTCACGAATTATTGCCCTTCCCCCCGACCCCCCCCTCACGACCGACGACGACGGCTCCCCCCCTTCCCCTTCACAGCCGAGGGTGCTACTACAGAATTCTGAGCAACAGGCGCAACCATCAAGCCACGCGCAAGCAACTCACTCTCTCTCTCTCTCACACACACTCTCTCTCTCTGAACGGCTCAGGCATGCTCACGCGCCTGATCCCACTCCCCTGCGGTGAAGCAAAGTGGTGATCTGTCTCTCGAGCGACCCCTTGGGGGCAGGGCCGACGAGCTGGGTCGCACGAAGATCCGCCAGCACCACGTCCATGTACGAGTTCACCGCCTGCGACAGCGGGTTCGGGCTGATCGCAAACTGGAGCCTCACTTGGCCCCTCATCTTCTTCGAACCTGGCCCTCTCGGAGCCCGAATCGCAAAGTGGGGATCATCGACGACATGTATTGTGATGACTTGTGTTTCAGGTGCGTGTTGAAGAACTCCCTCTGCTTCATGCTGGACCTCTGGAGGTGCTGACTTCATGAGCGCCCTCGCCGTCATGAAAAAGATCGTCACGAACGGCGGTCCTGGGCTCGACCGGTCCACCTCCTCGCCCGCGGCCTTCTTCTCGTGCAACATCTTCACCATGTCCGCGTAGAACTTGTTTGCGGCCAACCCTCCTTTGGCCAAGTACGGCCCCGCCGAAACGAGGTAGGTCGACAGCACAACGGTGGAGAGCAACGCCTGCTCGCGGGCGGTGGCCAGGGACAACATTGCGACCTTCGTCACCAGGCTGTCTTTGTTCTCGCCTTTGCCATCTCCTTTCGGCTCCTTCTGGCTGGGCTGGGCGCCGTCGGGATCTCCTTTCGCGCGCCTCTTGGGCGCCAGGTGCACTTCTGCCCACGGCGGCATACTGTCCTTTCCGAACGTGTCCGCGTCCTCCACGACTTGTAGGGGCATGTTGAAGGTGTGCCCGAGCGTGTAGGTTGTATTCGCGAAAGCTCTGGTGCTCTGAGCAACAAGCGCTACAGACCAACACTTCAAGTACTTGCAACTCCATATATTGTAGCTTTGCTGCGAAGACATATTCCCTGAAGTAGGGCCCCCTCAAGATGTTTGCACGCCGTCAGCCGCTCACCAAAGACTTCCTCGCATACTATAAATTGGTTCGTCAGCGTTAGTGCATGTGAGAGCTTAACACTGTTATGTACAGTGCGTATGTGATTGGTTAGTCCGGCCCTACTGCTAAAAATGGCTCCACATGGGCCCGATTCATCTTCCCAGGGGCACGCGTGCATACGCTCAATTAAAAAGGGACCCAAGAAGGAGGAGGAGGAGGAGGAGGAGGAGGAGGAGGGGGAGGGGGAGGGGGAGGACTAAGGGCGAGGAGAGAGGGTGAGAGAGGAGGAGGGAGGAGAAGAAAAAAGAAACAAAAACAGGCCAGGTGCGCTCGCGTCATATCTGACGTCCTACCCCTCCCTCCCATGCTCTGCCATTGCGTAGAGCCTCTCTCTTTTCGCTCAGTCGGACGTTGAAGAGGAAAGTGATCCCCGAAGGGTACGCGATGCATCTCTTGGCATGGCATTGCGTAGTCAAACATTGCATATCGCAGCATTACAGCAAGACATAACATTACATTGCATAGCGGCACATAACACAGCATTTCATAGCATGCCAATGCATGGCATGGCACTGCGTAGTCCAACGTTGCAGATCACAACATTGCAGAACAAAGTAGGGAATCGTATACGCAGTAGCGGTACATACACAGTATTGAACTGCAGAGCATGGCTGCAGGAACGATGCAGCAGGAACACCATGCTGGAGGACCGACAGTTCGAACATGAGGCCAATGCTGCAGCGGGAACACCATTCGGAAGGACCAGAAAAGCGGAAATGAGACCAAAGCTGCAGCGGGAACACCGTTCGGAAGGACCGAAAACGCGGAAATGGCACCATTCGCAAGGACCGAAAGCGCGGCAATGAGACCAGCGCAGCAACGAGAGCACCATCCGGAAGGACCGAAAGCGCGGAAATGAGAGCACCGCTGTAGAGGGAACACGATCTAGAAGGACCAGAAGCGCGGAAATGAGGCCAGCGCTGCAGGGGGGCACCGTTTTGAAGGACCGACAACGACCGGAGGGGAAAAACACATGAGCAAGACCGGCTTCTGAAATCCGAAATATATGAAAACAATACGCGGAGCGGGCGGCACATTTCCCAGACAGGGTCAGGGGAGAGACGAAAGTAGCATTCATAAGATGTAAGTGTGGAGGAGGAGGAGGAGGAGGAAGAGGAGGAGGAGGAGGAAGAGGAGGAAGTACAGCGCAGTGGAAGCGCGAGTCCGTCCTAACGGACCTGCCCCAGCGTGATAACACAAAAACTGCATCGCGGGGCTTGAGACTCACCGCAACGCACAGCTCACCCTCGACAGGCCGAGTCCCCGCCTCGTCCGTCCGAGCCGGCGAAGTAGGCTGTGCGCCGAAGGGCACCACTAGCAGAAGGAAGCTCAGGCACGCGGGTGCAATCCGCGCACCGCACGGGAAATGTGCATCTCCTCGTTGGTGCGGGTGGACGCAACCTCCGAAAGCCCGCTGCATCTGGCCTTCTGCAACTTCTTGCTGCGGCCTCCACACACGGAGCAAGTACCGAACACAGGACAGATGCCCGACGAGCCAGATCGCTCGGCTTCGCGGCTCACTTCCTCTTGTGCCTCCACCTCCCAGTGGACCACGTCGGCGGTGGCGACGGCCTCCCTTCCATCCACCCCCAGGGCGGCTCCCTGGCCGCTGGCCTCGGCCTCGAAGGCTCGGGCGGCCTGTGCCGCCATTTCCACCGCGGCGGGGGGATGGCGGCAAGCTTGGGCAGCAGATGCGTGCCGCGGTGGCGTGGGCGCGCGGGGCCGAGCCTCGAGCGCCTTCGGGCACGCGGGCGGCGCGTGCCCAGCGGCAGCACGAGGCGCAGCGGTGCCCCTGCGGCCGGTCGCGCGCGCGCGCGAGGATGACGCGAACCCAGCTGCAGCACCTGGCCAGGAGGGGAAGCTCCAAGGGCTCCCAACTTCGCGCTTCGCGCTGCGCGAAGCGAAGAACTTCGCGCTCTCGCGCCGCCTCCCAGGGGTGGAGAGAAGGACGAGGAGGAATCGGAGCCGAACGGCGAAACGCGAAGAACTTCGCGCCCTCGAGGGCGCCCTTGAGCTCTCGGGACCGCAAGAGTGGAGGATCTCGGCTGGGGCCGATTAGTCCTGCTATAGCAGCAGCCCGAGCCATCCACGAAACACACCAAGCGTCATTTTGGCATGCGACGATGCTTTCTGACAGAAATCGTGGGGCACGTGGGCGACCATATGCGAGCGTGCCCTTTTGCCGCAAAGTGGCCCATTCGTTGACAGTGAAATCGAGAAACTCCGCGCTGCAATCGGCCAGCACTGCATCGAGCGACCGGCGTGACAGAGCCCACTTAAACTCAGGAGACTGATTGCGCAATGGTGCATCGCTTCCACGCGAATTCGCGGCGGGGCCTAGCCGATGCATTGCGAGGGCCCCACTCCGAACCAACGTTCACCTCCGCAAGATGATCGGGCATGCTCAGCGCAGGGTTCCGCACGCACCTCACTGCCATAAGACAGGAGTGGTGCTCCGCGCGGGAAAAAAACCAGCGCGGCAACTGGAATGGCTCCAGCAGCTGCTCTCGAAACGACCTTATCTTCTCGAGCCCAACAACGTCCCAATCGCACCGAATGAGTCCAAGGAGCGAGAATGCGAGGCCAATTTCTATACACCACCACCGCCCGCAACAGTAAATTACCGCAAAGAGGGTTAGGGGCAGGGTCATGCCAGACGACGCTGCGACGCCACGGCGAAAAGGAGCACGGCGCAGCTCGCAGGCTCCGCGGCATGGGGGGGTCCTGGAGCAGAAACAGCACTTTTTGGTGGTGGTGTATAAAAATCGCTCCTCTTGGTAACCAACATTTCATACACCACCACCGCGCGTGCTTTGATGAATCCTGTTTCGGTCCATAAGAGAGAGGCGGCAGCCCGTTTGCCGTTGGCGGCGGGAGGTGGGCAACGGGCTTCTCACCAGAGCAAAACTGCACCAAATCGCATCGCAGATTATTCTCGATCTTGGCGGTGCTAATCATATACTGTGCTCGGACGAGAAAGCTAAACCAAATCCATCCGCGCACGCCCGTTGCCCCCGCTCTCCGCACCAGCCCCCCCGCCCAAGAAAAGACTGCGAGTCGCGAGGACTGTCGGGAACTGGCGGCAAAGGCGGCAGCCCGTAACTGAGATGGAATGTTTCGATGCCGTCGAGAACGTGCAATGACTTGGCTCATGGCACCGCGGTGCTCGATAACGCGTCGTCTGGAAGGCGTCTGTCATCTGGGACGTCCAACAGTTCTGCGCTAAGTGACCATTGATGGGCCTCCGTCCTTGGGCACTGCTAACAAACAAACTAACCAGAACTCTGCCGGAGCTGGATGGAGCGCAATCGGACTGGGGTCCAAACCACGGCTGCTTGCGAGGCTCGAAGAGCTCCTTTCCGACGGGCGTCCTTGATGCATGGCGCCGCGTGACGCTTGCCTCGCCCTCTGCGCGAGTCTTGTTTGCTGTCTGCGTGGCGCTCGAGGCCCAAATCAAGTCATGCTGGGCGCTGAGTTCGGAGACCGGAACGGCTGGCGAAATCACGCTCCATCCCACAGCATGCAGGGTGACCCAGGACTGACTATGGGGCCATGGGTGCGTGCCCAGGGGCAAGGCTACCAATGCACTCCTCGATGTGGCTCCTGGGTCTGGAAGGCCAGCCAGGGACAAACAACCCTTCCCATAAAGATGAACCGTAGCGACCAATGATAGGCACGGACGCGTCGAACACACGGTCGAATTTAGCATCCTTCTGCGCTGCCAAACAAGAAGGCTCGACTCGATTTCGGCTTGGCCCCCGTCAGAGGTTCAACTTGGCTCTGGCTCGGCCCCGCCGCGCCCCCGCGAGCGTCTCGAATCGCCCGAAAGCCGAGGTCCGAGATCCCAGGAACTCGCGCCCCATCCTGTCGGGGGGAGGCCCGTTCCCCGAAGGCCCTTCGCAGCCTCTCCCAACGCGCCCTTCGGGCCCCGGACCTCGCGGCGCGCGGGCCGGAGCGGGCGGGCATTTCCCCAGAGGGCTCGCGCCGCACCACTCCTGGCCAGGGTTGCGCATCGCTCTCTTTGCGCAGCCCTCGAGCGAACGGTCTAAATATGTCTCTCGCGCGCGCGTCGACCGCGCAGCGGGCCTCTGTTGTCGGCCTGAGCGACGAATGACTACCTGCCGACCCAGCCCGAAGACCCGGATTTCGGGTGGGGGGGGGGCAATGGATCCACCTGCGCGCTTCTCAACGTTCCCCGACCCCCACTCTGGACAATGGAGGGCAAATCGAAGCCGTCGGGTTGGGCCGGGGCGCTCTGGGGGGTGGTGGGCGAGCCGGAGCGGTGGGACACCGTCGCCGCCCGCGCCAGAGATCCGCGCGAACTCGGCGACGAGGCAGGCCAGCGCCATCGCCCGCTCTCGGGGGTCGCCCGCGCCGCCCGCGCCAGCGCGCGAGCCCCGCCCGCCCTTCCGCCGCCGGCCCCGACCCGCCTGCAGGGCCCGCCCCGAAACGGGCGCCCCCCGACGAGACCTCGAGGCGCGGCGCGGGGGCGCAGAGCCCGCGCGCAGGCGCGCGCGGCCAACCCGCGCCGCGAGGGCGCGCGAGGGCCCTGGAAGGCCATCTCGGAGCTTTTCGAGCGGGGCGCCCTTGGGAACGTTGCCCATCCCCACGACGCGGGTCGACTTTGCTCGCGAGGGCGCGCGGGCCCTGGAAGGCCATCTCGGAGCTTTTCGAGCGGGGCGCCCTGGGGAACGTTGCCCATCCCCACGACGCGGGTCGACTTTGCTCCGGGAGCGAAAGTGGCCGAGGATGGGCCGAGGAGGGAAGGGTGCATAGGCGCCCTGGGGAACGCTGCCCATCCCCACGACGCGGGTCGACTTTGCTCCGGGAGCGAAAGTGGCCGAGGATGGGCCGAGGAGGGAAGGGTGCATAGGCGCCCTGGGGAACGCTGCCCATCCCCACGACGCGGGTCGACTTTGCTCCGGGAGCGAAAGTGGCCGAGGATGGGCCGAGGAGGGAAGGGTGCATAGGCGCCCTGGGGAACGCTGCCCATCCCCACGACGCGGGTCGACTTTGCTCCGGGAGCGAAAGTGGCCGAGGATGGGCCGAGGAGGGAAGGGTGCATAGGCGCCCTGGGGAACGCTGCCCATCCCCACGACGCGGGTCGACTTTGCTCCGGGAGCGAAAGTGGCCGAGGATGGGCCGAGGAGGGAAGGGTGCATAGGCGCCCTGGGGAACGCTGCCCATCCCCACGACGCGGGTCGACTTTGCTCCGGGAGCGAAAGTGGCCGAGGATGGGCCGAGGAGGGAAGGGTGCATAGGCGCCCTGGGGAACGCTGCCCATCCCCACGACGCGGGTCGACTTTGCTCCGACGAGGGGGAGCTCGAGGCGCGGCGGCGGCGAGCAGGCACGCCGCCGAGACTCCTCGAGGCGAGCGGCGCGGGAGGCGCGGGGCTGGAGACTGGGTTCCACGGCCGGCCAAGCTCTGGCCGAAGGGGGACATGCACCGCCCTCGATTTGCTTCACAGCCTGCTCAAAATGACCATATCGTAGCATTTGCGCCTGCTCTTTCCAATGAACTGCCAGGCTGCTTTCGTCTAGTTCGCGCGCCATCTCCGCGTCGAGATGGAGCGAGGACGCGCTGTCCGAGGATGGCCCGCCAGCCCCGGGGCCCCAAGCACAAGCCGAAGGATGAGACTCTTCCCAAAATGCCGCTAAGGACACGCGACAGCGCCTCGCGTTCGGATCGGGGTTCGAAGGGGGGCAAACAATCGACGTCCACCCGATGGCTTGGGGGCCCGGGCAAATTGCGCGAGCAGTCTACCAGACGGCCAAATCAGCCAAACTGGCATTTCATACATGGCCCCGCTAATGCGTGCAAGCCGGCGCCACGGGGGGAATCAAACTCCCGGGCGCGAGTTCGAATGGTCTGGCCCCACGTGCCCCGGGACAGCGCAACAACCGCGTCCTGCAAGGGCAACGATCGCGATGGTAGGAATGGTGTCCCAGCTCGCGACATCGTGCCGCAATGTTGGTGCTGGCGCATCATGATGGCTCGAACTCCCTTCGCGCTCGCGCATCTCCTCGTCGACTGGCCTGACAGGTTGCGCGTCAGCTTTGACCGAATGGCAGCCATCGCGCACATCCTGGGGCGCCCGCCCTCACGCGCGCGCCCGCGAGCGAAGCGCGCCCCCTTCGCGGGGGGGGAAGTGGCCCACTCCTTCCAGGCAGCGGCAGCCCTTCAAGACTTTCGGGCAGCCACTCTGCTGGCGCGTTGATGACCGCCCCCATCTCTTAGTAAGCATCGGCCCGAGCCATGCTCACCAAGCCAGCCTTGAACGGACCAGTGGGCCAACTATCGAGACGTTGGAGCTCGCCTGCTCGCTGGGCTTTCACAGAGAAGCAGGTGCGCTCCATCGACGTGCTGGCAAGCTTGCGATGCAGACATCTGATGCGTCGCCGCTTTGCCCCCGACGCTGCAGGAACGTCGCTGCGCTCGCCAGCGCTTCGCGCAAGCGACGGGTGCATCTGGCCCCTCTAGCCGCCGCAGCCCAATCTCCCTGGCTGTCACGTGGATGCGCCCGCCGCGCCGGCCCCCGCTGCAACTTGGCAGTGACAGGCGAGACCGAACCAGCATGGCCCCGACTTGCCTCGCCCGCTTTGCCCGCCAGGTCGCGCGGGCACGGAGGCTCGAGCTCGAGCTGGGGCAGGGCGCCATCCCGCGCCAGCTGCAACGACCCACTGTCAGAGGCTGCCTGCACCAGCGCCGCGATGCCGCCCCACATCTCGGGGCGCCGCGGATTGCCCGGCGCCGGCTGCCGCGGGGCAGATCGCGGCGCTCGGAGCTCGCAGGCGCGCGGCGAGAGGTCATGCCCGCGCGCGCTCATGACCGCGGGCAGGTGGGAAAAGTGGCAGATTTCCTCCGCGCACAGGGAACGCCAGATCTGGCCACTATACTGTTGGAGAAAATGATGGAATAGTCAACGCGTCTACCCGGGAGGGGATGGTGGCATGTGGTCGCCGCTGGCGCCGCGAGCACTCCGCCTGGGCCATAGGCCTAATTCCGATCGCCAAGCTCCTCCTCTTGCCACCGCGCCCCGGCATCCAATCGTGCGGGGCGTGGTTAAGCCGCGACGCAGTGAAGGAACCTCTACAATGCCGCTGACGTTGTTTCCCGACCAGCCTTCGCTGACATACGCGCGCAGGCTGATGCGTGGATGTGTGCCCGTGCGCACGGGCCCTCCTTGGCGGCGCGCAGAGGGGTGTAGGGGGAGGGGGGAAAGCTTCTTAGAAGCGCCCCTGCTTCTTAGAAGGCGCGGGCCTCATCTGCAGATGTAAGGCCAGCGCCTTATAAGAAGCAGCCTCCTTCTGAGAAGCCTCCCCCCCTCCCCCTACCCCCCTGTGCGCGCCGCCAACCTCCAGGGGCGCCCCAGTGCACCCGCCGCGCCAGCGGGTCGGCCAAGAGGCGGAGCCTTGGTGGATCGGAGTCTATCGAGGGCGCCGCGAGAGCGACTGGGCCCGCCTGCGCGCCGCCGCGGCTGCCAGACGGCCCGGCAACTGACCACTCTGACGTCGGGCATGTCCTCCTACAGGGGGATTTTAAACGGAAAATGAAACATAGTCAAGAAGTACCCCAAAAGGATAAGACATAGTATTGAAAAAAACGTCTCCATATTATTCCCTACCTAGGCTCTGCCTAGAGGGTTCTTACTCTCTTTCTTAAAGGGGCCGGGCAGTGCACACCGCCCCGGGCGGTCCCCCCAGTATCCGCCCCGCGGTTCCCCCAGTTACGTCCCCTTAGCTTAGCGTTGCTGATCTCATCTTAGCTTAGCTTATTTCATCTTAGCTTAGCTTAGCGTCATCTTAGCTCAGGCTTATCTTAGCTTAGCTTACCTTCATTTTAGCTTCGCTGAGTTTTAGCATAGCAGAGCACAGCACAGCGTAGCGTAGCATAGCGCAGCACAGCATATCATAGCATAGCCCAGCATAGCATAGCATAGCGCAGCATAGCATGGCATAGCATGGCATAGCATAGCATAGCGCAGCACAGCACAGCACAGCAAAGCGCAGCATAGCAGAGCATAGCATAGCAGAGCATAGCATAGCATTAGCATGGGTGTAACCCCACCAGCCCTCTGGGCGTAGGTGGTTTAGGGAGTTTCCTCTTCCATCTTCCCTCTTTCCCCTTCGGGGAGGGGTTTACCCCTCCCCCTAACCCCCTCCCCTGGACCTGGACGGGGGGTCCGCGACGCGTTGGAGCGTCCAAGATGGCCCAAGACGGCTCCAAGAGGGCCTCGGAGATGCCAAGATGACCTCCAAGATGCCTCGAGATAGCCCAAGATGCCTCAAGATGGCTCCCCAGATGCTCCAAGAGGCCCCAAGATCGCCCCAAGACGACTCCATGAGGCCTCCGAGACTTCCAAGGAGACCCCCCAAGGAAAACCAATGAATTTTGCTTTCTCGCCTTTTCGCTTCCGATGGCCTTCCGAGGCCTCAAGATGGCTCCAAGAGGGCCAAGACAGCCCCAAGAGGGGCCCAAGAGAGCCTCAAGACGGCCCCAAGAGCGCCCAAGAGCGCTCCAAGAGCGCCTCAAGATGAGCCCAAGAGGCGATTTTAGATGATCTAGAGGGGCAGGGCTAATTAACCCCACCCTCTTCTTTGATCGATCGCCTCCAAGATGGCCCCAAGAGGCGCCCAGGAGGCCCCAAGAGGCGCCAAGATGGCCCCAAGATGGCCCCAAGATGGCCCCAAGAGGTCCCCAAGAAACTCCCCGAGGCACCCAAGACGCCCCAAGAGGCCTCCGGGACCGCCAAGACGCTCCCAAGACGCCCTAAGAGGCCTTCAGGACGCTCCCAAGAGACATCCGAAGAGACTCCGAGAGGCATACAAGAGGCCTCTGGCCATTCTGCTCGCCCTTCTCCTCATCATCCTCCTCATCCTCGTCCTGCTCCTCCTCCTCCTCATCGGCCTATTGCTCCTCCTCCCTCCTCCCTCCTCCCGCTCCCCCTCCTCCTCCTTCAGTTCCTCCTCCTCCTCATCCTCCTCCGATTCCTCCTCTATCCTCGCCGTCTTGGGTAAGACGGGTTCCCCAGCCCTTTGTTACTCTGTATGCTCTCTCACTTCCCTGATCATCTCCATTCGCCTGGGCATCGTTACTGGATGGGCTGGTGGGGATACGCGAAGCGTCAAGAATTCCCTACCTAGGCTCTGCCTAGAGGGTTAGCTTAGCTTAGCTTAGCTTAGCATAGCGCAGCGCTGCATTAGCATCGCTTAGCATAGCATAACGTAGCCAATCATAGTATATCATAGCATATTATAGCACATCATCGCATGGTATATCATATCATACGACATCATATAATAGCGCAACTTAGCATAGCATTTCATAGCATAACATAGCTTAGCATAACACATCGCATCATGTCATATCATAGATTAGCATAGCATAGCATAGCATATCATAACGTCGCGCATCATAGCATATGATGTGATAAGATAGCATAGCAATCCATAGCATAGCATAGCATAGCATAGCGCACCATATCATGGCATAGCATAACATAGCATAGCAAGTAATGCTGCTTTCCTAGGGGCTCCAACTCCTAGGTAGGGTCGCACTGGGGTATCTTTTAATGATTTCCCAACCATCCTGTGGTGTTAGGTCCTCGTTTTGAAGACACGGTCCCCGCGTTCCTCTCCTCCTCTCCTCTTCTCCTCCTCCTCCCCCTCCTCCCCTCCCTCCTCCTCTTCCCTGCGCTGCACCGACCCAGTACAGCGTTCCGTGGCCCCATAGGGAGCTCCACCGAAGGTCCCAGTGGCACCGCCCATAGGGGGCTCCACCGAAGGTCCCAGCGGCACCGCCCGCATGCGTCCGCCACCACCAACCACGCCCTTGCTCCCTGCGTTTCACCCACCCAGTACACCGTTTCGTGGCCCCAAAGGGGACTCCACCGAAGGTCCCAGTGGCACCGCCCGCATGCGTCCGCCACCACTCAGCACAGCCCTTGCTCCCTGCGTTTCACCGACCCAGTGCAGCGCTTCGTGGCCCCAAGGAGGGAGACCCCACCTAAGGTCCCAATGACGCTGCCCGCATGCGTTCGCCACCACCCAACACAGCCCTTGCCCCCTGCGTTTCACCCACCCACTACAGCGTTACGTCGCCCCATACGGGGGCTCCACCGAAGGTCCCAATGGCACCGCCCGCATGCGTCCGCCACCACCCAACACAGCCCTTGCTCCGTGCGTTTCACCCACCCAGTACACCGCTTCGTGGCCCCACAGGGAGCTCCACCGAAGGTCCCAGTGGCACCGCCCGCATGCGCCCGCCACCACCCAACACAGCCCTTGCTCCCTTCGTCATCCACCCAGTAAAGCGTTTCGTGGCCCCACAGGGTGTTCCACCGAAGGTCCCAGTGGCACCGCCCGCATGCGTCCGCCACCACCCAACACAGCCCTTGCTCCCTGCGCTTCACCGACACAGTACAGCGCTTCGTGGCCCCATTGGGGAATCCGCCGAAGGTCACAGTGGCACCGCCCGCATGCGTCCGCCACCACCCAACACTGCCCTTGCTCCCTGCGTTTCCCCCACCCAGTACAGCGTTTCGTGGCCCCATGGGGAGCTCCACGGGAGGTCCCACTGGCCCCGCCCGCATGCGTCCGCCACCACCCAACACACCCACCCAGTACAGCGCTTCGTGGCGCCATAGGGAGTTCCACCGAAGGTCCCAGTGACACCGCCCGCATGCGTCCGCCACCACCCAGCACAGCCCTTGCTCCCTGCGTTTCGCCCACCCAGTACAGCATCTCGTGGCCACCTATGGGGACT
The DNA here is from genome assembly GCA_963575745.1 of Prorocentrum cordatum. Classification (NCBI taxonomy): domain Eukaryota; class Dinophyceae; order Prorocentrales; family Prorocentraceae; genus Prorocentrum; species Prorocentrum cordatum. Next base: position 128,143 of record CAUYUJ010018092.1, on the reverse strand, counting down.
CCACCGAAGGTCCAAGTGGCACCGCCCGCATGCGTCCGCCACCACCCAGTATAGCCATTGCTCCCTTCGTTTCACCCACCCAGTACAGCGCTTCGTGGCCCCACAGGGGGCCTCCACCGAAGGTCCCAGTGGCACCGCCCGCATGCGTCCGCCACCACCCAACACGGCCCTTGCTCCCTGATTTTCTCCCACCCAGTACAGCGCTTCGTGACCCGATATGGAGCGCCACCGAAGAAGATATTCACAATTGCGGTACTCACAACTGCATATGGTTGGGTCCTTCGCCAAGCTAATTTTGAATATCCTTCCTGTAGAGGGACAGGCCCGACATCAGACCACTCCTTTCCAGCCATTGCCGAACACCACGTGCTGGGCATCGGCAAGGCGGTCCCGAGGTACATGGCACTCCTGCAGCGCCGCTGCAGCGTGGGCTCTCTCTCTTGTCACGACGGCGACCCTCTCGCGCTCCGCGAATGCGGGACACCCAAGAACAATTACCAGGGCAGCGACAGGGCCCAGTGCTGCATCGACTGGGGCAGGCGCGGACGCAGCAGGGGCAACGACCACTATTCTCTGCGGCGAGCCCAGGGGGGAAGCGAGAAGGAGGACTTCCCAGAAGGCTCGGACCCCCCCCCCGGCCTTCCGAGCAGTTTTCTAAGCCGTCCCCGAAGACGCTGAAAACTTCTCAGAAGCCGCGAGGGCTTCCGAGAAGCCCCGCCGCCTTCTGAGAAGGCCTTCTCATCCCCCCCTATCGCTCGCCGCCGGAACAGGGCCCGTGAAAACACATTTCAGGTGCGGGGGCTCCGAGGCTCGCATCCCAAAGATGCTGTTGCTGCTGCTGCGGAGGAGGAGGCGGAGAAGGAGGGGGAGGACGAAGAGGACGAGGAGGAGGAGGGGAAGGATAAGGAAATAAGAAAACGACGACGACGGCGGCGACGACAAGAAGAAGAAGAAGAAGATGAATTCTAAAACAGTATGCATATTCATATAGCTAGTAAGACAAATTATACGAATACGAATAATAATAGCAATACCAATGATACATTAACTATTAATAAGAATAACAATAGTAGTAGTAGTAGTAGTAGTAGTAGTAGTAGTAGTAGTAGTAGTAGTAGTAGTAGTAGTAGTCGTAATAGTAGTAGTAGTAGTAGTACAGAGCACTCATTTGTAATTCCGGTCATTTGTAATTCCGGTCATTCCCAATTCCGGCCACGAATTGCAAATAAGAGGTGCCGACGGGAAGGCATGTGCTCAAGCGCTACGCCCAACGTGTCTCCAAGGCGCGTCAGGGCGCAGCTTCTGCTTACGCTCGTAAAAGATGAAAAGAATAACGGCAACAGCAACGTCGTCGCCGTTCCGTGTGACACGCAGGATTTGCGTGTCACGTCAGTCTGAAGCCTCAAGGCCCCGCCGAGTGACTGACACGCAGGCTTCGCGTGTCGCGCAGACGCGAACGCCTCCGTGACACGGAAATTCTGCGTGTCCCTGCGCGGCGTTCTCGAGGTGACACGCAGATTCTTCTCAGGTTCTGCATGTCCCGGCCCTGGCCCCCAGCCTCTGGACCTCGGGGAGCGCCACGGTCCCCGGCCCTTGGCCCCCTCCTGCTGGGGCCCGCGTGACACGCAGATTCTGCGTGTCGCCACCCCGGCCCCCAGGACACCCGGCGCGCGACACACAGATTCTGCGTGTCCGCCCCCCTGGCGGGGCCCGCGTGACACGCAGATTCTGCGTGTCCCCACCCCGGCCCCCGGACCCGGCGTGCGACACGCAGATTTTGGGCCCGCGTGACACGCAGATTCTGCGTGTCCCCACCCCGGCCCCCGGGACACCCGGCGCGCGACACGCAGATTCTGCGTGTCCGCCCCCCTGGTGGGGCCCGCGTGACACGCAGATTCTGCGTGTCCCCACCCCGGCCCCCGGACCCGGCGTGCGACACGCAGATTTTGGGCCCGCGTGACACGCAGATTCTGCGTGTCCCCACCCCGGCCCCCGGGACACCCGGCGCGCGACACGCAGATTCTGCGTGTCCGCCCCCCTGGTGGGGCCCGCGTGACACGCAGATTCTGCGTGTCCCCACCCCGGCCCCCAAGACACCCGGCGCGCGACACGCAGATTCTGCGTGTCCGCCCCCTGGTCGGGGCCCGCGTGACACGCAGATTCTGCGTGTCCCCACCCCGGCCCCCGGACCCGGCGTGCGACACGCAGATTTTGGGCCCGCGTGACACGCAGATTCTGCGCGTCCCCACCCCGGCCCCCAAGACACCCGGCGCGCGACGCGCAGATTCTGCATGTCCGCCCCCCTGGTGGGGCCCGCGTGACACGCAGATTCTGCGTGTCCCCACCCCGGCCCCCGGGCCCGGCGTGCGACACGCAGATTTTGGGCCCGCGTGACGCGCAGATTCTGCGTGTCCCCACCCCGGCCTCCGGGACACCCGGCGCGCGACACGCAGATTCTGCGTGTCCGCCCCCCTGGTGGGGCCCGCGATATTCTGCTGCGTGTCCCCACCCCGGCCTCCGGACCCCCGGCGTGCGACACGCAGATTTTGGGCCCGCGTGACACGCAGATTCTGCGTGTCCGCCCCCCTGGTGGGGCCCGCGTGACACGCAGATTCTGCGCGTCCCCACCCCGGCCCCCGGACCCCCGGCGCGCGACGGCAGATTCTGCGCGTCCGCCCCCCTGGTGTCTGCCCCCCTGGCGGGGCCCGCGTGACACGCAGATTCTGCGTGTCCCCGCCCCGGCCCCCAGGACCCTTGCCTGGCGTGCGACACGCAGATTTTGCGTGTCCGCCCCCCTGGTGGGGCCCGCGTGACACGCAGATTCTGCGTGTCCCCACCCCAGCCCACGGACCCCCGGCGCGCGACACGCAGATTTTGAGCCCGTGTGACGCGCAGATTCTGCGTGCCCCTGCGCGGCGTTCTCGAGGTGACACGCAGATTCTGCACGTCCCGGCCCTGGCCCCCGGCCTCTGGACCTCCGGGAGCGCCACGGTCCCCAGCCTTTGGCCCCACCTGCTGGAGCCCGCGTGACACGCAGATTCTGCGTGTCCCCCCCCCGGCTGGATAGGGTCACGGGCATGTCGGGGATCAGATTAAGAATGATGAAAATGATTTTCTCATGGTTCTAGGCCGCTTGCGGGCCGTGCGGTGCTGAAGTTGAAAACGGTTCATGGTGGTTTTGAAAATGGCCGCGCGCGGGTTTCAAATAGTTTCGGCGTCAAACTAGCAGCTTGGCGCGCCCGCCATTGGAAGGTATGATTACGCGCAACGCGGCCTTCGCTCAGGGGTGCCAGGGCAAGTGGCGCTTGATCCTCCTTCCCACTCTGCCCTGCAGTAGGCGGTACGAGCCAAGGGCGTTTGAGCCTTCTCCGTGCCTCTTCACATGCAGCCCGAGCTCGGCCTTTAAGCGCGCGGGTGTCTTTTGTTGGGCTAGTTGGAACTAGAGGTTGCGTCTCGAACCGAAAGAGCCAACATGTTTTGTCCCACCAATTACCGTTGCTACTGCACGCTGCTGGGGCCGCCGCCCACGACGGCATCCCCAGGTTCGCGCCGAGTCCGTCACATGTGAAACGTGCTGCGTTTGCAGGCTGGCCCGCGCCGAGTCCGCGGCATGTGAAGGGTTTGACAACTCGGCGCCGCGCCGAGCAAGCTATCGTGCCCCCCCGACCCTCCTTATCGGCAGAAGCAGGGGCGCGTGCAAAAGGGCACTTGTTTAAGTTGTTGTATTTTTTCAAGTTTGTGCCTAGCAGCTCCGCGAAACTACTGCAGCGCGCGCCTGTGCAGTCCATCGCTGTGTGTGTTGGGTAATTCGTCATTCTCCCCCCCCGCTCTGAGGTCGCCGCCCTGGGCGGCCGAATGACGAGAAACTTTGCTCAAAGTTGCGCCGCAGGATGTGGAGTGAGAAGATATGGTACGATGCGGGATCGATTGCACATGTCTGCGGTAACTGAATATGCAACAAGGGGGCGATTTGGGGAGATTCGTGGCCCGTCAAAGGAGGAGGACCATGAGCAGGAGCAACTGCAACAGGCGTGCGTCTAGGCGCGCGTGGCCCTGGCACTGCGTCAAAGAAAAACCGCGGTAACTATAATGATTATGGACGACCGGGGGGGGGGGGCAGCTGCTTTGGCAGTGGCGGTGCGCGCCGCAGGCATCTGGATATCTGGACAAACCGCGGGTGCAGCTGCAGGAAGTTCTTCCTGCCCTCGCACTTCCGCTCGTTCGCCAGCGAGACCCCCCTGCTTGTTTTGCGTGCTCGGTCGCGCCCGTGTTTCATGTTGCCCACAGCCACCTGGCACTCCATCTGAGAAATGGCCCCGGCCATGTGTCTCTGGAAAACTGTGTATGGGTCCTTGTTGGTGAACAGCCTTGGGATCGAGGCGTGCGCCAACTCCAAACCTCGCTTTTCGCACTCCGCGATCGCCTCTTCCTGCACCATCAAGCGGCGGCCCAACCGCTTCTCGTCGGGCACCACGATCCGCTTGATGCCGCGCTTCTCGCACCTGTCCAGGAAGGCGGCCACGCCCGGCCTGGACAGGAACGGCGTTGAACCTGGGGAAGCAAACATGATGGACCCACGAACCCGGAAAGGGATATAGACATGTGGAGCATGGGCACGTTTTCACGATACCCAACGGGGCAACACCTCACGAAACATCCCACGAGACACCTCACGAAACATCCCACGAGACACCTCACGAAACATTCCGCGAGACACCTCACGAAACATTCCACGAGACACCCCGCGAAACATTCCACGAGACACCCCACGAAACATTCCACGACGACAGGCAACCACTCAACCAAGGCGGTGTGGTCGTGCTGGGGAGTGGTCGTGCTGGGGTGTGGTCGTGCTGGGGGGTGGTCGTGCTGGGGGGTGGTCGTGCTGGGGGGGTGGTCGTGCTGGGGGGTGGTCGTGCTGGGGCGTGGTCGTGCTGGGGCGTGGTCGTGCTGGGGCGTGGTCGTGCTGGGGTGTGGTCGTGCTGTGGTGAGGTCGTGCTGGGGTGTGGTCGTGCTGGGGTGTGGTCTTGCTGGGGTAGGGTCGTGCTGGGGTCGTGGTCGTGCTGGGGTGTGGTCGTGCTGGGGTGGGGTCGTGCTTGGGTGGGGTCGTGCTGGGGTGTGGTCGTTCTGGGGTGTGGTCGTGCTGGGGTGTGGTCGTGCTAGGGTGGGGTCGTGCTGGGGTGGGGTCGTGCTGGGGTGTGGTCGTGCTGGGGTGTGGTCGTGCTGGGGTGTGGTCGTGCTGGGGCGTGGTCGTGCTGGGGTGGGGTCGTGCTGGGGTGGGGTCGTGCTGGGGTGTGGTCGTGCTGGGGTGGTCCGCACCCTGTGATTTATCGATCGGGTCGTGCTGGGGTGTGGTCGTGCTGGTGCTGGGGTGTGGTCGTGCTGGGGTGTGGTCGTGCTGGGGTGTGGTCGTGCTGGGGTGTGGTCGTGCTGGGGTGTGGTCGTGCTGGGGCGTGGTCGTGCTGGGCGTGGTCGTGCTGGGGCGTGGTCATGCTGAGGGTGTGGTCGTGCTGAGGTGTCCCGCACCCTGTGATTTATCGATCGGGATTTCAAAAACAAGCGTTTCGCCTGAGGCATCCTCAAATTTTAGTCGGCCAGCCTCCTTCGACCTCGATATTTATCAGGGAAGGAATCCGCCGGCCTCCTTCAAGTTGGGCACCGGGGACATGTTTACGTACTAAAAGAGAACCCTGGGCCTGCGCCCTTTCCGGGAAAAAAAATCGACGACAAATTCGGCGTACGATTTTGCAATACTTCGCCGCGGGGGCGGTGGAAACATGAAGGCGGGGGGGGGGCGCTTGCTGCAGCAATTGCGTTGCGTAGCGTCTGGCAAGCTAACAAATCCAGGGTTTCGTGCCGATGGGCGATGTTACCCTCGGAAGAGGACGCGACGCGCCGCATTCCTCATCCAATGCCCTTGCGGTGTGTGGGGGCGTTGTGGCCCCGCCGTCCTGGGACGTTCTTCAAGACGAGCGTTTCCTTGGCGGTGGGGGGGGTGCCCCTGGCCGCCTTCGTTATCTGTGCCTTCTGCCGCGGCACGCTGGCGCCGTCCACGTTCGTCATCGTCGACGCGCGTGTCGTGGCAGCCGCCTTCATCTTGGCAGGCATGGCGCGGGCGCCAGAAAACGAAACAAACATGTTGCGCGGTGCCCGAACGCCGCAGGCGCGGCAGATAGGAGAGGGAAGGAGGAGCAGGAGCAGGAACAGGAGCAGGAGGAATACAATTAGGCTGTGGATGGGGACGCGGGGGAAGGGGGGAATGGGGCGAGGAGGGGGGCGAGGAGGAAAATTGGGGGAGGGGGCAGCGAGGAGGAAGGCGGACGCGCGAGGGGGGGCGCGGCCCCCGCCGAGGCTTGAAAACGCTAGAGGGCGGCAGGGGCAACGCCGGCGACGGCGCCGACGAGGGTTGGGGCGGAGACAGAAGGGCGCGCCGGAAGTCGGTCCTGGACCGACTTCCGACGCGGGCCCGCGCCAGAAGTCAGTCCTGGACCGACTTCCGACGCGGGCCCGCGCCAGAAGTCAGTCCTGGACCGACTTCCGACGCGGGCCCGCGCCAGAAGTCAGTCCTGGACCGACTTCCGACGCGGGCCCGCGCCAGAAGTCAGTCCTGGACCGACTTCTGGCACGGCCTGGCGGCCGGCGCCAGAAGTTGGCCGACGGTCCGTGGGGGCCGTTCGAAGGGGGGGCTCTTGCGCTGGCAGGAGCAAGCGGCAGGTCGGCGGCAGTCGGCGGGAGTAGGCGGGGCCCACCGGCTGAGGGCCCGCCAGAGCTGGCGGAGAGGCGGACGCTCTTGCCAACAGACGTTGGCGGGAGGTCGGCGGCAGCCGGCGGAAGTACGTGCAGCCTGCGGCCGACGGCCCGCAGGAGGCCGCGGAAGTACGTGCAGCCTACGGGCGACGGCCCAGGGGAGGTTCGTGTCGCCCGACAGAAGTCACAAATAGACTGCGGCGGACTGACAGCGGGGGCCGGCGGGGATCCCTGGGAGGCCCGTGGCAACCGGAGGAAGTAAGCGTGGACCACCCAACTGTAGCCATTCGTTGCTTTTTCGCGGCTCAAGCAGCGCGGGGGCAGCTTTTTCTGGACGCGCTATCATGGACGCGGCACCCCCCCACCGTCCAGGAAACGCTCGTCTTGAAGAACGTCCCAGGACGGCGGGGCCACAACGCTCCCACACACCGCAGGGGCATTGGATGAGGAATGTGGCGCGTCGCGTCCTCTTCCGAAGGTAACATCGCCCGTCGGCACGAAACCCTGGATTTGTTAGCGTGCCAGACGCTACACTACGCAATTGCTACAGCAAGCGCCCCCCCCCCCCGCCTTCATGTTTCCACCGCCCCCGCGGCGAATAACTGCAAAATCGCACGCCGAATTTGTCGTAGAGTTTTTTTTGTTTGCTTCCCCAGGTTCAACGCCGTTCCTGTCCAGGCCCGGCGTGGCCGCTTCGTGGACAGGTGCGAGAAGCGCGGCATCAAGCGGATCGTGGTGCCCGACGAGAAGCGGTTGGCCCGCCGCTTGATGGTGCAGGAAGAGGCGATCGCGGAGTGCGAAAAGCGAGGTCCGGAGTTGGTGCACGCCTCGATCCCGGGCTGTTCACCAACAAGGACCCATACACAGTTTTCCAGAGACACATGGCCGGGGCCATTTCTCAGATGGAGTGCCAGGTGGCTGTGGGCAACATGAAGCACGGGCGCGACCGAGCACGCAAAACAAGCACGGAGGTCTCGCTGGCGAGCGAGCGGAAGTGCGAGGGCAGGAACAACTTTTTGCAGCTGCGCCCGCGGTTTGTCCAGATATCCAGGTGCCTGCGGCGCGCACCGCCAATGCCAAAGCAGCTGCCCCCCCCGCCCCGGTCGTCCATAATCATTATAGTCACCACGGTTTTTCTTTGACGCAGTGGCAGGGCCACGCGCGCCTAGACGCGCGCCTGTTGCAGTTGCTCCTGTTCATGGTCCTCCTCCTTTGACGGGCCACGAGTCTCCCCAAATCGTCCCCTTGTTGCATATGCAGTTACCGCAGACATGTGTAATCGATCCCGCATCGCACCATATCTTCTGAGTCCACATCCAGCGGCGCAAGTTTGAGCAAAGTTTCTCGTCATTCGGCCGCCCAGGGCGGCGACCTCAGAGCGGGGAGGGAAAATAACGAATTACCCAACACACACAACGATGGACTGCACAGGCGCGTGCTGCAGTAGTTTCGCGGAGCTGCTAGACACAAACTTGAAACATGATGGACCCACGAACCCGGAAAGGGATATAGACATGTGGAGCATGGGCACGTTTTCACGATACCCAACGGGGCAACACCTCACGAAACATCCCACGAGACACCTCACGAAACATCCCACGAGACACCTCACGAAACATTCCGCGAGACACCTCACGAAACATTCCACGAGACACCCCGCGAAACATTCCACGAGACACCCCACGAAACATTCCACGACGACAGGCAACCACTCAACCAAGGCGGTGTGGTCGTGCTGGGGAGCGGTCGTGCTGGGGAGTGGTCGTGCTGGGGGGTGGTCGTGCTGGGGCGTGGTCGTGCTGGGGGGGTGGTCGTGCTGGGGGGTGGTTGTGCTGGGGCGTGGTCGTGCTGGGGCGTGGTCGTGCTGGGGCGTGGTCGTGCGTGGTCGTGCTGGGGTGTGGTCGTGCTGTGGTGAGGTCGTGCTGGGGTGTGGTCTTGCTGGGGTGTGGTCTTGCTAGGGTGGGGTCGTGCTGGGGTGGGGTCGTGCTGGGGTGTGGTCGTGCTGGGGTGTGGTCGTGCTGGGGTGGGGTCGTGCTGGGGTGTGGTCGTGGTCGTGCTGGGGTGTGGTCGTGCTGGGGTGTGGTCGTGCTGGGGTGGGGTCGTGCTGGGGTGTGGTCGTGCTGGGGTGTGGTCGTGCTGGGGCGTGGTCGTGCTGGGGTGGGGTCGTGCTGGGGTGGGGTCGTGCTGGGGTGTGGTCGTGCTGGGGTGGTCCGCACCCTGTGATTCATCGATCGGGTCGTGCTGGGGTGTGGTCGTGGTGGGGTGTGATCGTGGTGGGGTGTGGTCGTGTTGGGGTGTGGTCGTGCTGGGGTGTGGTCGTGCTGGGGTGTGGTCGCGCTGGGGTGTGGTCGCTCTGGGGCGTGGTCGTGCTGGGGTGTGGTCGTGCTGGGGTGTGGTCGTGCTGAGGTGTCCCGCACCCTGTGATTTATCGATCGGGATTTCAAAAACAAGCGTTTCGCCTGAGACATCCTCAAATTTTAATCCGCCGGCCTCCTTCGACTTCGATATTTATCAAGGAAAGAATCCGCCGGCCTTCTTCAAGTTGGGCAGGGGGGGATATGTTTACATAGGAAAAGAGAACCCTGGGCCTATGCCCTTTCCGGGAAAATACAACAACTTAAACAAGTGCCCTTTTGCACGCGCCCTTGCTTCTGCCGATAAGGAGGGTAGGGGGGGCACGATAGCTTGCTCGGCGCGGCGCCGAGTTGTCAAACCCTTCACATGCCGCGGACTCGGCGCGGGCCAGCCTGCAAACGCAGCACGTTTCACATGTGACGGACTCGGCGCGAACCTGGGGATGCCTTCGTGGGCGGCGGCCCCAGCAGCGTGCAGTAGCAACGGTAATTGGTGGGACAAAACATGTTGGCTCTTTCGGTTCGAGACGCAACCTCTAGTTCCAACTAGCCCAACAAAAGACACCCGCGCGCTTAAAGGCCGAGCTCGGGCTGCATGTGAAGAGGCACGGAGAAGGCTCAAACGCCCTTGGCTCGTACCGCCTACTGCAGGGCAGAGTGGGAAGGAGGATCAAGCGCCACTTGCCCTGGCACCCCTGAGCGAAGGCCGCGTTGCGCGTAATCATACCTTCCAATGGCGGGCGCGCCAAGCTGCTAGTTTGACACCGAAACTATTTGAAACGCGCGCGCGGCCATTTTCAAAACCACCATGAAGCATTTTCAACTTCAGCACCGCGCGGCCCGCAAGCGGCCTAGAACCATGAGAAAACCATTTTCATCATTCTTAATCTGATCCCCGACATGCCCGTGACCCTATCCACCCCCGGCCCCCCGGGACACCCGGCGCGCGACACGCAGATTTTGCGTGTCCGCCCCCCTGGTGGGGCCCGCGTGACACGCAGATTCCGCGTGTCCCCACCTCGGCCCCCAGACCCCCGGCATGCGACACGTTGGGCCCGCGTGACACGCAGATTCTACGTGTCCCCACCCCAGCCTCCTGGACACCCGGCGCGCGACACGCAGATTTTGCATGTCCGCCCCCCTGGTGGGGCCCGCGTGACACGCAGATTCTGCGTGTCCCCACCCCGGCCCCCGGACCCCCGGCGTGCGACACGCAGATTTTGGGCCCGCGTGACACGCAGATTCTGCGTGTCCCCATCCCGGCCCCCAGGACCCCTGGCGTGCGACACGCAGATTTTGCGTGTCCGCCCCCCTGGTGGGGCCCTCGTGACACGCAGATTCTGCGTGTCCCCACCCCGGCCCCCGGACCCCCGGCGCGCGACGCGCAGATTTTGAGCCCGTGTGACACGCAGATTCTGCGTGCCCCTGCGCGTTCTCGAAGCACGCAGATTCTGCATGTCCCGGCCCTGGCCCCCGGCCTCTGGACCTCCGGGAGCGCCACGGTCCCCGGCCCTTGGCCCCCACCTGCTGGGGCCCGCGTGACACGCAGATTCTGCGTGTCCCCACCCCGGCCCCCGGACCCGGCGTGCGACACGCAGATTTTGGGCCCGCGTGGCCCATCCCCCGGCCCCCGGGACACCCGGCGCGCGACACGCAGATTTTCATGTCCGCCTCCCTGGTGGGGCCCGCGTGACACGCAGAGTCCGTATCCCCACCCCAGCCTCCGGGACCCCCGGCGTGCCACGCGCAGATTTTGCGTGTCCGCCCCCCTGGTGGGGCCCGCGTGACACGCAGATTCTGCGTGTCCCCACCCCAGCCCCCGGACCCCCAGCGTGCGACACGCAGATTTTGGGGCCGCCGGACGCGCAGATTTTGCGTGTCCGCCCCCCTGGTGGGGCCCGCGTGACACGCAGATTCTGCGTGTCCCCACCCCGGCCCCCGGACCCGGCGTGCGACACGCAGGCCGCGTGACACGCAGATTCTGCGTGCCCCCACCCCGGCCTCAGGGACACCCGGCGAGCGACACGCAGATTTTGCGTGTCCGCCCCCCTGGTGGGGCCCGCGTGACAGGCAGATTCTGCGTGTCCCCACCCCGGCCCCTGGACCCCTGGCGTGCGACACGCAGATTTTTGGGCCGCCGGACGCGCAGATTTTGCGTGTCCCCACCCCGGCCCCCAGGACCCCTGGCGTGCGACACGCAAATTCTGCGTGACCGTCCCCTGGTGGGGCCCGCGTGACACGCAGATTCTGCGTGTCCCCACCCCGGCTTCGGCGTGCGACACGCAGATTTTGCGTGTCCGCCCCCCTGGTGGGGCCCGCGTGACGCAGAGTCTGCGTGTCCGCCCCCCTGGTGGGGCCCGCGTGACACGCAGATTCTGCGTGTCCCCACCCCGTCCCCCGGACCCCCGGCGTGACGCCTCCGTGACACGCAAATTCTGCGTGCCCCTGCGCGGCGTTCTCGAGGTGACACGCAGATTCTGCATGTCCCGGCCCTGGCCCCCGGCCTCTGGACCTCGGGGAGCGCCACGGTCCCCGGCCCTTGGCCCCACCTGGTGGGGCCCGCGTGACACGCAGATTCTGCGTGTCCCGACCCCGGCCCCCGGGACACCCGGAGTGCGACACGCAGATTGGTCCGCGTGACACGCAGATTCTGCGTGTCCCCACCCCGGCCCCTGGACCCACGGCGTGCGACACTCAGCGTGACACGCAGATTCTGCGTGTCCCCACCCCGGCCCCCGGACCCCCGGCGTGCGACGCGCAGATTTTGCGTGTCCGTCCCCCTTGTGGGGCCCGCGTGACACGCAGATTCTGCGTGTCCCCACCCCGGCCCCCGGACCCCCGGCGTGCGACACGCAGATTTTGGGCCCGCGTGACACGCAGATTCTGCGTGTCCCCACCCTGGCCCCCAGGACCCGTGGCGTGCGACACGCAGATTTTGCGTGACCGCCCCCCTTGTGGGGCCCGCGTGACGCGCAGATTCTGCGTGTCCCCACCCCGGCCCCTAGACCCCCGGCGTGCGACACGCAGATTTTGCGTGTCCGCCCCCCTGATTCTGCGTGTCCCGCCCCAGGCGCGCTCCGTGTGACACGCAGATGTTGCGTGTCACGTGTGCGCGACACGCAGGATTTGCGCGTCACGTCTACGCGTGCCCGATCAAGGCTGGCGCGCCCCAGATCCAGACTCGGGCGCGCGCTCGAATGCATTTGCCCTGGGGCCTCCGGGGCCTAACAAGCGCGTTCATTTCTAATTCCGGTCATTTGCAATTCCGGCCACGAATTAGAAATGACGCTCGCCGAAGGGGCGGCGGAGGCCACGTGCAGCACACGAATTAGAAATGAGCACTCTGTAGTAGTAGTAGTAGTAGTAGTAGTAGTAGTAGTAGTAGTAGTAGTAGTAGTAGTAGTAGTAGTAGTAGTAGTAATAATAGTAATAATAATACGAATAACAATAACACGATTAATATTCAGAATAATGATAATAATAAAAGCAATACACATAAAACATACTAATAATAGTAATACGAATAAGAATAAACATCATAATAGTAATAATTCTGATGATACGAATGCGAAGAATAGTACTAGTAATTCTACGAATGAAAATGATACGAATGATACAACAAATAATAAGAAGAAGGAGGCGGAGAAGGAGGGGGAGGGCGACGAGGAGGGGGAGGAAGATGAGGAAGAAGCCGCCTACGACGACGCCGACGCCGACGACGGCGTCGGCAACACCCTCAGACCGTGCACCGGCAAGCCCACGGGGCGGGCTCAATCCGTGGCCGAGGGGCCCGGCTTCTCGCCGTCCGCGATACCGGCATCCCTAACCTTGATGCTGGTGACCTCAAGGGGGAGGACATGGGGAGCCTGATGTTCCTCGAGGGGGGGACGGGGAGGAGGAGGGGGAGAAGGAGGAGGAGGAGACGGCGGAGGAGGAGGAGGAGGATGAATAGGAATAGGACGGGGAGGAGGGAGGAGGAGGAGGAGGAGGAGGAGGAGGAGGAGGAGGACGAGGGGGAGGGGGAGGGGGAGGAGGAAAAGGAAGAGGAGGAGGAAGAAGAGGAGGATGAGGAGGCGGAAGAGGAGGAGGAGGAGGGTTGAGGCAGAGGAAAGGATTGAGTCTTGAAGAGGGACAAGAATGCAGGATGCAGGAGATGTAGCGAGGCGCAAGGAAGGAGGAAAAGGATGAGGAGAGAATACGCGGGGGGACGAGGATGAGAAGGGGGCGGGGAAACAAAGGAATGGGGGAGAACGATGGTAGAGGGCGACGGCGGAGGATTAAGGGATGAGGGGAAACGAAACGAGGATGGCGACGAGAAAGATGAGCGCTAGAGTGAACCCGACACGCGCCAGTAACGCTGCAACAGGCCCTCCCGCCCCAAGCCACCTCCTCGCGAGTCAGCGAGCATCTACCTCTGGCCACTCTGGCGGACGCGCGCGGGAACACTAAGTGCGCCGTGGACGTTCCACAGCAAAGCGCGCAATGCAACGTCCGATCGAGCAGCTCTGGGCGCGGATCGCCCCACGAATGAGGCGGACATACACAATGACTACTACACATGCAAAACAAACGCACCGCTCCAACTCGTTCAAAATTACGTGTGGCTGTTGGTCATAAGCTGCAGATGCTCTCCCTCGAGGGCATTCCATGTAAAACTCTTGCCTTGTCGCAATGCTTCCTGCAACAAAAACCCTTTCGTCGACAAAAACTGGCGTACATAACCAGTGCATCTCGTCCTGGGTCTGCCCCGGCGTCTGGGGCCGTCATGTATCCATCGCATGACACTTGCTGGCCACGAACCAGGAACGCACAGACACGACATCAACGGCCATCGAGCTCTATCTACTACTCCCGTCCATTCAGAAACAGCGAACATACTCATTGCCCGCTCCTGAGCCAGGTCGTGTAAGGTGTGTGGTGTGGGCTATGTGTTGAAAGCCGAGCTGTGCAAAGTATGTGACGTGAGCTATGTTGTGTAAGCCACGTGGTGCGAGGTATGTGGTGCGACCTGCGCGTTGCAAGCTGTGTGGTGCAAACAATGCCACGCAAGCGATGTGGTGCAAGCTGTGTGGTGTGAGCGCGCGGTGCGCCCACGGGGCGCCCACCAGCGGGCACCGGCGCCAACGAGGCGAGACTTCGGGAAGCCCGCCCAGCGCACGGGGCGCCCACGAGGCGCACACGAGCGGGCACGGACGCCAACGCTGCGACAGCCCGGGAAATCCATCCGAATTGTTCAGGGCGCGCAGTTAGATCCCCGAAGTGCGAACACTGCTTGGGAACAAGAAGTAGACGCTGAATCCCACCAGCTATATAGGGCGTAAGTGGTCTGAGGCGTTTCTTCTTCCAACCTCCTTCCCCCCCTACGGAGAGGCACCATCTCCCGGGGTCTGGGGGGGTGACAAGCGATCGGAGCGGCCAAGATCGCCCAAGATCGCCTCAAGAGGGCACCCGATAGCCCAAGATACCTCCCACGCTGGCTTAAGGCATCCAAAATTGCCAAAGATGGTCTCTAATATGTCTCCAAGACGCTCCGAGACTGCTCCAAGACGGCCTTAAGTGGCCACGGAGCCTCCCAAGAACGCCCCTGAGAGGCCAGCATCCTTCCCAAACCCAAGAAACGCACATGTGTTTGCATTGTCGCCGCTTCCCATAAGGGCCCCAAGGGAGGCCCGATATGGCCCCAAGGCGAAGTGGCGAAAACCTCAAATTCCACCAACTGGAGGGACATCAATGTTGTTGGCTTCTTCGGGGCCTCTTGGGGGTCCTCTTGGGGGTCCTCTTGAGGCTCTTTTGGGCCGTCCTGTGGCCCTTCTGGGCCGTCTGAGGGTGCTTAGGCGTCTTGAAGCTCTCTTGGGGAGCTCTTGAAATTCTTTTGGGGTTCTCTTGGGGCCCTCTCGGGGCTCACCCGAGCCGTCTTGGCGCTTTCTTTGGCCGTTTTGGGCTCCTCTTGTGGCTCTCTTGGGCCTTCTCGGGGCTTTCTTGCAAGCTTCTTGGGCCGTCTTTGTGCGGCTTGTGGCGCTCCTTGAACCGTCTTGGGCCATCGGAAGCCCGCAACGGCGAGAAACGCAAGCTCCTTCAAAAACCCACAGGAAATTGACGACGATAGCACCCCAGAGCCGTCTTGGAGGGCCTCCTGGAACACTCGCGGAGCGTCTTGGAAGTAATGTGGGCCGCTGGAGGCGCCGAGTGAGCCGTCTGAAACGTCTGAAGGCCGTCTTGGGGCGATTCGAGGTCGCCGTGGATCTTCTTGGCGGCTGTCTGATCGCCCTGGGCGTTGATCTGGGGTTCCCGAAGCGTGCGCGGGGAACCACGGTGCACTCATTTTTGTGATCGGGGGCCCAGTAGACCCCAGACCCGGTCCCTCGCTATATGTAGATGAATATACAGAGGCTTCAGTGCATATTGCAGATCCCACACGCGCATGAACCTCGCTTATTCAAACATGCGGCTTGAAGATTGAGGGATGGATATCGCAGGGAACTTACGCACAGGCTTACCCAGGCAGGCTGCGTGAATACTGAAGACCTGGAACGGCAACGCACGTAGGCACACGATTGCTCAAACACGCGGCTTGGACATTCGTTGAGGAATGCAGTGGGAGATGATGCAAGGGACTCTTCAGACTTGAGGTTCAGATCGCATGCTTGAATCGTGCTGAGGCGGGAAACGAGGAGAGAGGGCGAAAACGAGAAAGAGGGAGGATATATGAGGGGAAAGCGAAAGATGACGGAGAAGGAGGTGCCTCCTCCCTCCAGCCTCCCATGAATCCTCAGTAGTCGCTCCCTCCCGCCTCGTTCTCCTTCCTCCTCCCCCTCCTCCTGCTCCTCCCCCCTCCTCCTCGCCCTCCTCCTCCTGCCCCTCCCCCTCCTCCTCCTCCTCCTCCTCCTCCTCCTCCTCCTCCTCCTCCCTCCTGCCCCTCCCCCTCCTCCTCCTCCTTCTCCTCCTCCTCCTCCTCCTCCTGCTCCTCCTCCTCCTCCGACTCCTCGGACTCCTCCTCCTCCTCCTCCTCCTCCTCCTCCTCCTCCTCCTCCTCCTCCTCCTCCTCCTCCCTCTCCTGGCACGTCGCCGAGGCGCGCCGCGCAGTCATTCGTCGCCCGCGCTTGCTGCACGGAGACGGGCGGGCGATGCCCTGCCCAGGTGGCTGAAGCTCGAAAGTGCTGGCACCACTGAACGAAGAGGATGGACCGGCTAGGGTCAGGTCGGGCATGTCCTCCTACAGGCGGATTTTGGACGAGAAATGAAAGATACCCAGAACATACCCCCAAAACTTATTTAGAAACATAAGCAACAAATCCCCCGACTACTTCTACTTCTGAATATTCCCCCTGTAGAGGGACAGGCCCGACTGCAGGCCAGGGAAGCACTTGCGGCGGTGGCAGCACTGAACAACAAGAGGCCAGCCACCGCAGGCTCCAACTCGCGGCGGCACGGCGAGCGGAGGGCCAAGCCGAGCGATGGGAGACTCAAAGGACGGGAGCGGATGCATGGCTAGAGCGAGGCTGCACTGAAACGCTGGGCGGGCGACCCAATACAGTGGAGGCCCGACCACAAGAAACCTTCCACAAGAAACCCAACCCTGAGACCCCAGGACGTCCGTTGGTTTTAGGTGTGGGAACGTCACGCTTTCCATCGCAAAACCATCGCAACCAAAGAAACCCAGGTCACTCTAGAGTCAAGCAGGGTGTTTCTTGGCATGGGCTTCCACTGTAGTGAAGACGTGTGTCAGGGCCACCGCGTCCCATCGTGCATCCTTTTTGGGCGCCGTTGTGCGTACGAGCCGATATGAGCCAAGCTCCTGCGAATGTCCTCAAGGCGGTCGTGCTGAATCCTATCGGAAGAGAAGCGAGACCACTGCGAACTTCACGCCACGAAATCGCCTGGGTTTCCCCCAAAAAACGTCCGGGGAACCACGCCAGGGAACGGGAGGGGGACGACGAAGGAAGGGGATCGGGGAAAAGCGACGGCCGCAAAACGGCCGAAATAACAGCTTGGACGTTGGGTTTCGGGCGCCGGGGCTCCGAATTCAGAGGCCCAGACGGTCGCGAGCAGTCGTGCGCCGCCAGAAGAGCAGCCGCCCCCGCGGCAGCAGACTTAGGATCACCACTGGAGCCAGAGGCCCCTCGTGCAATATTGGGGACCAAGGGCGCCTCCTTCCACCGAGATGAGCGGAGTTCACCTGCGCCGACCCGACTTCCTGCTGGCGGAGATCATCCAGAGCAGCATTCTGAAGCTTTGGAAAAAAAAACGCCTTCCCACTTTGGGGGGGGAGGTATTGAAGGCCACCATCGTCAAGGACACGATAGATAGCACGGCAATGGTGTTGACTGCAGGGCCACCCCAAGAGGCCAAGCAGCGCGAGGGAAGGAGCAATGAGGGGCACAGAAATGAAGGGGCCCTGGGACACACAAATAAGCTTATTCCCTATATTTTACAATATTTTCAGGGTTTTGGTTTTCCCCCCACTTCCCATATTTTCCCAGATTTTCAAGGGAATCGCCGATTAATTGTGTCTGTGTGTTTCTTTCCCTCTTGAAGAAAAGAGAGACGACGAGGGCGCGTTCGGACCGAGTCAGCCGAGCAAGGCCCGAAAGGGGAACGGGAAGGAACTGGGCTACATAGCCAAGCGTGGGCGCCGCATGCTTGTTGTATAAATGTTGAGTGACAGCTGTTCGTGGCCTGGCCCGAAGGACCAAGCCGGGGCGAGTCAAAAACGGCGCAATCTGGAACGCCGCCCCGTAAGGGGGGTAGCTCCTGCATCCGCTGTTCGATGGCGCCAGCGAGCCCCCTCGAGAACTCTCCGCCAGTGGGGGCAATGAAGCGCCCCGCAACTGCAAACGCGAACGCGAGACCTGCGCAGGGCGACGGCTCAGATCGAATGGCCGCCACAGCCGGCGAAGCCGATGGGGGGCGCGACGATCAGCGCCAGCGTCGTCTGCGCGAGCACGAGCGATTCCCCGAGAGGCGGGCGCCAGGGCGTTGTCTAGGTCGGCGAGGAACGGGTTCGACGCGATGGCGTAGATCATCCCTGAGGCTGGTCATCCTTGAACGACGCCACTCTCGATCAAGAAAGCAAAGCAGAGCTCGTTTTCAGCGCGGATGAAACACCTCGCGTGGCGGTGGAGGCACATCGGGAAGTGGGGCAGCAGGGTCGGGATCTGCATGCACCGCAAGCGCATCAAAAGCCAGTCGTGCGCGATCGATGGGAAGGCCCGACCGTAGTCGAAGCTGACAGGGGCGGGCTGGGGGTATATGGCTACGTTCGAATTTGTTGCCTGCAGGCTGCAATCCTAGAGCGCGCGCCTGATTCAAGTATGTTCGGGGCCCCCGCGAAGCCGCGCTGAATGAAAATAAAGGGCGCGTCCGAAGCTTCACTGAGCTCGCGGCTCGCCGCGCCAGCCAGTTGTTCACAATGTTCTTCATGCAGACCTAGTGGGCGAATCCGGGCGGGGCCTCTATGGATCTCTACGCCGTCGGAGGCGCCCAGGCCCTAGGGGAAGAACACCTTGCGGAGGTCACTGGAGGGGGCCATGGGGAGGTTCCCATTGGAGATCCACCAAAGCACCCCGTCGAGCGCGACGCGCCCGCCTGGGCGCCCTTGCCGCGCAGCAAACGGTGGCCCGCATGGGCCGGGGGCAGACTGATCAAGTCCCTGGACGCATTTCTTCGCCGCGGCGTGGGTCGGCGGGGGCAAGTCCAGGAGGTCGGGGGCCGCGCCGAACTTCTCGAGGCATCTCTGGGCACCCGCGGAGTCAATCTGCTTCGCTTCGAAAACGGAGGACCAATGCTGGGAGAGGATCTGCGTCACTTTGCCACGCTCCGCGCAGATCCCATCCGTCGAGCGCACGCCGCGGAGGGCGGACCTCTTGTCGAATGGACTGAGCTGTTCCGCAGCGCGCAATCGTCGCCTGAGCTTCCACGCCAGCCTGGCTGAGGGCTTCCAGGACAGGCCCTGATCTCAGCCTGTTCGCGCTCAGCCACGCGCCGGTGGAGCTCTGGCGATTCTTGCAAGAATTCGAAAACGTGCCAGAGGTGGGCCGCGCCCGTTGGGACGTCGATGTCCAAGTAGTCTTTGCTGAGCCAGTATGCGCGACGCTCTGAGTCGCTGTGCTGGAACCACATCCTGTCTCCAAGCCGCTCTGCATATGCTCTTGACTATAAAAAGCTTGGCGTCTAGCGTCTCGGGGCGCTTCGCAATCGTAGCATTCCACGCTACTCTGACCGCCCACCTCACGATCCTCGACTGGCACTGGAGCAGAATCGGGGGGCAGAGAAGCCCTTCGAGTGGAGGACTTCGGGGTGCTTGCTGAGCTGGCTGCAAGCGAACAGCCGGTTGCAGACCCACCCTGGGAAGCTCAAGAAGATTATATGGACGGAGTTTAGAGCCCCCAAAGCTTTGTTGTAGTCGGTTGGGTCAGGGGTCTCGATTTCGGTCATGGAAGCGGAGACTGGTCTTAGGATTGGAACCCTAGAGGCCCTCCAGTCACGGACGATGTTCAAGGGGTCAACCGAGGGGTCTGCGCCCAACATCCCCAGAGCCTCGTCCGCCTGGTTCAAATCGCCAGCCACATCCGCCAAGCGCGAGGTGGGAGAAGGGTAGGCAGCATCGAGACGAAAACGAATTGCACCGGCAACACTTCGTCATTCCCCAACTGAACGCCCGTGAAACTGAACATTAGAATGAGATGCCCGGATATCCTCAGAAAAGCTGAACGAAAACCTCCAGGACCCTTCCAATAATTAGATCATTTGGTGGAACTTGCGTTGATCTAGCTGTTAGCTCGAAAAGTTTGGGGAGAAGGCGACGACGACGCCGCCAGCGCGAGAGTTCGGGCAGAACGAGGAGATGCGGGAAAAGGCTGAGTTGGCGGAGTAGACGAAATCCCTCCGATCAGGGGTGGTTCCGCGCGACTCCTGGACCGCGATGATCGAGCCAGGTTGCCAAAGGAACTTCTGCATGCCGAGTTTAAGGGAGCGGCTGCGGGCCGTCTGGTAGTGGAACGGCGCTCGAGCGCTCCAGGTCGCCAGCTTGACGAGTGTCCGTGCTCGCATGGCGTCTGTCCAGTCCCGAAGAAGGAGGCTAGACGCACCACGAGGTGTCAGCCGCCTGCGTGCAGCCAGCCGTGACACTGTTGAGGATGGTCTCCTTGTCGATGCCCAGGACGCGGAGGTTCTCGAGGCAGCAGGTGAGCTCTGGCGGGGCCTCTCCCGCCCTACGGCGTGCGGATATGCCCCTCGAGCGCGTCGATGCGCGCTTTATGCGCGGACTGCTTGTTATCGACGAGGTGGATGCGGTGCTCGGCGCGGGTGTCGAGGTCATCCCAGCTCTTCGTGAAGGTGTTCGAGAACATTGCCATGGAGTTCTGCACGTTGGCGAGGGCCCCGATCATGGACTTCCTGAAGGCGCCCACGTACTCGCGAAGGCTCACAGCATCTTTAACACTGATGTTAGCTGCGATGCGGTGCCGCTTATTCGCATCATCGTTGGCAACGATCTCGGCGGCCTCCCGAGACGAGAAGGTCGCAACTGCATCCAGTTGAGCAAGGAGTGCAACAACATGTCACATGGCGAAGAGCCAGTGGCGAAAAAGATAGAGAAAAAAACAACTGCGGTCGGGGCCGACGCACAGCAAGTGCAAGAAACGGATACCTCGGGGGTCCCCCTGACGGTGGTCGCACAACGGCCGAAATCTCGGTTCGAAATCCCGCGACACGGATTTCGAGCCTTGAGCCAAAATGGCTACTGACATCCTCCTCCTCCTAGTCCTCCTTCTCCTCCTCCTCATCTTCCTGCTTCTCCTCCTCCTTCTCGTCCTCCTCCTCCTCCTGCTCCTCCTCCTGCTCCTGCTCCTGCTTCTCCTCCTGCTCCTGCTCCTCCTCCTCCTCCTCCTCCTCCTCCTCCTCCTCCTCCTCCATCTCCTCCTTCTCCTCCTCCCCCTCCCTCTCCTCCTCCTCCTTCTCCTCCTGCTTCTCCTCCTGCTCCTCCTCCTCCTCCTGCTCCTCCTCCTCTTCCTGCTCCTTCCCCTCGCAGGGTCTCCAGAGGCCCCCGGCCCTGGACTGTCTTCGTGGGCCTCTGGGAGCGCAGCAGTCCTGCTCATGGAGACCTAAGGTTTCTTATGATAGCTCAAAGGATCGAGGATCGAGGATCGAGGAACGAGGATCGAGGATCGAGGATCGATGGATCGATGGATCGAGGATCGAGGATCGATGATCGAGGATCGATGGATCGAATATCGATGGATCGAGGATCGAGGATCCTCGATCCTAGTCCTCGATCGCGAAGTCGGGAACGCTGTCATCAGGAACCCTACAAAAGGAGCGAGGCCCCCTTTCTCTATAGGTTCAACTTCGCTTTCCCACGGAAGACCTCAGGGAAACGGAAGCAACATGTAAAACACAAGGAACACTGAGCCCCTCCCCGACGAAAAGGGTTCCATCTTAAGCGGTCCGGCTCTAAGGTCAGGAACGCGTGCGTCGCGTGTCGCGGCGGCGGCCCCTGCGAGACGCTATGCCTTGCAGGCCAGCAGCGTGTCGTTCTGCTCCGTCGGATGGGAGGCTGCCAGAGACTCGGAAGGTTGACGCCTGGGCACCGGGACGCGTGTCAGCGTGTCGCGAAGAAGCGTGGTGGGCCAAAACCAGTGGCGCGACACGCCAAACCAACGTCCCTGACCGTAGCCGGACAGCGGAGGACGCAGCACGGCCTCTATCTCCAGCGCGATGTCCGAGTCTGGGGGGATTCCCCACGCCGGGAAGCCGGTCCTGCGGGGAGGGGGCCACATCGGCGTGCCTCCGACGCCGACAACGTCGAGGAGGAGGGGGACGACGACGACGACGACGACGACGACGACGACGACGACGACGACGACGACGACGCGGAGGAAGATGAGGCGGAGGAGTTGAAGGAGAAGGACGACGACGTCGACGAGGATGATGAAGCGGAAGAACAGGAGGACGACGATGGCGACGAGCGTGTCCCTGATCCCTCCCGCCTTGCTCGACCTCCTCCTCCTGCTCCTGCTCCTGCTCCTGCTGCTCCTCCTCCTCGTAAGCCCCCTATTCCATCCCAGTCTCCTCTTCCCCCCGCCTCCTCACCCTCTCAGGCTCTCCTGCGGAAGCGGCTGCGATCTGCGGTCCTGCTCTTTACGCACCAGCGAGATCGCAAATCTGGCTCACGAGCTCCCTGGGGGGGGGCATGCTTTGAGGCCTGGATGGCAGCAACCCTTTTCGTAAGTTTATGAATCGCCTTCTGGCCACAGTCTGGCGTGTGAGGGGGGGCTTGTAAGTTCCTTTGAACTTCAAACTTGCGGGAAGCCTGCAATCTCCAACACCCGCGGCGTCGAAAGCCGCACGACCCCCCGACAGAAAACGCAAGCTGGGTTTGGTGGCTGGGGTGGATATGCCAGCCTCCGTTCGGAATGCTGGCACTTCCCACTGGCCGTGGCACCACTGGCGCGGGCACGGGTGGCACGTACACGAGCTGACCACTGCTGCTACTACTGCCGCTGCCAGCCTCGAGAAACTGTGGGCGCAGTGGTGGGGGGCGGGCGCTGCCACTGCTTGCGTAACACTCGAACGTCTCGGACATTCCGTGTCCGCTTCGGTCAGTGGGTAACACTTGACAAATTCTCCTTCGAAGTCCGCGCGGAATTCTCGGATCGGCGCTGCACGCTGCTCAACCAATGCTGGAATGCTTCTTCCTTGCGCTGCAGAGGAAGCGACTGGGCTGACACGGCTGCCAAGTTCGGATCTGCCTTGCACCCCGATGGCCCATGTTGTGGCCGTGTCGAGAGCTGTTGCACAGCTTTTGGCCAGCATGATGCATCTCTGACCGCGCATCTGCCTGAACGGAATCCAGCTCGTCCCGAAGCTGAGAGTGGCGCCTGGCCCGCCAGCAACGCACGAGTGGGCGCTGGTCGTCAGGCCGCCTAACAGTTGCTGGCACTGTCCAGTGTGTTTGCGAGGTTCAAGCTCCGTCGCCAAGCCGCCGAGTTGAAGATGCACCAGGCACCCCAGGGTCAAGACACAGTCCTTGCGAGACCTGGGCCGTCGCTGTGCTGCGCTGGACTGCAACAACGAATCGTTTGTGCGCATCTGTCGGCGGTGTGGGTGCTTTGCCCCAGGCGAACGTCCCGCCAAGCGTTCGCCGTCACGCACGCCTCGAGCCGAGCCTCATGAGAGCGAGACCGGGAGGCGGCACGTCAAACGATTCCACCCCCAAGAAGTGTGGGGTCTCAGTCGAGCCGTTCTCTTTTTGCCCCATCTGGGTTGGGTCCTTGGCCGTTGATGTCAACAACTCCCTCACCCACCCCTTCCCTGTCCACCCCTCTCTCAGCGACGCCCTCGTACGAGGTTGAAACCACCACGGAGCAGACGCACATTGATATGCGAGCTGCCGGGGCTGCAGAACTCCGTGCCCCGTCGGGGCATGCATTGCCGTCCTTACCGTCTCGTCCCCTCGAGGCCTCCTCCTCCTCTTCCTCCTCTTCCTCCTCCTCCTGCTCCTCCTCCTCCTCCTGCTCCTCCTCCTGATCCTCCTCTTCCTCCTCTTCCTGCTCCTCCACCTCCTCCTGCTCCTCTTCCTCCTCTCCTCCTGCTCCTCCTCCTCCTCCTCCTCCTGCTCCTCCTCCTCCTCCTCGTCGGCAGGCTCTTCCAGGACTGCCCCGCTGGAGAGGCGGAGCGGGCCGACCTTCCCTTTTGACCGCGCCCCGGTCTCACTTCTCGGTGGCAGAAGTGGTGCACGTGCGCCCCCCGCCCCAAGACGGCACAGGCGTACCGAGCACGCCCCGCGCGAAGCCGATCATGCAGCAGACAGCCTCCCTCACTTACTGCTGCTCCTTCTCTGCTCCTCCACCTCCGCCTCCTCCCCTATCTTCGTGTCCGGCCGCCGGGCTGGCAGGGCGAGCGCTGGCTGGCGGCGGGCCATCGAAGATCAACGAAACATATCTTGCTGGGGGACTCCACGACTCAGCATGCTGGCTCAGCCTGGGCCCTGGGCAAACATCCCGCCTCGCGGCCTTCGCCCAATTGCCCTCCTCCTCCTCCTCCTCCTCCTCATCCTACTCCTGTTTCTCCTCATCCTACTCCTGTTCCTTCCCCTCCTTCTCCTCCTCCTCCTACTCCTCCTTGTCCTCCTCCTCCTCCTCCTCCTCCTCCTCCTCCTCATTCTCCTCCTTCTCCTCCTCCTTCCCCTCCTCACCCTCCTCCTCCGCCGCTCCTCCCCTCCTCCTCCTCCTCCTCCTCCTCCTCCTCCTCCTCCTCCTCCTCCTCCTCCGCTCCTCCTCCTCCTCCTCTTCCTCCTCCACCTCTCCTCCTCCTCTAACTCCTCCCTAACTCCTCCTCCTCCTCCTCCTCCTCCTCCTCCTCCTGCTCCTCCTCATACTCCTCCTCCTCCTCCTCCCCCTCCCCTCTTCGCCTCTCGCCCGATTCCTTCTCCCCTTGTGTTTCGTTTTCCTGTTCCTCTTCCTCCTCCTACTATCCCTCCTCTCCGGCGTCCCGTCTCTCATCCTCCCCCTTCTCCTCCTTCCCATCCCCCCTTATCACCCTCCTCATCGCCATCATCCTTCTCCCTGCTCCCTGCTCCTCCTACTCCCTCTGCCTTCATCCAATCCTCCTCCATCTACTCCCTGCGCTCTCCTCCGCCCGCCTCCTCCTCCTCCTCCTCCTCCTCCTCCGCCTCATTGCAGTGCAGCGTGGACTCGACATGTCCCTTCTTTCGAGGTCCTGCCGAAGGCCTCGTCGGCGGGGATGTGCAGCATTCGGAGCTCGCCCTTGCGGGAAGGTAGACTCTGAAACGCTATGAGCTCTCCCCAATCCCGCGGTAGAGGAGGAAGAGATGGAGGGAGAGGAGGAGGAGGAGGAGGAGGAGGAGGAGGAGGAGGACAAGGACGAGGCTCACATCTGCTCCTTGTACTCTTCCCATCGCAGTCCTCGTTCAAAACCATCCTTCTTTATTTGGGTGGAGCACGAAAGAAAAGTCCGCAAATGGGCACTGTCTGGGATGCTGCGGGTGTGGCACCATAACTTCAAACAATCAGGCCCGATCTGAAATCCGGCTCGATCTTGTTCCAAGGCTCCGCTGCGGCAGCATATGCTATTTCTTCGACAGTCACACATTCATTCCCCATCTGTGCTTCTACGTTGCGCCGACGTCGTTGAACAATCTCGTTGTCGGGCGTCCTGGCTTCCGCGCTGCATCGTATAATGTGGGGAGGGGAGCTCAATGCACACGTCTGACGCGTCACGTACGCTACAAGGAAATGCAGCGCAGAGCAATGCAACGCGCTACGTTGGATATGTAGCATCGCTTCGCGAAGCACAGCGCCGCCTGGCATATCATGGCATAGAAGCACAGAGTACCATCGTACGCCAGAGTCTGACATACTATGACAACAGAGCATGGCATCGCACAACACGCCATGTACCGGCAGATGATGGCAGACCGCTGCAAGGCATTGCGTGGCGACTCTCATCGTACCACGTGGCGGTATGGTGTATCAAGGGCAGGCGTACGTCACCTTACATTGAAAATCACGGCAGCATAGCATAGTCGGAGGTTGGGAGTAAGAGCGACATGGCCCCAACTGTGAAGTCGGTGTCGGTTTCGGTTCGTGCGGTGCGCGCGGGCGAGGCGAAGCTGCCTGAAGGCGCGGCGATGATGTGCTGGTCGCAGCTAGAACCAGATTGAGCCAATGTTACTCCCCCTAATTAGCCGTTGTCCGCGGTGGATGTCCCGTGGGTTGTCCAGAGTTTGTCCCGCTGTTAGTCCCATGGGTTGCCTCGTGTTCGCCCGCTGGGTTGTCAAGTAGGTTGTCGCATGGGTTGACTCGTGATTGTCCCGTGGGTGTCTCAAGACGAAATGCAAATCGAAATCCAATCGAAATGCGGAGCCAAACGACAATCAACATGCGAATGTACGTCCAGTTGAGATGGAAATGCAGACCGCCTTGCATGTCCAACCTGCAAGCACAAAGGCACGTCGAAATGGACAACTCGATTTCAAATGCGCATTGAAATTGGCATCGGAATTACTATCGATATGGCATCGCAGTTAGATCGGAACGTGCATCGAAATGCAAACTGGCATACAGATCCGATTGACATCCACATGCGCTTCGAATTGCAAGTTCAATTGCACTTGATGTGCATTTCGATCTGCAGCTTAATCAGCCCCACAACCTCATCACCCAAAGGGTGGCCAATGAGGTATACTTCTGAGCAGGGGGACGTAGGAAAGAAAGGCCTCTAGCAGAACCGGTGGTGCATGCTGAGTTTAGTCTGATCCTCCTCCTCCTCCTCCTCCTCCTCCTCCTCCTCATACTCCTCTAACAAGAGGAAGGCAGGACAGGCAGGAGGAGCAGCAGCAGGGAGCAGATAGCAGGAACGAACAAAATGGTGAGGGGTGGTGAGGGAGGGATGAGGATGCGGATGAGGAGGAGGAGGAGGAGGACGAAGGAGAGAAGGGGGTGCTCCGGTGCTCCTCCTCCTCCTCCGCCTCCTCCGACTCCTCATTCTTCCCTCCCCCTTCCCCACCCTGTTCTCCTCCCTCCCCCGCCCTCCCTCCAGTCCTCCTCCGTCCTCGATCGTATCTACCCCTCCTACCCCTCCCATTCAAATCGCTCACCCGACCCCTCCAGGGGTGCATTTTACACCGAAACCCAACCGTGGCGACGAGAAGCCTCAGGGAGGCCTACCGAGACTAGCGAGACGCGCTCCAAGCACTAAATTCTCGATCCCCCCTCTCTCCTCGATGGGGTGATCAGGAGGGGGGCGGGGATGAGGATGAGGACGGGGATGATGGCGGCGTTGGTGATGATGCTGGCGTGGACGGACTAGGATGAGGTCGGGCCGGTCCTCCTACAGGCGGATTCTGGAAGAAAAATGACCCTGCGACGCACCCAACCCATTTGCATCGAATCGAAAGAGACGTAGTCAATATTGGCAGGAACAACGACAGTGCAGGCGTGGCGATTTGTTGTGCAAGCTACATGGGATGCGCGCATGTTTCATGACTTACAGGACAGCGATCGACAGTATGAGGGTTGGAGCCCCAAGCTTGAAGAAACACGGGGGCGGGAACGACGGGCAGGAGAATGACGGAATTGTGGGGGCGGGGAGCCATCGCGGCAGCAGCAGCATGGAGAAGGTGACATGTGGTGCGAACGGCAAGCGGTCTAATCTCAATCTGCGGCGAGTGCCCCCTATTCTGGCCCCCCCAGCAGCCCTCGAAAATGGCAACGGCTTGGCAGATCGCAGCCTTCCAGAGATGGCGGAGTCTAACCTGAATCTGCGGCGACTACCCACTATGCTGGCCCCCCAGCAGCCCTCGAACGTGGCGACGACTTCGCAGATCGCAGCCTTCCAGCGATGGTGGAGTCTAACCTGAATCTGCGGCGACTGCCCACTATGCTGGCCCCCCAGCAGCCCTCGAAAGTGGCGACGGTTTCGCAGATCGCAGCTCCCCAGGGATGGCGAGGTCTAATCTGAATCTGCGACGGGTACACACTATGCTGGCCCCCAGCAGCCTTCGAAAGTGGCAACGGTTTCGCAAGATCGCAGCGCCCCAGGGCTGACGAGGTCTAATCTGAGTCTGCGGCGACTGCCCACTATGCTGCCCCCCCCCAGCAGCCCTCGAAAGTGGCGACGGCGTCGCAGATCGCAGCCCCCCAGGGATGGCGAGGTCTAGTCTGGATCTGCGGCGACTGCCCACTGTGCTGGCCCCCCAGCAGCCTTCGAAAATGGCAACGGTTTCGCAGATCGCAGCTCCCCAACGATGGCGAGGTCTAATCTGAATCTGCGACGGGTACACACTATGCTGGCCCCCCAGCAGCCCTCGAACGTTGCAACAGTTTCGCAAGATCGCAGCGCCCCAGGGATGGCGAGGGTACATTTGAATATGCGTCTTGTGCCCACTATGTTGGCCCCCGAACATCCATCGAAAGTGGCGACGGTTTCGCAGATCGGACCCCCCCAGGGATGGCGAGGTCTAGTAGGAATCTGCGTCTGGTACCCACAATGCTGCTCCCCCCCAGCATCCCTCGAATGTGACGACAGTCTCGCAGATCGCAACACCCCAAGGATGGCGATGTCTAATCCTGATATGCGCCTGGTACCCACGATACTGCCCCCTCAAGGATGGCGACAGTTTCGCACATCGCAGCCCCCCATGTATGACGAGGTCTAATATGAATCTGCGTCTGGTACCCACAATGCTGGCCCCCCCAGCAGCCCTCGAAAGCGGCGACAATTTAGCATATCGCAGACCCTCAGAGATGGCGAAGAAGAGGTAAAATGCAAAAGAGGAGAGGAGGAAGGAAGAAAAAACCAAGGGACAAGGAGGGAAGAGAGGAGAAGGGGCGCGGGAGGAGGACGCGACCACACTGCACTATTCAAAACGAGTGCCCAATGCAGGAGGGTTGGGAATAAAAAATGCCAAACAATTATCAATCACAAAGTCACAAGAACACGAAACATCGTTCCCCGACTATGTTCTGCAGTTTTCATCCTGTCATAGGCCCCGCATACGAATTCGAAAGGATTTGGAACGGCGAAGACACACATGTTCTGGTCGAGGACGAGGATACCCAGACGGCCAGGGTTGCTCTCCCCTGCGCGGCAGAACGGAGCGGCGACAGGCGGCCACAACATTGAGGTACCACTTGCGCCTCTCACATTCCACCCTGCGAGGCAGCACTCAGTCCTCCTCAGTGCTGTAGCTTGCCAGCGTGGACCCCAAATAAGAAGTTTGGGCACTGTGGATGTGTAAGCTTTTTGTGGCTTCCAAAGCCCGGATAGCGGTACAGTCCGAAGCGCGAGAAACATTTCTGGGAGACGCATGCAAGGACACTTGACAGGAAGCCTGAAGAGCTTGCAAGCTTGAGACAGGAGCTTCGAAGAAGCTGCGGGGAGACTTCCGGCACGCGTATTGGGACAGAGTAGGAGAACGCTTGCCGGAACGCGCTGCGAGTTCAAGCAAATTGCTGCGGGGATGCCCGCCCGGCGCCGGCAAGAGCTTCTGGGCCACCCTGCGCTGCCGGCTTCTAGCCTGAAGCCCTCTGAGCTCTCAGAGAGCTGTCTGGGAATGTGCTGGGCGAGGGTCTCTGCTGTCGCTTCTCGAAGAGCAGATGCGCGGCCTCGGAGTTCCCCCACGGGCGGCAGTGGGCCGGAACATGGCGAACCCTCGAGACACCCCCGCAGGCGGCAAGGTCAAGCAACGGGCCAGAACGTGGCGACTCCTCTGGGCACCCCCACGGGCAGCAGCGGGCGGTTCCCAAACGTCCGACGTCTCGATTTTGATCGAGACGCGGGCCCCCGACCTCCCGACCACTTCCCCGGGACCGGTTTTTCATCCTGAGTCGTTTTTTGACGGTTCCGAGGCCCGGCGAGAGCCCCGAGAGGCCAAAGATTCTGAAAAACCTCTGTCTCGACTTTTTCGAGACGCCCGAAGTCTGGGTATGCTGTAACGGGTGGCAGCTGGCCAAGACGTAGGGAATCTCCGTGCCACCCCCACGAGCGGCAACGGCGGGCAGCGGGCGGCAATGGGCTGGGCGGGCGAGTCCCCGGGGCACCCCCGCAGGAGGCAGCGGGCGGCCACGGAGCGGCAACGAGTGGGAACGCAGCGAAGCCTCGGGGCACACTCAGCAAGTTCTTTAGAGACACAAAGAAACCTTCAGTGCAAGCACTGCTTGGCAACGAAGCACTGCAAGCGCGCAGTAATCAACACACAACTTCAGATGACATCCATCTACCGAGCTGCGCGCGCACACACATACACACGAAAGAGGAGGAAGGAGGAGGAGGAGGAAGCGAACGAAGAGGGTAATGAAGAGGAGAGGAAGGAACAACAAGTGCCCTTCGTCGCCTTGAGCATGCCGCGGACGCCGTACTCCCAGCCAGTGATGAGGCTGCCTTCCCTGTTATGGCCGACTGAGTACGTGAGGGCATCCGGCCCGTCGTCCAGCGTCGACCAGAACCTCTGGCACTTCTTCTCCTCCTCCTCCTCCTCCTCCTCCTCCTCCTCCTCCTCCTCCTTCTGACTGGCTGGCTCTGCGGGTCGGTTGGAGTCAGAAGGCGCATAACACCTCAGAAAACGTGCAAAAACACACACTACAGGCAGAGAGGCACCAAGCAAGCGAACTGCTCGCTGACACTGCTTGGACGAGGGAGGAGGCGGGAGCGAAGGAGGAGATCAATTACTGCACGGGTGCCAAGCATCACGCGCTCTACTTCAAGCAGGGCCCATCGTGCCGCCGCTGCCGTGGACGACGGGCTGCGAGCCTCGACCCGTGCGTCCAGCATGAAAGCAGTAGCTGCTCAGCCGCGTCCTCCGGGTTTTGGAGGCCGCGCTCGCCCTGCCGATATGAAAGATGAGGGTCGGTTCGTCCGGCCTTCTCCTCCCCCTGCTCCTCCTGCTCCTCGATCCTTCGATCCTCCACGATCGATGGATCGAGGAGCAGGAGGATCGATGAGGGAGAGTCAAGGATCGAGGAGGATCGACTGACACTTCACTTCTCCTTCTCCCCTTGTACGTAACCCTTCTCATCTTCCCCTTTTCTCTCCTTTTCCTCATGCTTCACCTCTTTGCCTCCGCCTCCCCCTCCTCCTCCTCCTCCCTTCTCCTCCTGACTATCCTCCTCATCGCTCCTCCTCCACCTCCTCCTCCTCTCCTCCGGCGGGTCGCTGTCCCGAAGCAATATGAGTTGGTGCCGGCACAACCCCACAGTGCGCGGCACCGATCTCCCGGAAGCAACCGCTGCCTAGTGTCTGGCCAGCGTGCCCGGTCACCAAGCAGCGGCCGCCCGAGGGGGGGAGGATCTGCGCCCGCTGGGGCCTATAGCAGGGCATAGCTGGGAACGTAGCCTCATCCTCCTCCTCCTACCCCCTCCTCCTCCACCTGCTCGGCCTGTCCTCTTCCGCCTCCTCCTCCTCCTCCTCCTCCTCCTGCTCCTCCTCCACCTCCTTGTCCTCCTTCTCGTCATCCCTCCCACTCCTGCTCTCCTTCCTCCTCCACCTCCACTTCCACATCCTCCACCTCTTACCACCTCATTCTCCGCCTCCTCCTTCCACAAGCTGCTCTTTGTGAATCCCACTAAGAACTTTGGCCAGAGGTCTAGTATTTCCGCTCGGAGTTTGCCATAAGCTACGCTTGCTGTGCTCCCTCTTGACTTTCCTCCTACGAGTGGTGTAGTTGCTGCCACTACGACTGATGCGTCTCTGCCACCGTTCCCACCACCAACTTCCACTGAATGACTTCTTTAGGACTTCTGAAGGCCTCCTGGGTTCCTTCTGTGGGCCTTTTCTGGCATCGTCGTTGTAATAATGTGATTCGATATCCTTCCCTCATGCTTTCTCTTCCTCTTTCTCATTCTCGCCCCACCCTGCGAATTCGTCCCCCAGCTCTTTTTGCGGAGGCGGCTTATCCTCAGAGAGCCTTTTGGGAGCCTCACGAAAGTGTTTAAGGTTCAAAAGCTTCTTGGGGACTTCTGGAGTCCTCCTGGGTTCCTCCTGGGGAACTCTTGGTTGGGGCTTTCCCGGGCCAACCTGCTTCCAACCGCGGTCTGAGCAATCGGGTCATGATTTGGAATGCTTTGGGGGGCGTCTTGGGGCCATTTTGGGCCGTTGTGGGGCTCTCTTCGGGCCATCGTGGGGCCTTCTAGGGCCGTCTTGGGGCTTTCTTGGTCTGCCTGGAAGCCCTTTGGGATAGTTTTGGGGCGATTTCCTTGGGCGGTCTCGGACGCCCAGAAAACCAAAGAACAGAGCATTCCCACAATTATGCAAAAGCTCTGGGAAACCAATGGTGTTCCTGCGATTCGAAAGCCTCTTGGGGGTCGTCTTTGGGTCGTCGTCGGGTGTCTGGTGAGTGTCTGGGGCCTCTTGGGGTTTTCGCGGCGCCGTTCGGCCGCGCTCCTGACAGATTACCCTGCGCATTTGGAAGCCCTTCTGCAGGGGCGTCCAAGAGACCCCCCCCAGGCCACGGGTCCGGGTGGTCCCGTTTTCGGGGGGGAGGGGGGGATTCCTCCCCCGCCCCCCCCCCCCGGATGGCAAAAATATAGAAAAGGGTGTATACCTACCTACCTACCGACCTACCTGCATACATGCATGCATGCATACATACAGACATACATGCGTACATAGATACACACGTGCGTACATACACACATACACACATACACACAAACATACATACAATCATACACATATTGCATTACATTACATTCCATTACATTACATTCCATTACATTGCATTACATGACATTACATTGCATTCCATTGCATTACATTACATGCCATGCCATGACATGACATTACATTGCATTTCCATACATTACATTACATTGTATTACATTACGTACGCCCATACATACATACATGCATGCATACATACATGTGTACACATACATACATACGTACACGCGTACGTACGGACGTACGCACCGACATACACACATACAGGCATCCATACATACAAACATACATACAAACATGCATGCAGGCATGCATGCATACACACATACACACATATACATGCATGCGTGCATGCATGCATGCATGCATGCATACATACACACACGCATGTAAGCAGTTACGCACAAGCACACCAAGCATCGGCGCTTCGCGCCATGCATTTTGGTCGTTGAAATTGGCATACAGACAAAAAAACAATCATATAAAACGGAATGTTTAACGATACATCGTTGTTGCCTTTTCTGGCATAGTCGTCGTAATAATGTGATTCGTTGTCCTTCCCTCATGATTCCTCTTCCTCTTTCTCATTCTTCGCCCCACCCTGCGAATTCGTCCCCCAGCTTTTTTTGCGGATGCTCATCCTTAGAGAACCTCTTGGGGGCCTCACGACAGTGTTTAAAGGCTTCGTGGGGGTTTCTGGGGGCCTCCTGCGTTCCTCCTCGGGACCTCTGGGGGCTTTCCCGGGCCAGCCTGCTTCCAACCGCGGTCTCCCTGAACGACCGGGTCACGATTTTGAATGCTTCGCGGGGCGTCTTGGGGCCAATTTGGGCCGTCGTGGGGCTCCCATTCGGGCCTTCTACTATATATATATATATATGTATGTATATATATATATATATATATATATATATATATATATATATATATATATATACGTCAGCCAGTATGACCGCCCCCTGAAATTTGTTCTTGTTCGGGTGTGCTCGCACCCGTCCTTTCGCGGCCTCGCTCTGAGGCAGCACCCAAAAAAGGACAGGCCACTAGTCCAGCGGCCTCGCGAGCGGTCCTGGCGGACCCCGCCAGGGGGGGCTGGCGCCCCTCCAGGAGCCAC
Organism: Prorocentrum cordatum; assembly: GCA_963575745.1. Lineage (NCBI taxonomy): Eukaryota > Dinophyceae > Prorocentrales > Prorocentraceae > Prorocentrum > Prorocentrum cordatum. The sequence goes on along the minus strand of CAUYUJ010018092.1, from coordinate 94,753 downwards.
GACCACTCTCGAGGAGAGAGGAGAGGAGGAAACCACACTGCAGCTTGATTCTGCCAGGCACGAGCGAGGGCACGGTGCCGCCTTGATGTCACACGGAGGTGAGCCTCAAAGTGTTGCTCGGCCGTGCCAGGGATGCCCAGCTTTCGACAATTGTGAAGAGCAACAAAAGCGTCAACACAAGCAGCGAAGAGAACATTACACGACATTGGCGATGGTGCAAGCAGGAGGAAGGGGAGGAGCCAGGGCGAGCTCTCAGGAAACCACGAAGACGAAATTAACAGCGGACCAAGCCAATATCTGAAAATGGAAGCAAGCCGAGGACAACAGACGTAATGCTCAACAGAATCAAGATCGTCCTCCCCAAGAGCTGGGCATCCCAGGGCACAACCTGCGGGACGAGATTTATATCTCTTTCAAGTGCAACGGCCACGACAGAGGATACGCATGATTGCCACTAACATGTACGGCTGAGTTTTCATCAAGACAAAGTAGAGCTGATATAGAAACGATCCAACTGCTTTAGAGATATATCTGGAAACCATGCCTAAATTCACCGGAAAAGCGTACGGCGAGGATCCTCCTTCGCAAGCGACCTATCCAGCATCATCTCATATAGACGAGCCTGCAGGCGAGGAAGATCAGTGCGAAGCTGTGATGGGATACTATAGTACCAAGAATGCAGCTCAAACATGTAATACAGAAAACTTGTCTTCCAATGTCCTGCCCTCGTACGAACAAAAACATGTTCGGGATGATCCTCTAGAGATCGAAGGTGTTCAAAAACAACACTTATCCCATCGTTTCTAATCATATACCGAATGCATGTCGCTTTAGCTAGACAAGCCAGGTCCACAAACTCGATGGGCAGGTGCATCTTCCGAAGCTGTGTACATAAGGAATGAGAGAAAGAGTTCCTGGGGGCAGCCGTGAGGAACATGACCGATTCACGATGACACTTAAGAAGTTCACTAGAGATAGGATGAAGCTGAAGGATGAAAGAGAGGGCGGAGACGCACATCACGCGAAAGACGACGGCGGCCCGAGTAAGCCCTAGACCAAATTGCCGAGTGACTCCAACTCTAAGCCTGAACTTCGGAAGAGCCTCCGACCATGCGTGCAGATGAGCGAGCGGGCCAATGAAGGCCCCCAGATACTTCGCGCACTTCACTACCTGCATCAACTTAAAATCACCCTTCAGCGCGGCAATCGACTCTCGCATCAGTGGTAAGTCCAAGTTAACCGTAATCAAAATCTGACACATTTTGAAGTTCAGCACCAATCCCGCAACAGGCTCCAGAAGTTGAAGGGACCGAAGAACAGGACCCAGGGAGTCGAAAACGTTCAACAACCCAAAGCAAAAATCATCCGCATATGCAGACGCACGGTCTATATGAGAACTTCGTTTAGCCTTCGCCCATCTAGGAAGCGGATCCACCGCCAATGCAAAGAGCAGCATGCTAGATGGACATCCCTGTTTGACCCCCGTGCCCATCACAATCTTCCCAAACCTCTTCCCTCCCAACACACTAGTGGCAGACTGCTCCTGGCACAGCAATGCAAAAAAAGGCGACGACAGCGGGGCAGATCCCCATCTCCCTCAATACATGCAGCAGCCACGGGATAGCCAGTGACGGAAATGCGGCGCAGAAATCCGCGAGCAAGAGGCAAGCCTGTTCGTTCGCAAGAACGTGTTGTTCAAGACACCAGGCCTCCGCATCAACAATGTTAGTGGCCATATCTTGATGTTTCAAACACTTCTGGTCCGTGGAAACAAGCCTGGCAGTATTAACCGAGAGGGGGATGGACATGGCACCAGCAGGGATTTTGACGTCCGCGTTGGACATGCTCAGGGGGCGGGTTCCTTTAGGACCACGAGAAACGCCAGGACCATTATTCCGAGAATCAGAGCCCCTGGGGCGAAAGACCATGAGGATGTGGCACATATCAGGCGGCAGCGACGCAATATTCTCATTAAAGAAGCAGTGGTAGATGTCGTAAAGCGCGCGCGACAGCCGGCGCCGCCCAAGCTCCGTACGGGATGCCGTCCGGCCCTGGCATGCTGTGGCAACGCTTCCTAAGATACTCGAAAAGCTGAGCGTAAGTAAGCTGCCAATCAGTAGGGAGCTGCTCAGGAATCTTCTGGATGTGCTCCGAAATCTCAGGCCAGAGGGTCCTGTCGAGCGCCTTCGGGGAGAAAACCTGAGACCAATACTCCTGCAGGACCTGAGCAGAGCCTGCCAGGGGGTCACAGGGGGGCCCGTCGGGAGCATAAACACACGCGACATAAGTACGACTTCTGAATCGCCTCCAAAACGCTTGAAACCTCAGGACCCTGTCTTTGTTGTTCTGCTTGGTCTCTGGGGAATGGTCAGACTGCTCTATTTCCAAATTCTCCTGATCAAGCAACTGCATCTGGATAGACCGAATCAGAGAGCAGAGCCCAGCTACGTTCGTGCACCTAAACGTCGACATGTCAAAGTGCATGCCTAAGGTCGGGTAAGCCTTGATCGCGTCACCAATCATCCCAATCCTCCCAAACCTCCATCCCCTCAAGGCGCGCGTGGCCCAGTGGTGCTTCAACTCAAGCGTGGTGGCAGGGATCGTCTTTATATACTCGCGCACGTGCTTCGAGGTAATAAACATGAGAGGCTTAATCTGCCAAGGCGATCCCAAGCCGTGAGATGCGGACAATCATGATCAAGTTCGGCAATCAACTTCTCCAGGTGGGCAGCAAACTCTTCGCGCTTGCAGATGCGCTTGGGAATCGTGGGGAACTCAGAGGACGGAGAGAAAAGGGGATAGAACAGTAAAGACGGGAATGTGGTCGCTCGGAGACTTGGGCAAGAGTTTGCCCACAACTCCACTACGAATGTCGTAATCTCTCAAGATCGCCTGCGGCAGCGACGCGTACATTCTATCCAACCTCGAAGTGTGAGCAATAACCCCATCACGAAGCTCCCTCCGTGTATCGCGCTCTTGGTGGGTTTCCGTATTCGTCGGAAACAGGCGGTGAAAAAGGCGCGAATGAGGACGATCACCCTGAGACCATCCACTTCCATCACCTCTCAGCCCCCCCTCCTCCTCCAACGCAAAATTGAAGTCCCCAATCAAGATCCTATGAGACGCATGCGCAGCGTCGTGCGCCGAGCGGACCGCCCTCAACATATCCGAGTAAACCGCAAGTGCGTCGCTCGTGTCGGGGAGGTGCAGATTGAAAATCGCGAGGCTACCTGAAGGGCCAGAACAGGTGGTTTGAAGAACCCGACCAGCAAATAACCCACGATGGCGAATCGCGGTGAACAACTTGGTAACTTGCGGGCCCAAGACAGGTCACCACCCCACCTTTTCTTTGAGAATCCCCAAACATAGAAAAACCGATGTTGTGCCCAGGCTGGGGCCCATCCAGCTCCCTGCGGAGCTCTCCAATATCACCAATATGACCGTGAGTTTCCTGACCACAGACAATCTGGAACCGACGGGCGAGAGAGGGGAAGGACTGGTACCTGGCTCCAGAGCGCCAGGACGCGCTACGAACACTATTAAATAGGCCGCGAGAGTTCCAGCTGCACAAAGACAGAGGCACAAGAGGGGAGAAGGGCAGATACTTGAGGGGAGGAGGAGGAGGGCAAACATCACCAATGTCGTGTGCAGAAGGATTCTGACTCTGAGGCAACGGACAGTAAGCCTCAGCGCCGAAAGGGCGTCCGAAGCTGGACAGAGGCCGCACCGCGGAAAGCGTCAGCGCGCTGGGAGATGCCGAACTCGCGGAGGGCGTCCAGCTCGAGCTCCATCTCAACCTTAGCACCATCCTCGGACGTGCGCAGCTGCGCCAAAATGATGGGGTCACTAGCCTGCTTTAGCGTGTAGATGCATCCGCCAAGGCCGTTGCTGTTGACCTCGTAGCCGCGAGTCCTGAGAAGGTCCGGCATGGCCGCCCTAACTTTGCCCATGGATAGGAAGAGCTGCCGATGCTTCGCGTCGATGTCGCGGCGGATGCGGAGCGACAATGGCGTAGACGAAAGAGGGTCGGGGTGAGTGAGAACTCCCGCAGACCCAAACTGGGTCAAGAAATCACTCGCAGCAGAGGCCGACTCGAAGTGGAGAGCCACCTTGCGCGCGAGGTCGAAGGCCTTGATCGTGATCTTCTGGTAGGTGTGTGTCGGGGCGAACTGCTGACGGGCGGCCTCACCAACACTACGTAACGTGGTCGCGAGCACCCTCCGAGGAAACCCAAGCATGAGCAACTTTGCGTTGTTCTCTTGGCTCCGCTCCGTTGCCAAAGATGGATCACTGGCAGACGAGCGAGCGTCAGACGGTGGCCTCGAGAGCTGCTCGATCCTGGCCTCGATGGCCTGGATCTTATCCTGGACCGAGGCGTCCATCGGCGTGTCCGATGAGGAGTGCGGGGTCGGGGTGCTGTCCATCTCGGAAACCAATCTCTCGACAAACGTCATGCGTTCCTGCAGCGATGGGCATGCCAAACTGTGCTCCCCTTCAAGCTGGCAGAATCGCGAATGAATGTCGTTGCCCATCGTGGTCATATGAGTGGTAAGCTGGTCACAACGCATCTGGGTGAGCTCCATCTGGGACTTAACCTTGGAAAGGTCATTGGCCGAGGAAGCAACTTGGACTGACATCCCTTGCAGCGAAGACATGATTATGTCGAACTTATCGTCCTTAGAGAGGGAAGCTGGAGGCTGACGACGACCACACTCCCGACCAGAACGGCTCTTCGAACGAGACGAGCAGAAAGACGAATCCCGCCTCGCAGACGACGGCGACCTGCGTGGGCTGCTGGTGACACGGCGCTCCCCACGCCCTGGCATCGCAGCAGCAGTGTGGACAAGATAGGTGAAGAGAAAGAGATCGAGAGTGTCGCAGCTCCTGGAGATTTCTCGAGCCTCCCCTTCGGCAGCGACCAAGGTTCAAACCACAGGGGACAGGTTTGAGCCTTGAGCCAAAATGGCTACGGATCCCATTCCGGCCATCTTGGGGCCCTCTAGGGCTGTCTTGGGGCTTCCTTGGACTGCCTGAAAGCCCTTTGGGATGGTTGTGGGGCGATGTTCTCGCCCTCCAGGGCCGTCTTGGGGTTCCTCTTGGACTGCCTGGAAACCCTCTTGGTCAAATTTGGGGCGATCCTCTGGCCTCCTGGGCGGACTCGGACGCTCGGAACACCCCAGAAAAAAAGATATTCCCCAAGCTTATACAACAGCTATGGGAAATCAATCTTGTTCTGCGTTTCGAGAGCCTCTTGGGGGTCTTCTGTGGGTCGTCTTCGGGCGTTTGGTGGAGTCTGGGGGCCTCTGTGGGCTCTCGCGGGGGCGCTCGGCCGCCATCCTGACGGATTTGGGCCCGCTTCCTGGGCCCAGCAAGGGCTTCAGGAGCCCTGGACAGCACAAGGGACCGTGCAAGGGCGTCAAAGGTGCCCCCGGGGCCAAGGATCCGAAGGGTGTCCGTTTAGGGGGGGGTCGCAGGGTCCCAGAGAATAAAACCATAAAGAGGAAGGGAACGTATTGAGATCGGCATGTAGGTAGTGATATCGATGTACCTACATCTGTTAATGATAGAGGTCGTACAATTGCTATACACAAAACTGTTTATGTAAATATATGCGAGATCGGTAAGTGCATAGTGATACAGTTAAGGAGATGTGTATACACGTGCAAATACTGATCGTGGTAACACTAGACAGAAACACCTGCAATCGGTAAATAATTATATAAACAACGATGTGCATCTATCTCTCTCGCTCTCTCTTTTTATATGCATATACATACATGTATATGAATATGAGAGAATTCGGGTATCCCCGCACCTGTGAACAAAAAGCGCCTGGTGAAGCCTGGTGAAGGTTTTAGTCAGGTTTTCTGTAGAAGGTTTCAGGAACCCTGGATTGTTCCAGAGGAATGTTTACGACGACTTTTTGTGTGAAAGGTTCCAGGAATCCTGTTTCTTCCTGAGGAAGGTTTTAGGACGTTTCTAAACTTAAAAAAAAATCAGGAATCCTGAATTCTTGTTAAGGAGGCTTTAGGAAGGAACAAGGTTTCGATGGGAGTTTCTCTGTAGAGGCTCTCAATAGGAATCCATTTTGTGGAGGCTCTCAGAAGGAATCCTTTTGTAAAGGCTCTCAATAGGACTACTTTTGCACAGGCTCTCAATAGGAATTTCATTTGTATTGGGTTTCAGTAGGAATCCTTTTGTATGATCTTCCAATAGGAACCTTTTCTGTGCAGAGGCTCTCATTCGGAATCATGTTGTAAAGATTTTCAATAGGAATACTTCTGTAGAGGCTCTCAGTGGAGGCTCTCAATAAGAATCCTTTCGTAGAGGCTCTCAATCGGAATCCTTTCGTATTAGCTTTCAAAAGGAATCCTTTCTGTAGAGGCTGTCATTAGGAATCCTTTTGTCGAGGCTCTCAACAGGAATCCTTTTGCACAGGCTCTCAATAGGAATCCCTTTGTATTGGGTTTCAATCGGGATCCTTTTGTTTTGGCCTTTGATAAGGATCCTTCCTTTTTCGCAGAGGCTCCCAATAGGAATCATGATGTAGAGGGTTTCAATAGGAATACTTCTGTAGAGGCACTCAAAAGGAATCCTTTTTGTGGAGGCTCTCAATAGGAATTGCTCTCAATAAGAATCCTTGCGTAGACGCTCCCAGTTGGAAGGTTCTAAGAATCATGGAATCCCTGGGGTTTCCTGGGTGCTCCTGGGGCTCCCAGAATCTTCTGGGCATTGAGCAACCAAAAAAAAACACAAGGAACAACAAAGAACGACACGAACCAACCCAAGGCTGAACAACAAAAAAATCAATGAAAACAAACAAAAAACATCCAAACAACGTTTGCAACACTTTCTTCGTGAGGGCGGCGGGGATGGAGCAAGTCTTGAATTGTGTTTGTGGTTTTTCATTGTGTTTGTTGGGTTCTTCAACCCTGTGTCGTTGGTTTCTTTGTTTTTTTGTTGGTGTTCTTTGTTTTTTTTGGGGGGGTCAGTGCCCACGCTCCTGCAGGAGGAGGAGGAGAGAGAGGGGGGGAGGAGGAGGGGGAGGATGAAGAGGATGGGGGAGGGGGAGGCTGCCACGCTCCTGCAGGAGGAGGAGGGGGAGGAGGCGAAGGGGATGAGAGAGAGAGAGAACGAAGAAGAGTGGAGGAGGATGAGGAGGATAGATGGGATGCTTGGGAGAGGAATGTGTATGATCATGTGTGTGTGTGTGGGGGGGGGGGGGGCGACCATACATGCTCGCCCCCCCTCCTCCCCACATGACAATACCGTTTCGTGGTTCGTATTATTAGTCTTCTTTTTCTTATTCGTATCCTTCTTCCCCTGCGTTGTCTTAGTTTTCTTCGTATTCATCTTCTTCTTCTTCTTCATATTCTTATTCGGATTCTTCCTCGTTCTTTCGTAGGCGTCGTCCTCATCGTATTCCTCGCCTGCTGCTGCCGCTCGTGCTCCTTCCTCTCATGAGGAGAAGGAGGAGGAGGAGGAGGAGGAGGAGGAGGAGGAAGAGGACGAGGACGAAGAGGAGGAAGGAAGACAGGAATGGGAATATACGGAAACATGGGATGGAAGAGAAAACATGGAAAGGGGAAGCAATCGCATGCTAATCCTTTTGTTTTGGTTTTCAATAAGAATCCTTTTTTCAGAGACTCTCAATCGGAATCCTTGAGTAGAGGTTTTCAATAGGAACCGTTTTGTAGAGGCCCTCAGTTGGAATCCTTTTTTAGAGGCTTTCAATGGGAATATTTTTGTGGAGGCTCTCAACAAAAATCCTGTTGCACAGGCTCGCAATAGGAATACATTTGTATTGGGTTTCAATCGGGATCCTTTTTGTGTTTGGCTTTCAATAGGAATCCTTTTTGTAGAAGCTCTCAATGGGAATCCTTGTGTAGAGACTTTCAGTAGGAATCATTCTGTAGAGGCTCTCAATGGGAATCCTTGTGTAGATGCTCTCAATCGGAATCCTTTTGTGGAGGCTCTCAATACGAATCCTTTTGTAGAGTCTTTCAACAATAATATGTTTGTATTGGCTTTCAGTCGGAATCCTTCTGTATTGGGTTTCAATAGGAATCCGTTTGTAGAAGCTTTCAGCTGGAAGGTTCCAGAAATCTCGGATTCTTCCCGAGGAAGGTTTTACGAAGGTCTTCTGGGAAGTATCCAAGCTCCTGGATTCTTCCGGAGGAAAGCTTTAGGAAGGTTTCCTTTGTTGGGAGGTTCCAGGAATCCTGGATTCTTCGTGAAGGTTTTTTCGTGGGTTCCCTCCTGAGTCCCCTCCTGGGTTCCCTCCTGGGTCCCTTCTTGGGTTCCCTGCTGGGTCCATTCCTGGGTTCCCTCCTGGGTCTGTTCCTGGGTTCCCTCCTGGGTCCCTTCCTGGGTTCCCTCCTGGGTCCCCTCCTGGGTTCCTCTTGGGTCTGTTCCTGGGTTCCCTCCTGGGTCCTCTCGTGGGTTCCCTCCTGGGTCCTCTCCAGGAGCCTTCTGGGGCCTCTCTAAGGCCTCTCTGTGGCCTCCTGGGGCGTCCTGGGGCATCCTGGTGGCGCCGGAGGCCGTCCGCCCCCCACGGAGGAAGGAAGGACGGGGGATGAACAACCAACGAAACCTAAGGAAAAAATGCTCCGACGGTAGGACCCCGCACGAGAATCTGTTTAGCTTCCCCTTAGCCCTTCCCTCCTCCCTCTGGCGGACACTCTCCTCTCGCCTTCTGCTTTTCCCTCTCCTCCTCCTTCTATGTATCATCGCCCTTCCCCTCCTTTTCCTCCTCCTCCTCCACCTCTTCTTCATCATCGCCCTCTCCGCATACCCCTTCCCTCCTCCTCATCCTCCGCCTGCCTCTTCTCCACGTGCACCTCCCCGCCCCCCTGGTCGGGGCACGCAAATCGATGTTCCTCGGCGCCCTCGCCGCCACGGCAATCAGGCGCGCGTTTGCCGACGGCTAGATCGCGAAGCCGTTGGGGCAGCCCCGCGAGCCGCTGGGGCGCGAGAGCAAGCCGTTGGGACAACCCCGCAGGCACCGAGCTAATCGCGGCCGGGCTCAGGCGGGAGGCAGCACGAAACCCAGCTCTGCCGCGAGCTGCTCCGCCTCGGCCCTGGAGCCCACCGCTCTCTCGTCGAACTCCTGGAGCGCCTCCCGCAGGGGCGCCGGCGGCCCGCGCTCCAGGAACTCCCGCGCGGGCGGCCGCAGGATCAGCATGTTCCGCGTGCACGTGGCGCGGGAGAACATGACGTAGAGGTGCAGCCACCACTGCTCGTCCGACATGCCCGTGCGGCCAGCGCCCTCGCCCCTGGCGCAGTCGATGGTGACGCCCTTGCGCAGCGTCGGGCCCTGCGACAGCGCGGGGGCCAGGTAGGGCGCGCGCGCCAGCGTGAACCCCGAGCGGCGCGGAGTGTGCGCCCCCGAGCTCTGCCGCGTGAGCTCCTGCTCGCTGGGCCTGAACATGGGCGAGCTCCTCGCCCGCGCCTCGGCCTCGCCGTCGTCGTCAGCGCCATCGGCGCGCTGCTGCAGTACCTCGGCGACCTCCTTGTAGATCGGGGACTCCTGGAAGCCGTGCACCTGCAGCCAGATCCCCTGCGGTAGGGGGCGGAAGAGCTGGCCAGGCGCGCGCTCCTCGTAGTCCCGCTCGTCGTCTGCGTGAAACTCGGAGGACACGATGGCGGCCCGTTGCTCCTGCGCGAGCCCCAACCTCTGCTTCAGCTCCTCCTGCGCGGCCGTGAACCGGACCTCCATGCCGACTTGTGCCGGTGAGACGCCGTGGATGCCCCCGGTCTTGTGCGCGTTCGGAACGTTCAGGAGGCGCCGGCCTGCGTCTGGGTCGCCTTGAATCGCGCCGCGCTCATCTACGGCCTGCAGGAAAACGAGGGGGGCGCCGAGGCGCCGCGCGTCGCGACGAGCGCGCGTGTTGATCCACCTCGCCAGCGTCTCCCAGTAGATGCCCGCGCCGTAGCCGAGCCGAAAGTTCTCGTGCTGGCGCCGAGGGTCCTCCAGGACGCCGTGGTTGTCCGTGGCCAATGTCTTGTCCCAGGCAGACCAGACCTCTGGCAGGAAGCGCTTGCCCTCGCGCGTGCAGCCCAAGAACGTGATCAGAGGGTCCCCCGGCTCGAAGCGCTTCGTGCCTTTCAGCTCGAAGACGCAGGGGATGTGTTTGAAGACGTTGATGGCGTGCTGAATCTCCAACGTCGGCGGCTCCTTGCGCTTGTGCGAATCGTCTTCCAGGAGCTCGTTGGGGTCCGCTAAGAGGCCGATGCTGCCGGTGGCTTCAGCTGCAGGAAATCGCCGAGGTGCAGCACGATGGGGGCGCGGCCGAAGTGGTGGTGCGGCCTCTTGTAGGGGGACTCCTGCACGTCATGCGTGTCGCTGCGTCCGTGGCAAGCGCGAAGGTCCAGCGCGTTGTGCAGAGCAGCCGCCACCATGCTCACCTCCTCGATGACAAGTACGCGGACGTGCTCCCACAACCACTTCAGCCTCTTCTGCATGCCCCCCGGCCTCATCTTCGCGTTGATATACTTCTGGACTCGCAGGGCACAGGCATTGTGTAGCGCCCTAGCCCTCGCAGTATCCGTGGAGATGTTCTTCGCCTGCGCGTCCGAGAAGGCCACGACCATCATGGCGCCCTTGTCCTGCGCCGACGAGGGCCGCAAATACTCCACCACTGGGAAGACGATCTTCTGCGCCACGTGCGTCTTCCCCGAGCCGCCCTGGCCCAAACGACCAGGGCGGCGATGCACGCGCTGGGCGTTGAGTACACGCTGCTGGCAAAACTGGCCGCAGCGGGGTCGCCGCCCAGGCCGCCTGCGCCCTCGTCCTCGCCGTCCAGAGCGCCTGCGTCGTCCTCGTCGCGATTGCCCTGGAGGCGTTCGTCGTGCAGGTTTGCCCAGGCGTGTCTCTCCTCGCGCGCTGCGGTCACCAGAAGTCGGTACCCGGTCGCGGGCGCGGGAGCGGTCGCGGCCTCCGTCGGCTCGGGCGCGCCGCGCCCTCGCGGGCCGCTTCGGACATGCACGGGAGCGCGAGGAGCTCCTTGGCCAACCTCGTGAGGCGCTTGCGGCGCGCGAAGTTCAGCACATGCATGTCCTGCTCCCCGTCGATGCCCCACGTCGGGGCCGGCTGGAAGTGCGTTCGGACCGCCAAGGGGGGCGCGCCCGGGTGCTCTACGCCCTCGCCCGCCTCGGCGCCCCTTCGTCCTCAAAATCGGCCCTCGAAATCGGTCCTAAAATCGGTCCTCAGACCTCCAAGTGACGACAGTTACTGAAATCCGATGACCCGCCTCGGCTTCGAACGTGATCTGCGGGCCCCATAAGGAGGGGTTCCCGCCTGAGACTTCCTCGCAATTCACTCACAGACGAGGCCCCCGCTCGATACTTCCTTCATACTCAAGCCTGAAGAGCCCAAAAGCGACGACTGTTACACGTTGCGGATGACCCGCTCGGATTAGTAACATGATCTGCGGGTCCCATAAGGAGCAGCTCCCGCCTGAGATGTCCTCGCAATTTAGTCACAGACGAGACTCCCGCTCGATACTTCCTTCATATTCAAGCCTTAATCGCCCAAACATGGCAACAGTTACACGTTGCGGATGACCTGCTCGGATTAGTAACATGATCTGCGGGTCCCATAAGGAGGGGCTCCCGCCTGAGACTTCCTCGCAATTCACTCACAGACGAGGCTCCCGCTCGATACTTCCTCCACATTCAAACCAGAGGAACCCAAAAATGACGACAATTACACGTTGCGGATGACCCGGTCGGATTCGTAACATGATCTGCGGACCCCATAAGGAGGAGCTCCCGCCTCAGACTTCCTCGCAATTCACTCACAGACGAAACCCCCGCTCGATACTTCCTCCATATTCAAGCCCGAGGAACCCAAAACTGACGACAGTTAAACGTTGCGGATGACCCGCTCGGATTAATAACATGATCTGCGGGCCCCATAGGGAGGGGGCTCCCGCCTGAGACTTCCTCACAATTCACTCACAGACGAGGCTCCCGCCGGAGACTTCTTTGCGATTCACTCACAGACGAGTGAGTGATGACGAAGTGATGAGTGAGTGAGTGGGTGACGAAGGGATTATGCTGATGATGCTGAGTGATGATGATGATGACGATGATGATGATGATGGTGATGATGGTGTTGGGCGATCGCATGACGACAACGTTGATGATGGTGAGAAAGATGAGAATGCTGATGATGATGAGTGATGAGTGGGTAATGATGTAAGTGTGTTCTGGTTCTGGTTCCTGCGCGGGGTGTCCAAAGAAAACAAGAACCCCACTTTGGATGTGGGGAACCAAAAAAACAAAGAAATCAAAGGCAGATCGCTGAACCCCCCCAAACAATTACTCCGACGGAAGGACCCCGCATGAGAATCCTCTGGGCGAATCTGGAAAAAACCCTCACCGTCGTCCTCGTGGTTTGTGAAGCGTCCTGGCTGTCTCTTCTGCGTATATCTCTTCTTGCCCTGGCGCGGGGATACGTGCCGGGAGTAGCGCTCTGGGAACACGACGAACACAAAATGGCCTACAGTTGGCTCCGGACATTCAGAATATGGCCCGGGAGTGGTGTTCTGGGGACACGAAGAACACGAAATGGCCTACAGTTGGCTCCGGGCATTCAAAATGTGGCCCGGGAGTGGTGTTCTGGGAGCACGAAGAACACGAATAGGCCTACAGTTGGCTCCGGGCATTCAAAATGTGGCCTGGGAGTGGCGTTCTGGCAGCGCGAGAGCCCAAAAGTGGCGACAGTTATAAGAATTGGATGGCCCGCTCGGATTAATAACATGATCTGCGGGCCCCATAGGGACGGGGTTCCCGCTTGAGACTTCCTTGCAATTCGTTCACAGACGAGGCCCGTATGGCCTGGGATGGCGTTCTGGCAAGGCGAGGGCCCAAATGTGGGGGCAGTTGCAAGAATTGGACGACCCGCTCGGATTAGTAACATGATCCGCGGGCCCCATGAGGACGGGGCTCCCGCTTGAGACTTCTTCGCAATTCGCTCACAGACGAAGCCCTTGTGGCCTGGGAGTGGCGTTCTGGCAGCGCGAGAACCCAAAAGTGGCGACAATTACAGGAATTGGATGACCCGCTCGGATTAGTAACATGATCCGCGGGCCCCATAGGGACGGGGCTCCCGCTTGAGACTTCCTTGCAATTCACCCACAGACGAAGCCCATGTGGCCTGGGAGTGGCGTTCTGGCAGCGCGAGAGCCCAAAAGTGGCGACAGTTTCAGGAATTGGATGGCCCGCTCGGATTAGTAACATGATCCGCGGGCCCCATAGGGAGGGGCCTCCCGCTTGACACTTCTTTGCAATTCACTCACAAACGAAGCCCTTGTGGCCTGGGAATGGCATTCTGGCAGCGCGATAGCCCAAAAGTGGCGACAGTTACAGGAATTGGACGACCCGCTCGGATTAGTAACATGATCCGCGGGCCCCATAGGGAGGGGGCTCCCGCCTGAGACTTCCTCATAATTCACTCACAGACGAGGCCCAAGGCGAGTGAGTGAGTGAGTGACTGACTGACTGACTGGTGGTGATGATGATCTTCACACTCTCTCACGCGCACACTCATCATCATCATATGTGAGTGCTGATGAGTCAGTGAGTGAGTAAGTGAGTGAGTGAGTGAGTGAGTGAAGGATGATGAGTGAGTGAGTGAATGAGGAATGAGTGATGATGATGATGGTGGGTTCCTGTTCCTGCGCGGGGTGTCCAGAGAAAACAAGAACCCCATTTTGGATGTGGGGAAAAACGCGCTCTCGCGTGGGAAATCCTCGCAATTTATTCAGATACCGCGCCCTCGACACTCAGGAGTCTCGCTCACGCTGTGGATTTCCTAACGATTTATATGAAAATTGCGCTGTCGCTCGAGACTTCCTCGCGGTTCATGCAGGACGCATGCTTCAGCAACCCGCCTGCACGACCTGGCCGCTTGTGCCCGCCTTCCCGACCTGCCTGTTAGGGTCTACCCTCCCGATGTGCCCGTCTGGTTTTGCCACGTGCTTTCTGCCCCTAGCCACCCTCCTGCTACTCCCCCTCGTGCCTCATCCTCCCCTCTACCATTTGTCCCTTGCTTCCATCCGTCTTCTCTTCCCCTGCCTTGGGGCTGCACGAGATCGCCTTGCAGGTTAGAAAGATAAACCCCCAAGGCGGCACGATCGAAGACGAAGAGGGCGGGTATCGAGGGTTTTGGATATACGTGGTGAATGGCACGCGAGCAGATACGAGCGAACAGTTTTTAACATGTCTGTTTAAATCTGTCTCACGATTGAAAAACAATTGCGTTTGTGGCCCCGTACCCACTAACACGCAGGGCGTTTTTTTTTGTGGGCGGCTGACGATGGGTTACCACCGCCAGCCCGGACGCAAGGGTTTCCCCCTGCGCCCGATTCGGCTGACGATGGGTTACCACCGCCAGCCCGGAGACAAGGGGTTACCCCTGCCCCCGATTCGGCCGAGGATGGGTTACCACCCCCGGCCCGGACGCAAGGGTTCCCCCCTGCGCCCGATTCGGCTGACGATGGGTTACCACCGCCAGCCCGGAGACAAGGGGTTACCCCTGCCCCCGATTCGGCCGAGGATGGGTTACCACCCCCGGCCCGGACGCAAGGGTTCCCCCCTGCGCCCGATTCGGCTGACGATGGGTTACCACCGCCAGCCCGGAGACAAGGGGTTACCCCTGCCCCCGATTCGGCCGAGGATGGGTTACCACCCCCGGCCCGGACGCAAGGGTTCCCCCCTGCGCTCGATTCGGCTGACGATGGGTTACCACCGCCAGCCCGGAGACAAGGGGTTACCCCTGCCCCCGATTCGGCTGAGGATGGGTTACCACCCCCGGCCCAGACGCAAAGGGCTACCCCTGCGCCCGATTCGGCCGCCGATGGGTTACCACCCCCGGCCCAGACGCAAGGGGCTACCCCTGCGCCCGATTCGGCCGCCGATGGGTTACCACCCCCGGCCCGGACGCAAGGGTTTCCCCCTGCGCCCTGCCGCCGCTTCGGCCGAGGATGGGTTATCATCCCCGGCCCGGGCGCAAGGGTTTCCCCCTGCGCCCGGCCGCCGTCGTCCTCCTCAATTCCTGTTCCTCGTCCTCCTCCTCCTCCTCCTCCTCCTCCTCCTCCTCCTCCTCCTCCTCCTGCGCGTCAGCTCCAGCTCGCATGCTTCGAGCTGGCTCAGCGCGGGGACTCCCGCGGGGACAGACCGGCGGGCTCCCGCCTGTGACTTCCTCGCGAGTCACTCACAGACGAGGCTCCCGCCTGATACATCCTCCTTATTCAAACCCTCCGGAGGCCAAAATTGACGACAGTTAAACGTTGCGGATGACCCGCCTCGGATTAAAAACGTGAATTGCGGGCCCCATAGAGAGAGGCTTCCGGCCTGAGACTTCGTCGCAATTCACTCACAGACGAGGCTCCCGCTTGATATTTCCTCCAGATTCACGCCGCAGGGGCCCAAAAGTGACGACAGTTACACGTTTCGGATGACCCGCCTCGGATTGAAAACACGAAGTGCGGGCCCCATAGGGAGAGGCTTCCCGCCTGAGACCTCGTCGCAATTCACTTACAGACGAGGCTCCCGCTTGATACTTCCTCCAGATGTTCGCCACAGGGGCCAAAAAGTGGCGACAGTTACACGTTTCGAATGACCCGCCTCGGATTAAAAACATGAGGTGCGGGCCCCAGAGGGAGGGGCTCCCGCCTGAGACTTCCTCACAATTCACTCACAGACGAGGCTCCCGCCTGATACTACCTCCATATTCAAGCCAGGGAGTGAGTGATGACGAAATGATGAATGAGTGAATGATGATGATGAGTGTGTGATGAATGAGTGATGATGATGCTGATGATGATCATGATGGCAACTGAGTAGGTGGTCGAGAGATTATGATGGAGATGGTGACGATGATGTTGAGAGTGGCGGCGGTCCTACCGTCGGAGGACCACTGCCTCCGAAGCCTACTGAGGATGAGTAAGTAATTGAGTGAGTGAGTGGGTGATCGAGTGGCGATGATGGTGACGATGATGATGATGAGGAGTGATGAAGGATTATGATGATGAGTAATGATGAGGGTGACGGTGGTTGATGGTGATGATGATGGTGATGATGATGAGTGTGTGCATGTGATGACGATGATGGTGGTTGATGGTGATGATGATGGTGATGATGGTGAGTGTGTGTGCGAGAGATAAAGAGAGAGGAAAGGGGGGTGTGAGATCCTCCGCGGCGTGTGCAGAGAAAACAAGAACCCCACTTTGGATGTGGGGAACAACTACAGAAAAAAAGGAACAAAGCAAAAAAAACCTAAGATTTCAAGGCTTCGTCCACCCCCGCCCCCCCAAAGAGAAAGTAGTGTCATCTGTGTTGTTTGTTGCTTTCGGTTGTTCCTTGATTCTTTTTTTGGGGGGGGGGGTCGGTGATACGCCTTTGATTTGTTTTGTGTTTTCCTTGTGTTTTCTTTGTTTGTCCTTGCCGTTGTAAAGAAGGGAGGACGGGGAAGGGAGTATGAAGGCGGATGAGGAGGAAGTGGAGGAGGAGGAGAGGGGGGAGGAGGACGAAGAGGAAGACGACACTTGACAATCGGCTCCCTCTGAAAAACGCACAGGTGCGGGAATACCCGAACGCCCATCTATATATATATATATATATGTATGTATATATATATGAAATTGGGATCGGTACAAATATACAACCGTATAGTGATATCGGAACTTGGAGGTATTAAATGGAAACGATCAACAGATGGTGATATCGATCGGTGGACACACCGATAGAAGCGTTTCGAAGGATGGTAAAGGTTGTCCCGATGGTTGTCCCAGCGATAGCTTCCCCCAATGTCCATATCGCCTTTCGTCTGGTCTAATTGGCATGTTAACCTCGTGGCCGACAATTGGAGAGACATCTCAAGATACTCAAGAGAAAACTCCATGTTGAAAAGGAACGGCTATCCTTTTGGCTGTGCCAAATCTTCAATATGTCCCGTCCTGCATCCCTGCAGCTGTCGCGAACATTTACATCAGGCGTATGTGCGCAACGCTAAAGCGATCGACACACGAAGGAATTTAACCGTCCAGAATCCTGGTATCAGTTGGAAGATTTTACAACGAATATGCACAAAACCATAACGAGAGCTGTATTCTGAAAACGTGTCGGCCCGCATCCGTGTAACTGCTGGGAACATTTGCAACGAATGTGCGCGACGCTGGCGCGAGACCCACATGTTGAAAACGACTGGCCCTCCATCCGTGCGGGAAGCTTTACACCGAACGTGCGCGGCGCTGAGACGAGTGCCACAGTTTGTAACGACCAGCCCCCCATCCGTGCAGATGTCTGAGCACTGTAGCCTAAGGACCACGAGCTGCCAGGAGGTCTCAACCGAAACGTTCAGCCCGGCCTGCGGACACAAGGAACGAGGATGGGAGAGGAGGAAGGAGGGAGGAGGGATGGAGGGATGTGGAGGAGCAGCAGTAGCTGATGTAGGAGGGTGACGGGGATACGTAAGTCAGGGAGGAAAAGAAGGCGGAAAAGGGAGGAGGGAGGAGTGTGAGCAAGATAAGGCGAGTGCGCTGATGACAGTTGTAAACACGAAGGCGTGCAAGCTCGAGGGCCACTACACGTGGTGCTCACCTCAAAACACCCGGCACCGCAACGACGATTGAATCTTTCTCGAGAATGGCCCCAACAGCAACACCGACGTGGGTCCAGTACGACTGGGACGCGCTCGATGACCACCGCGACCATTACCCCATCGTCACTAACCTGCGTTGGGCCAGACAGGCTTCAGCAACTAAAGAGGGCCACATCAAATCGGAGTTCGAAACTATGAAAGACCCATCCGAGTGCAGAACATCAGGGACCTGGCTGCTACCATTCCCACGGGGACCTGATCTGAAGAAATGAACAGCTCACGAAGAATTCTCGGGCGTTCACCGGTGCTGCCGAGGAGGCTTCTGGGGTGCAGACGCACCGGCCACGGAGAAGCGATGTCACTCCCTCGTCGATGGCCCTGATCTGGTTCCGGCGCGGGACGATGCGCACCCTGCGCAGGGTGGCGGCTGGCAGCGATGGGCTCAGGGTCTCGACCTTGGAACGAGTAGCTGCCAGGAGTTCCAACGGAGACTTTGCCGAGCGAGGTCGGGAGCTCCGTGGCCCCATGGCGCAGAGCACGTTGCAGAAGTCGTGCGGATGCGCCACGGGGGGTGCGTGGAGGGGGTCCGGCCGTCGACAGCTTGCATCTCGCCACGGTGCATTTGATCGTGAGGCCGGGAGAGGAAACTGCAAGTACTCCTCGGGGAAGATCGCGTCCAGCTCCTGCAGGATACCGCCGAGGCCATGCAACATTCAGTTGTTTGTGCTGCCCCGCGAGAGCAGTGGAGACCCGCGAAATGCCTCCTGGCGTTTGGCAGCCGCCCACCCCGAAAGCGCTGGCGGTGACCTTCCACGATGATAATGAGGCTGCGCCGCTTACCACCAACGAGGAGGTGGGCAGACTTGTCACTCCCGAAGAGGCCGTGAGAGAATCTAACTATCAGACTGCCTGACAACGTGCGCCACCTGGGCCCGCGAGCGCGGAGGTGATGACGATCCCCCTTGACATGGAGATCGCGCTCCGCCAAGGCAAAATCTGGAAAACCCTGGGGCCCGACGGAGTGATGGAAGAACTCTTTACGGCGGCGCTGGTCAAGGCCGCCCACTTGCTTGCCCCAACGAAAATGACAGCGACCTTCACCTGTAGGGGGCCCATTGCAGCCAAGACTGCCCAAGCCACTTGCTCCTGGAAGGGTACAAGGAGCCTCGGGGCCGCCACAGATCAGACAGAGGCAGGCACTCATGGCCAACCCTGTTTGTACACGCCACCCTCGCTAGCTTTGCCATAAGATTGAGATGCCTGTTAATGTTCCCCTTGGAAAGTCAACTGGGAAGAGTGCCTAAGAGGAGCGCAGATACCGCGGAACACATGGTGGCACGTGCCTCGTGGGCGTTCGCCGACCTCTGCAAGCACGGCTCGGCGAGCTCGTCCGCCGACCTCCGGGAAGGCGCTTTGCGGCGCCGCCCGTCGGTTTGCGGCAGTTCTCCCCCGTGGTGGCGAGGACCTTGAGCGCGTGCTGCAGAACCGCGAGTTACCACAGGTGCTCGCGGCAAGGATAAGACATCGACTCGAACCCGCCCCGTTTTCCGAAGCGAGTGTTGACTACGCCCACCTGGCTGACATGATCCGCGAAACCCAGGAAGGGCCCCTGTGGAGTGCCTGAAAAGACCCAGTGGGTTGCCCCGCGGATGGGGACGCGACGCGGAACGGTTTTCGTGGGAGACATTGTTTGCAGAGGCTTTGAGGGTGCGGAGGGGGATATTGAAATAGGATGTAAACTCAAGGCTTGGTGTGGGATGTCTTAAATAGCAAGCCACATTTTCGGCGCCCCGCTGATGAAGCCCACCGCATCGTTGGTTTTGTCGATGGCCTGACCGCCCCCCATTCTGATGCAGGCGCCAGGCGGGCTGCTGGCGTTGTGTGAAACCCCTGAACATCGTTTTGGAAGAGGTGGCGAAAAAAAGACTGCGCCTCAACGATGACAATACCGTGTTTCTGATTCGACTCCGCGGAGCAGGGAACAAGGCCCCCAGAGAAGTCTTCATGGAGAGGCCAAGGAAGATCGCGTCGAACAGATGGGGCGTTGTCGTGGCGGGTGTGACCGCCCAGAAATCTCTGGGAGGGCAGTCTCGTGAGGATGGGAATATCTGTTCCCGCGCACGAACACCCAACAACTTTTATCGAATCCGCTTCCCCTCATGGGGGCTACAACCGCACCCATCAACGAATGAACCGCAGCCGCCCTCTGGCAAAACGCGCGGACGTGGGCTCGAACCGCTCTGGGAGGAGGAGGACGAGTGAGGATGGAAATCTGGTCGGGGAGGTCTTCACCGAAGGAGGGCGGTAGCCACGTCGTCGGCCTGGCTGCCTATTCGTAGGTCCGTGGCCCCTCGTGGAGGCCTGGCGATGCATGCCAAACCGTCCTCCCCCTCCTCGTCCTCCTCCTCTTCCTCATCCTCCTCCATCCCCGGGTCCACGCTGTGGTTCAACGCTCATGCGTGGAACCCCTATCAATCACACACTCCGGCAGCGAGTGCAGACGGCACGCGCCAGACTGTACCATTGTGTCCTCAACCTCCAAAGGTCCAAAGCCACAGCAATGCTGACACCCACATCTCCTACGACGAGGTGGTGAGGAATACTGACAGGCTTCCGTAGGATATGGTGATCAGAGTCACGAGGCTGCGATATTTGAGCACGATGCTTCATCACGCGCCACCCATGCTGCGAATTCTCTTGGATGGATCGTGGAACGCGAAGGCCTGGCCAAAAATGTTGGAGGGGGATTTTAATGGCTCAGCTCCCACCTCCCGCCCACGGAACAACCTGGGGAGGGGGGGCCCGAAGACTGGATCAGAATGGCGCGCGCGGAGCCTCAACATTACCAATCGGTGGCGAAAATTGTCGTTGACCGTGCTCGGTCGGAGCATCGCGATGAAACGCATCGGCGATGTTGGTTGCGTTACGAATGTGGAAGGACGCTGCCGTCCCCACGGGCAGCTGCGGGCTCATCGCCCCGTGGCATCCGAGTGGATTTGACCCCGCCCACTTTGTCACCAGGATCGGATGCCCAGCTTGCTGGTATGATTACCACACGCACGGGCGATTGCTGAAACACGTCCAGGTCCGCACGTGATGGGAAGCGTGGGGAAGTTGGCTACCCCGCCCTGCCCCCGGCGAGGTTGACGAAGCGCGCGCCGCGCGACGGCAAGAATACCGAAGGAATAGATCCATGGATCTTCAGGACAATTTTGCTGCCGACCCCCCTATCCGAAGACCTGGGTCACCAATTTGCGTGCCAAATTTGCCGCCGCCGCACGCGCTTCAAGAGCCGAGGTTAACACTGGGTTGTTTGTTCCTCGGCCGGTCCGGGTCGCGAGGCCAAAATATGTGGCTCATTTCGGTGACGAGGAGGGGTACTCAAAGCAGACTCGAGGGTTCGCCGAGAGTTTTCTAACGAATGAGCTGGGCGCGTCCATGTGCTCGGGGTGGATTTCCCGAGCGAGGGGTGCACCAATACGAGCAATGGCGAGCCCGAGTGGGGACGTCAATTCATCGACCTCGTCCGCCGCGGGAAGGTGCTCGCTGTGCTGGCGAGACCGCCGTGGCACACATAGAGAGCTCCCGCCAGGAAAAGGGGGACTTTCACGAAAGGGCCTAGGGAAGTGGAAACCCCGTGGGAGGAAAGCACCCTGACCCCCCCAAAAATGGAACTGATTTTGCAGGAAAGCCTCATTTTGCGTATGGTCGTTCGGATTATCTACGAATGTTGGTCGTGGACGTGCCTTCAATTATGGTCCATCCTGGTCCGCAGTGGTGCAAGGTTTCCCCCGGGGCCGTAGGCGACTCGAGGAGGAGGCGGAGGAGGAGGAGGGGAGGAGGAGGAGGAGGAGGAGGAGGAGGAGGAGGAGGCGTAGGCGTAGGAGTAGGAGTAGGAGTAGGAGTAGTAGGAGGAGGAGGAGGAGGAGGAGGAGGAGGAGGAGGAGGGGCCAAGTGTCCAATCGTGCTGAGCGCTTCCCGAAATCAGGCGCCTCCTGGAGGCGGGGAGGCGTGGAGATCCACGGGCGGTGGACGCGTGCACGCTGGGAGAACCTGGAAGCCATGCCCGGTCGTGCTCGGCCGTGAGGTGCCCAGCGATGGGGCGCTCAGCGAGGGTAGGGGAACGAAGAGTGACATATAAATAAACCTCGGAGGTCCGCGCGGATTTCTTGGATCCGCGCTGGACCCCCCTGGCGGCGCCTCCAGCGCCTCCAGCGCCGCCCCTGGTGCGCTCCGATCCGAGCAATCCGCGCGGGCCTCCGAGTTTCTATGTTCATGTCTTTCTTCGTTCCCCTAGAGGGAGCACCCCTCCCGACTTCGGCGCAACCACGCGAGGGGGCACCTGGGCGTCATCACGGGGAGGCGGGGCCAAGTGTCGAGCAACAGGGGGCCTGAGGAGGGGGCGCCCCGGGCCCTCTTCTTGGTCGCTGCGACGGCGTGGATGACCGATGGACTGCGCCGCCTCCCTGGCATCGCCCTGGAGGACCCGGCGGAGCTCGACCCCGATGTCGAGCAGTGCGGCTCCCCCTCTGACCCCCTGCCTGCAGAGGCGCGGGCGGTGCGCGCCTGGGGCCGCCGTCGCTGGCTGGTGGATCCTCGTCGCCGCGGCTGGGCCTGGCTCGTTGGGGTCGGGGCCTCGGGGCTCGGGGGTGTCCAGTGCGTTGGCGCCGCCTGTCGGTCGTGCTGTCCTTCCCTTTCCCCGTCTTCTCTGTGCATGGGCCGCATGTCTTCTCTGCCCCGGCTTTATAGAAATACGTTTAGATGCATCGATGTACACAGATAGACATATATATATATACATACATAAATACATACGCAGATAGAGGAGGACGACGACGCTTACGAGCTGTTCACTATTATCGTCTATCCCGGCTCCTCCCTCCCCCTCCTCCGCCTCCTAATCGTTGTCCTCCTCATGCTCCTCCACAGACTTCTCCGTTTTCCTGCTCCACCTCCTCCGTCGTCTCCTCCTCATCCGCCCCCTTCCCGATGCTCGTGCCCCTCAAGTACTGACGCGCGCCAATCCTATGCCAGGAAGCTGGAACACAGGCACACACACAATGACACATGGCTGGAGCCACATGTGGAACATCCAGAGGCAATGCGTTGGATACACATGCTGAAGCCGGGCCTATACACGGTCATGGAAGGGCCGAGCCCTGGAAAGACATCTGGCCACACGTGTGCCCAGCTCTCGCACGAAGGCCAGCCGCGCCACGTGTATCCAGCTTCCTGGCATGCTCCTGCTCCTCCAGCAGCGAAGCGCGCCCCTCTTCTACGTATTTTACAAAGGAATAGACAACGGCATCAACACAAACTTTCGGAGCTCCGCGCGGATTTCTGGGAACAGCGCTGGAACCCCCCTCCTTGGCGCTTGGAGCGCGCCAGGGGCGGCGCCGAAGGCGCCGCCAGGGGGGTCCAGCGCAGCTCCAAGAACTCCGTGCGGAGCTCCAAAAAGTTTACGTTTGACCAAGATGTTATGTCTCTGCGTTCGGGCGCCCGCGGGAGCGTCTTCCCGCTCCTCAGCCTGCCCACCGCGTGCATGGAGACGCTGTCTCCCTCCTCCACGACGGCGGCGCCAGGCGGCCCCGCCCTCTCTATCTTGTAGGTCGTGCTCAGCTCGCCTGGGCCTCCGGAGACGTACAGAAAGCCGTCGTCGCCTGACCGTGGAGGGAAGGAGAGGAGGAGGCGGAACGTGAGGAGGAGGAGGAGGAGGAGGAGGAGGAGGAGGAGGAGGAGGAGGAGGAGAGAGGAGAGAGGAGGGAGGAGGAGGAGGAGGAGGAGGAAGAGGAGGAAGGAGGAAGAAGATGAGGAGGATGTGGAGGAGGACGAGGAGAAGAACGAGGAGGAGAGAGCGGGGAGCGGAGGAGGAGAAGAAGGTAGAGAGAAGAGGAGCGCCATCGCCACAAGGATTAAAAGTCTCATAGCAGTCAACGAAGCGCAAGTTTCGGCACCTGTAGGGCCGTGACGCGTTCGGTGGAGGAGGTATCGTTTGTCATATGTGCCTGCGCGGCTTTCACCACGCCAGGCTGGGGGGAGGAGGGAGGAAGAGAAGGGGGAACAAAAAGGACGAGGAGGACGGAGGATGGTGTAAGAACGGAGGAGGGCGAGGGAGCGCGAGGCGGAAGAGAACCAACCCTCGGATTGGTTGCACGATATCCGTCATTGGTATCATTGCTGCTCGCCTCTGTGTCAACGTTTTGGTGGGCTGGATTATCTCTGGGGTGTGCCGTGCTATGCTGGCAGGATCGTCTCCTCGGGCAGTCGCACCGGCCGAGCGGAGAGGAGCGGGAGGCCTCGAACCAAATGGCGAGCTAGCCTCCCCCTTGGGGTGTCGACCTTCTCAACATCAGTGGTTATGTTTGGATGGTGTTCCGCTGCTGGGTAAGAGTGTAAGATTCTGCCGGAGAGAGAGAGAGAGAGAGAGGGAGAGAGAGAGAGAGAGAAAAAAAAAAAAGCGAGAGAAAGAGAGAGAGAGAGAGCAAGAGCGCAATCGAATTTCATATTTCTACGGAGATGGAGGGAGGGAGATAGAGAGTGAGAGCAAGAGAGAATACAACGGCCTTCACTTCAACCCAAGAGAGCAATCGAGTACTTGAAATATGCGATTGCTCTCTCGCGTTGAAGTAACCGGCCGTTGTGAGGACGTTCGCTCTGGCATTGCCTCAGGGGGCCTCGGGAAGCAGGTTCGCCAAGCGCGCCATGCGCCCAGCACATCGTCATGCTCGATGGGATCCCGCCGTCAGCATCAGGAGCAAGAGGTCGTGTCCACGGGGATTCGTCGGCAGCCTGGTGCGCCTTGCACGAACCTTCTCCTCCAACGCTGCAGTCTCGTCGTGACGTCGGCCCCTGCTCGACCACTCGGCCTGGGCAGCCTCCTCGTCCTGCGTCGTTGACGGGCTGCTTGGGGGCCGGGAGGCGGCCACTCGGACGCCGAACGCGACGAACAGCAAGCCGTCGCGACTTGACAGCAGCGGCTGGAGCCCAGGCAGGGCTCGCGCGCCCTCTGCTGCAGCGCGGGCCTCTCGCCTCCTCCGCGGCGGGCAGCGCGGCGGGCAGCGCAGGGGGGCACCTCGTGGCCCCTCCCGGGCCGGCCTCTGGGCGCGCCGCAGCGGGGAGGCGGCGCGAGGACGCGCGCACGCATGTCCTGCCTCGGCCGCCTATCGGAGGAGACGGTCGGGGCGAATAGCCCAGGGGCGGGCAATGCCCGCATTCGCCCAGGAGCCTTCTCAAAGACATGGATCATCGGCGCACCTGGATACGTGCATTGCTCGCCCCTGGGCCATTCGCCCCTATCGTCGCCTCTGAGTCTACCGCTCTGCGTCAGGGCGGTGGAGGAGGAGGAGGAGGAGGAGGAAGAGGAGGAGGAGGAGGAGGAGGAGGAGGAGGAGGAGGAGGAAGAAGAGGGGGAGGGGGAGGAGGAGATGGAGGAGGAGGAGGAGGAGGAGGAGGAGGAGGAGGAGGAGGAGGAGGAGGAGGGGGAGGAGGAGGAGGAGGATGATGAAGAGGAGGAGGAGGAGGAGGAGAAGGGAGGAGGAAGAGGAGGAGGGGAGGAGGAGGAGGAGGAGAGGAGGAGGAGGAGGAGGAGGAGGAGGAGGAGGAGGAGGAGGAAGGGTCGCCTAAGCCCTAAGCCCTTCGGAGAAACCCTCCACCTGCGTCCAGGCGGTGGCTCGGCGCCCAGCCCATCTAGAGGCGCGCAGGCGGGCGATGGCGGAGGGCGCGCCGGGAGACGGCCGGAAGGGGCCGCGGAGGACCGCCGGCGCGCCGGCGGGCCGGGGCGCACACCCCTGCCAGAGCCGGGCAACAGGATGGGGCGTCAAGCCGACTGGGGCCCCGTTGTGGAGGCACCCGGCGAAGCAGGGAGAAGGCAGAACAGCAACAGCGCGCGCGGCCAAGCCTCCGGAGACGGAAGCGCGCGGGGGGCGAAGTCAGCGCGAGGGTAGGTGGTGGAGAGGGAGCTGCTGGGCGCAGGGGCGCGAACAGCAGACCGAAGTCCAACATGCGGACGACGCGCACATACACACACATTTCCTCCAGCGCCTAGGGGGGCGCAATCATCGGGTCAAGCTCAACCAAGACGGGGCGCTGTCAAATTCAATATACCACCTTGCGTGGCAGCGTGAACCAAGCCGAGGCTCCAAGAATCCGAGGGGCGGATATACGGAAATTAGGACTAATACATTTCCAGACTCAGAACTCAGAACTGCAAGTATCGTTGTCGTAACTCGTGGTCGATGTCTAGGTTGGAACGTCAACAGAAATCTGCAACCAAAACAGCGGCGGCAGAAGCAGGCTGCTGAAAAAAAGAAACAAAAGGAAGGGGGAAGAGACGACACTATTAAATCTAAGAAAATCTCCGCAATTGACCCTGGAATCCAGATTTGCTTACATACGTCGAGAAAACTCAGACACTAGTGTGGAAGCCACTTTTTCGTAATACATCGCATGGGTATATCTGACCGCGGAGCAGCCAATGCAAGGCGCATACAAGACAGGAGGCCGTTATGAGAGGCAACGATAGCCAGGGACTGGCACAAAAGGGGGGAAACAGCGACCCGGAATCGGCAATACATGGCCGGCAGGTCGGTGCTGGGCCCCCGATCGTGAAACCGCACCTTCCTGGGCGGGGTGGGGGCTGTCAGGCCCCTATCGGCGGTCAATGGGCGATGAGTGGGCGATTGGTGGTCGATACGTCCCCCCTATGCACATCCTTAGGTCGAGCGTGTCCTCCTACAGACGGATCTTGGTCGAAAAATAAAAAATAATCAGAAGATCATCAACACATGCTCACACATATATTAAAAAATCGTCCCCTGACGATTTTTTTACTATTTTTGATATATTCCTCCTGTAGAGGGACAGGCCCGACTTCAGCCTATCCCCCCCCTATCGTTGCCCCCTGACGTCGGACCGGGGAGAGAGAGGGGCGGAGGGGAGCGAACGACCGCACGCAAGCCGACAGAGCGCCGCGAGAGGCGCGGCGCGCGAGCGCATAACGGCGAGGACGACGAGGACGACTAGGACGAGTGGGAGAAGGGCCCGCCGAGCCGACGCAAGCGAGCGAGACACAAGCGGGCAAGTGTTCCGTCGCGGCGCGGCAGAGGCAATCCGCTCGCGCGCGCAGCAACGCCAGGCTGCAGAGTCGCGAAGTAGCCCGCGTGCAAGAGGGGAAGAACAGGGAAGGGAGGGCGGCAGCGGAGGACAGGAAAGGGACGCGGGGGCACTCTCACGCGGTGGAGCCGCGGGGAGCGCGCGGGGGCGGCCACGAGCGGACAAGCAACACGGGAGGAGGACGAGCAGGCGGCTAGACACTCTGGCGACGCAGGCCCGCGCTGAGCGCGCGACTGCTGTGGTGCATCTGGACGGGCCGTGGGCGCCAACAGCCCTGGGACCGCCAGCAGCGGGTCTCCTTGTGGAGGTCAGGGCTGACATCATCGTCGACCCTGGTTCATTATCTGAGAATGGTGAGCCTAAGTATATTGTCGTTCGAGGGTGAGACTCAATTCGTTATCTTTATGGCGGAGTTGCCGGCCACTCTCCCCACGAGCTCTATTACTTGGCTCCAACAAAAGTTTCCTTGGAAACTCGCAAGCGGAAGAATATGTATGTATACCCGTCAGCAAAATGAAAAGTCGCGCGCGCGTGCTCAGCGCTCCCACGCACGCGATCCCTTGACGCCCCATGGCCACCACATGCTTCCAGGAAGGCCTCAGGCCACAGACGATAACGTCCAGACGACCCCAGGATGATGCCACCCCAACACGATCCCGCCATGGATTCTGGACCGTCTCAGGCCGACTCGCAGATGACGAAACACATGAGCAACGTGTGACGCCGAGATGGCCCGATGGCAACAAGATGGATCCAAGCGCGCCCAAGGTGACCCCAGAATGACCATGCGACGACTGCGTGTTCCAAACGCGACCGGGAGATGATCTCAAGATGACCTCAAGACGGCCCCGACACGGCAAGGGTACTGCAACTTATGACCCCCACTTTACTTCGAGCCGATCCCAGCATGGCGGGATCCGTGAACGACCCGGGATTTTACTCTACTCCATTTTTTATGGGTGGGATTTACCGTCCTGAACTAAACTTATCATACTAAAGCGGAATAAGCCAGGCGGGATCCCGCCCGGCCAACGGAAGAAGACTACGTTGCTAGGCTCCTACGGGGGTAAAGGGGTTCGGAAGGGGCGTCGTTTACTTCCGCTGACATCCGCAAGCCTTCCGACGGCCTTCCCCCGTCTTCCGCCTTGTTTTACTTCCGTCGACTTCCGCCGGCCAGCGTCGTGATGAAAATTCAAGGAACTTTCATTGGGCCGGTGTATTATCTCTCCAGAATGGAAGCCCAAGTTCGCTACTCCAGAATAGTTAGCCACCGCACTTCATATTCCCGGAACATTGAAAGCCCATGTTAATATCTATTTGACGTCAGTATTGCTCGTGGCGCGGCGACATAGCGCAGGTTTTGAACAACAGAAACGATGCAGGGCCACGACCTGAAACGGGACACGACACAATCTGCGCAGCCGTTTTGTCTCAAGGCCAGGCTACAGCCTTAAGGACGAGGCCAGGCACAAGCTTCAAGGACGAGACATCCGGAGACATTACTCTCGATTCCAAAAATTTCCGACTACCCTCAACGCATATATTAGTTTTCTCTTGCCTCACAGCGCGATGGCGGCAGGTGCGACTGCAGCCCACACAGCGTCAGCCAGTTGTCTCACTACGCCAACTCGTCCGCATACGCGGCAAAACGGGACGCCTGTGGGAGGGGAGCGCATCCAACGCCAGCGCCTTCGTAGTCCTTCGCAGACAATGGGCGGTCTCAATGATGCTTCGCCACCTCGTCCTGAAGCGCATCCCATGGCATCGCCTATCACTCCAGATCGCGACGACACCTTGCTCGAAAATTTTGCCGAACTATTAGGCGCAAAGCTGAAAGCGGAGCTCGGCCCGATCAAAAACACAGTGCAGTGTTTACAGGAAGATTGAAGACGCTGCATGACTCATCTGGCGCACAACAGGCATCCATTGCATCATTGGAGTCAGATGCGAAGAAGACATAGCAATATGTGAAACAACTATGCGCGATTCGAGGGGCCACTTTGATGCAGTTGTGCCTTCGTCGGGCGTGCCTGTTCCACCCCCGCGTTCTTCAGGCCACGGGGAAGACGGCGCAGCAGTCTTCATCGGGGGGCTCAGCAGTTTCCACAGCAAAGACGATACAGGACGCTGTTTATTGATCAATCTTGGCCAGCACATGTCCCAGCACCTTCGGAGACATATGTAAGCGGAGAAGAGTTTCAAGGGGGGCGTTTTGCAACGTATGCCACCACCGGGGAAGCGCGGGCTGTCGTCGGCAAGATGAAGAACGCAGTCATGAACTGCACGGGCGCAGAGATTGCAAGGGCGCAAAGATTGTCGCTAAACTGGACCCCCCTAGGAGACAAGGGGGCCGCAATCTTGTTTGTTGGAGCGGCGCGTAATCGCTGGCGAGCTCGGGATTTGATCGGAAAGATTCATGGGCTGATCTCGACTATCGCGTTCCCCGATGCGGCGACAAAGTTGTTCTCGTAGCGAACGTCGACGAGCCGAAGTTTGTCGCAAAATTCAAAACTGCGCGGGCCGAATATTTTCTTTGCGCCAGCGAGGCCCCGACGCCAGCGCATCGCCGCAACTCGCGCCCGCCTCGGCGCCACGAGTGGCAACTAAAATCGCGACGACGACGCCTCGGGGCAATCCCGGGAACGCCCGCCCCCTCTGATTATCCCTAGGCGGGCAATGGCGCGCGACAGATCCAGCTGCCTGGAAGGAACCAGCAGAAAGAAGGCAGCATGCCAGCCAGGAGACGCCACTGGCTGGGGAGGAACGCCTCTTCGCGGGGGAACTGCTCATGTGCGGGAGCAGCCCAGACTTTGCGACGCGCGCGGTGCCGTCGAGCCTGAGTGCGAAGACGGGCCGCAGACTGCTGCTGGGGGGCGCCAGGGAGGCTGCAACGGACTGAAGTGTGCGCGATGAGGAAGGCATCGCGAAGCATGGAGCTGAGGAGACACTGATCAGGGCCCATACCTTGCAACAAGAGGCAACGGTGAAACCATGAGACCCACTAGACCACGAATCGTCAAGGCCCATGCAAGTAGAATAACTGTAACAGCCTGGGGCAGACAAGGCAATGCTGAATGCCATCTGGGTCGATCAGGGGCTGGTTAGGGGAGGGGCAATGAGAATGCACCCGCGAGGGGCAGCGTAGAACCTCGAGCTCGCACGGACGCAGCGCGGTATGATACGGATGCTGGCCAGGGGGAGATGCGTGCTGGCACGCTTCGTGAGGGCCTTGGCCCTAGGCCCTAGGCGCAGACGCGACCAACGCCCAGGAGAGTAGCCGCAGGGATCGAGGCGTATGCGCGACGGAGAAGAGCTTCAAGTGGGGAGGCGGCGGGAGCGTGATGACGTCTCAACTCGCGCAAATACTGCTTCTGCACGTCAGAGCGCTCGCATTCAAAAAGTAAGCTGCGAGCCATGAGCTCGCCCTGAAAGAGAAAGAGGTGCGTGAGAAAGCTGGCGGTGCACCAGCCAGTGAGTTGAAGATGCGGGCACTGGTCATAATCGGCAGAGACACTTGAAAGCACAGAGCGGATGCGTGGAAGTTCGTCGCCACGAACAGTAGAACGGGCTCAAGTCGCATCTGCAATGGGGGAGAGTCTGGGAAATTCGATGGGGAACCCATCCATAGTGAAGTTGGTACACATGTCGGCGCAGTGTTAGGCCAGCAGATAAGAGCCGCACGCGCGAGTGGTAAACTCCGTCGAGTTCACGAGAGAGCTGGTGAAGCCGGAGCACGAAATACAGGAGCGAGACACAGAAGCTCTGAAAAGTGCAAAGGGGTGGGCCAGCCCAAGCCCAAGGCCGCGAATTTCACGAGCACGCTTCCTGAGCTTGAGCGCGGCTCGGCCCTGAGCGCGGCTCGGCCCTGAGCGGCGCCCGCGGTTTTCGCTCGGATCGGGCTCGGTCCTCCGACCCGACGCACTTCGAAAAACAGTGCGAGGAGGAGGAGGAGGAAGAGGGGGAGGAAGAGGAGGAGGACGAGGAGGAAGAGGAGGAGGAGGAGGGGGCGGATGAGAAGGGGGCGGATGATGATGAGGAGGAGGAGGAGGAGGGAGGGAAAGGGGGAGGGATGGGGGGGAGGAGGGAGGCGGAGGACGAGGATTCTAGGTCGCCCCCCGTTTGGGCGTCAGGCTCCTTTCAGATAGCTGAGCCTGGGAGGGGGAAGCCGAGGCCCTCGACGAGGGGAAGCAGGGGGATGAGGAAAGGACGTTGTTGTGAATGGACCTGAGACGATCAGACATGATCACATCAAACTGGACGCGTCCGAATCCGAGGAGGGGACGACGATGATGCGAGGACGAGGAGGACGAGGAGGAGGAGAAGGAGGACGAGGAGGAGGAGGATGAGGAGGAAGAGGAGGGGGACGAGGAGGAGGAGGTCGAGCAGCAGCGAAGCCGCGCCGCTGCCTGGCCACGCCGCCGCCCCGAAGACGAGCGCGGCAAGCAGCACCTGCATGCCGACGGGGCCCATTCGTGCGAGGGGCGGGCAATGCCAAGGGGGGGATCACCACTACGGCCAGGGCCAGGCAACGCCTCCTCCTCCATCCCTTTCCCTTCTAAAACATCCCCGTCGCAGCCAGAGACTGGTCGGTGGGGCGGGCCAGGCGCTTCGCCCGATACTTCCTCGCCGCTCAACATGCTGAAGCTTGCACTTGCAACAGCTTCATGGATGGAGGGCGGGTAGTTTTCAAACATGGTTATCGTTTTAGCGCCGTTCACATTCGTCATACAAGTTCAGAAGGGCTTCGCGGATGGAGAGCGGGTGGTTTTCAAACTGTGGGTCTCGCTTTAGCATCGCGCGCACTCGTCTTAAAAATTTGCCTTCGCTTCACGGACGGAGGGCGACCGTTTCCAAAGTGCGGGTCTCGCCTCAGCGCCGCGCGCATTTGTTTTAAACGACCCCAGCGAAGCAACCGAATCGCAGCTAAGGTGTCAAGATGTCCAAAAAGGCACCACAGATGGAAACGATGATGCTGATATTGCCAATGATAGTCATGATGGTGCTGATGATTGCCACAACGGAACTCCACGATCCCCCGAAACAGGAGGAATATCTCTGCTGGCCCCGTGGGTCGTGGAATGAGCGACTCCACCCAAATCATCCGATACAGATTTTTTCTAGCAACGCTTCACAGGATCTGGTCGCGACCGACATGCCGCAAATGCGCGCCCTATGCCAGCGTCGAAGGAGTTGCACGCACGATCGACATGGCGCCTGAAAGCCAGCAGCGCACTGCCGAAAACTGTCTCGGTCCTACCGATGTTCGATCGTCGTTGACGAACTCCATGATCGCGATTGCTGGATTTCGACCAGTGCGGACGTCGGTGGCAGTGGTGCTTGCGCAGATTCTCGCGTTGACGATCTTCGTTTTGCCGAGTCTCGTGGTTCCGAATTTCGATATCCCGCTGCCGAATTTAATTTCCCGCTACTGGTTTTCGCTTCGGAATCGCTACCGAATATCGTGTCCCCACTACCGTACTTCACCCTCCAAAACCTGTTCGCGTTCATTCGCGACCCAAAACTCGACGAAAGGCCAACTCCCGAAAACAACTGGCATCGGAGGAGAGGAGGGGGGAAGGTGATGGCGATGTTGCTCCTCCCTCGGCATTCGCGGAACATGGCCCACATGGCGCGCGCCGCAAACTGAGCGTCGCCCTTGATCTCGGGGTTGGCGCAGCGGGCTGAGCAGCACCGGTGTCGCGAGAGCATGGGCGCAAGAGGCTGAGCAGCACCGTGTTCGAAGAGATGGGCGGTCGATTGCCTGACTTGGCGTTCTGCATCGTGTCGTCGCGCGGGATACACAACTCTGAGCCGCACTCGTAGGCGATAACGTGGAACACCTCCGTGACGCACCTGCCGGTCTCACCGCGAGATCCCGGAGTTGGCTCGTCTCCGCTCACGGAACAATCGGTTACCCACGTGCGCGGTCGACTGGATCGTTTCTTGGTGGTCCGCGACGCTGTCCTAACCCCCCGGCGCGGCGTCGCATTCGCAATCGTCAAAACTGCGTCAGTTTGACAGCGGCGGCCATTCCCAGCGCATTGCTTCGAATCCGTGACTGCGTCGGGCAGCGTCGTGAAGCGCCTTGCCGACTTGCGCGCGGATTTCCGAATCAGCATCGCCAGGAAGTACGTCCGCGCCGATGTCACAAACCGCGTCTTTCACAAGGCCGTCAGAAACATCAATATCGGTGCAAAACAACTCACGTCAACAATCCGCACGCGGTCGTCCGTGTTGGCTCCACTTCGGAAAACCGCAGTTCGGCTTACACTTCCCAGCTTTCCAAAAATGATTGGCCGCCCTCCCTTGTTTCGCCCGTCAACGGCGGCCCGGCCTCCCGCAGTCTGCGCCGACGTTGAATTGCGTCGTAACGTGGCCGCTCCATCGGCAATTTCTAATTGCCGTCTCTGCTTGCAGCGCTGGCTGAGCTGAATTG
Source organism: Prorocentrum cordatum (assembly GCA_963575745.1). Taxonomy (NCBI): domain Eukaryota; class Dinophyceae; order Prorocentrales; family Prorocentraceae; genus Prorocentrum; species Prorocentrum cordatum. The sequence goes on along the minus strand of CAUYUJ010018092.1, from coordinate 61,598 downwards.
ATGGCACTGCCGGCGGCGGGTTGCGCATCGTCTCCCGGGCTTTTCCCGACGCAGGCAGTTTGTGCTGCTGCTGCTGCTGACAGCGACGTCTGCATCTTCGCCAATTCTAGGATGCTGCGCCAACGTGGCAATTCTTTTGTGGGCATGCTGACGCTGGAATCTGTGAAACGTGATTTGTTGATGTAGATGAACCAAGGAAAGCGCGTTTCTTCATCATGGCGCCGTGCAGCGGAAATAAATTTGAAACACGAGATGGGTCAAGAAGCCAAATCACCAAAGTGATCGCGGACGTGATGGCGTAGAGAAGCCCAGCGTTCACCGACTGCTGCTTCCAATAAGTTTGGGCGGCATGGCGGGCCGGAGTCTTTGAATCGACGGCCTGGGCGCCGTGGGGCCAAAACGACTACGGATAGCACAGGCGAAGGCAAACCATAGGCACATGCATAAAACACCCAAGATTCGAACCCAACGAGGGGAGCAATTTATAGGCATATGCGTAAAACTCAGAAAGACTTCGAGCCACAGGAGAAGGGAACCCGATAGGCACATGCGCATAACATTTAATATTCGATCCACAGCAGAAGCTGAACCTGTAGAAACCTACGTGAAACGCCCAAGAATCGAGCCCCAATAACATGGATACCTTTCAGGCACGTGCGTAAACACATCGGATTCGAACCACAAGAGACGGGCAATCTATAGGCACATGCGTACAACAACGTTTTCCGTCGCAACGCGGCAGAGGCAGTCCGCACGCGCGCAGGCGGTCCGGGCATCGGAAAACGCAAACTAACTGGCGGCAGAATGCGGGAAACACTACGAAAACGGCTGCGGGGCAGGAGGGCAACCGGGCGGCCAGCCAGTGCACCGCTGGCAGCGGGCGCGGGGCGGCGTCACGGCCGCACCCAGGGGCTGAAGCAGGGGCTGCACTGCACGAGATGGAGGAAGCATCATACCAGGGTAGGACGGAATGGCCACGCCGACGACGTCCCAGTCCAGCGGGGCCAGGAGGTAGCTGAACCCCAGGCATGCGCAAAACACATGGGGTTCGAGTCACAGGAGGAGGAGCAATCTATAGGCACAGACGTAAAACACATAGGATTCGAGCCGAAGGAGGAGGGCAATCTATAGGGACAGACGCAAATCGCACAAGATTCGAGCCGCAGGAAGAGGGCGATTTATAGGCACACGGGTGGAAACACATCGGACTCGATCCATAAGCTAAGGGGCAATATATAGGCAAATACGTAGAACACATAAGGTTCGAGCCACAGGAGGGGGCCACTCCATAAGCACATACGTAAAACACAAGCTTCGACCCACAGGAGAGGGGGCAATCCATAGGGCCTATGGATTGCCCCCCTCCTAGGCATATAGATGGCCGCGGGAAAAAACAATCTATAGGCACATGCATGAAACACACCGGATTCGAGCCACAGGAGAAGGGCAGTCGATAGGCACATACGTAGAACACATCGGATCCGAACCACAGGAGAGGGGCACTCTATAGGAACATATGTAAACACACAGGGCTCGAACCACAGTGGAAGGGCAATCTACAGGCACAGGCGTAAGGCACATAGGATTCGAACCCCAGAAAAAGGGGAAATCTATAGGAACATCGGAGTGAGGGGGCTGAACCGAACGGTCATTCACTGTCCCTGGGCGCGTGGCTGAAGTGGAATTCCGCGATGTGGATTCGTGTTGTTGTTATTGTTGTTGTTGAACTCTCATTTCTGAAAATAATTATTGCTGATCCCCCCCACCGGTGCATACTGTTTTTTCTCGATCAAAGTGTGCCCCTCGACGCTCGCACCCTGTTTTTTGACAGAAAAATCTTCCTGCTCAAACTGAGCCCCTGGCCCCCGGGTTATAACAACAACAGCTCCCGCCTGAGATTTCCTGACAATTTAGCCAGGACCTCCGCTCCCGCCCGAGACTTCCTCGCATTTTATTCAGGAATCGCGCTCTCGCTTGGGACTTCCACATAATTTATTCAAGAATCGCTCTCCCGGCGCTCTGGAGTCGCGCTCTCGCGGGAGACTTGCTTGCAACTTACTGAAGAATGGCCTTGCGTTGGAATTTCTTGCAATTTGCCCAAGCGCCGCACTGCCGACACCCAGGCACCCAGGAGTCGCGCCCGTTGTGGCCCCACGTGCATGCCCTTCGTGGCCCCGCTGTCACCATGTGTGCCCCCCTCACTGTCCTACGTGGCCCAGCTGCTACCCTCAGTTGCCCCATGGTTGCCTTCTGTGGCCCCGCATTATCTGCACTTCGTGGCCCCCGCTCGTTCGCGCTCTTCGTGGCCCCATACGCATTCCCTTCGTGTCCCCACTGTCGCCCTTCATGGCCTACTTCGTGCCCTTCGTGGCCCTGCTGTCGTTCTCTCTCGCTCTCGCTTTCGCTCGTCGTCGCCGTCGTCGTCGTCGCCGCCGTCGTCTTCGACGTCGTCGTCGTCGTCGTCGTCGTCGTCGTGGTCGGTCCCCTGTCCGTCCCTCTTGGGGTCGGGTCGACGGTCCGCAGCCGCCCCGCCGATCAGCGCTGCCACTGGCCGACGGTCCGCGGCCGCCCCGCCGCTTGCCGGGGCCCGGCCTGCAGGGAAGAAAGGTATACCCCCAAAAAGGGTTCGATCGAAGACGAAGAGGGCGGGTATCGAGGGCTCGGGAAATACGCGTTATTGGACACTCGATCATATAAGGGCGAGCAGTATTAAATGTATTGTTGTTGTTGTTGTTGTTGTTGCTGTTGTTGTTGTTGTTGTTGTTGTTGTTGTTGTTGTTGTTTTTGTTGTTATTGTTGTTGTTGTTGAACTCTCACTCTTGAAGAATAATTACGTATTGTTGATCCCCCCTCATCGGTGCACATGGATTTTTTCGATTGAAGTGCCCCCCCCGGGGCTCACGCCCTGTTTTTTTGACAGGGAAAGTCTTCCTGCTCAAACTGGCCCCCTGGCCCCCGGGTTACAACAACAACGGTTCCCGCTTGAAACTTCCACACAATTAAGCCAGGACCCCCGCTCCTGCCCGAGACTTCCTCGCATTTTATTCAAGAATCGCGCTCTCGCTTGGGACTTCCTTACGATTTATTCAGGAATCGTTCCTCCTGCGCTCTGGAGTCGCGCTCTCGCTGGAGACTTGCTTGCAATTTACTAAAGAATAGCGCCCTTGCGTTAGAATTTACTGCAATTTACTCCAACGCCGCGCTCCCGACACCCAGTCGCGCTCACGCTTAGGACTCCTTCACAGATTACCTAGGAATCGGGATCTCGCTGCCCTTCGTGGCCCCGTTGCAGGCCTTCGTGGCCCCCTCGCTTTGTTTCGTGGCCCCGTTGCAGCCCTTCGTGGTCCCCTCGCTTTGTTTCGTGGCCCCGTTGCAGCCCCTCGTGGCCTCCTCGTTGCCCTTCGTGGCCCCGTTGCAGGCCTTCGTGGCCCCCTCGCTTTGTTTCGTGGCCCCGTTGCAGTCCTTCGTGGCCCCCTCGCTGCCCCCCGTGGCCCCGTTGCAGCCCTTCGTGGCCCCGTTGCAGCCCTTCGTGGCCCCCTCGCTGCCCTTCGTGGCCCCGTTGCAGCCCTTCGTGGCCCCCTCGCTTTGTTTCGTGGCTCCATATATGTATGACCGTTGTGGCCCCCGCTCGTTCGCGCCCGTGGTGGCCCCATATGCATGCCCTTCGTGGCCCCGTTGCAGCCCTTCGTGGTCCCCTCGCTGCCCTTCGTGTCCCCGTTGCTGCCCACAGTGGCCCCGTCCTTACCCTCCGCGGCCCAACATACGTATGCCCTTCGTGGCCCCCGCTCGTTCGCGCCCGTTGTGGCCCCATGTGCATGCCCTTCGTGGCCCCGCTGTCGCCGTTTGTGGCCCCCTCATTGTCCTACGTGGCCCAGGTGCTACCCTCAGTGGCCCCATCGTTGCCTTCTGTGGCCCCGCATTATCTGCACTTCGTGGCCCCCGCTCGTTCGCGCTCTTCGTGGCCCCATACGCATTCCCTTCGTGTCCCCGCTGTCGCCCTTCGTGGCCTACTTCGTGTCCTTCGTGGCTCTGCTGTCGTTCTCTTCGCTCTCGCTTTCGCGTCGTCGTCGTCGCGTCGCCGTCGCCGTCGTTGCCGTCGTCGTCGACGTCGTCGTCGTCGTCGTCGTCGTGGTCGGTCCCCTGTCCGTCCCTCTTGGGGTCGGGTCGACGGTCCGCGGCCGCCCCGCCGATCAGCGCTGCCGCTGGCCAGGCCGACGGTCCGCGGCCGCCCCGCCGCTTGCCGGGGCCCGGCCTGCAGGGAAGAAAGGTATACCCCCCAAAAGGGGTTCGATCGAAAACGAAAAGGGCGGGTATCGAGGGTTTGGAAAATTCGCGTTATCCGACACTCGAGCAGATAAGGGCGAACAGTCGTACAATTATTGTTGATGCTGTTGCTGTTGCTGTTGCTGTTGCTGATGTTGCTGATGTTGATGTTGTTGTTGTTGTTGTTGATGTTGTTGTTGTTGTTGATGTTGTTGTTGTTGTTGTTGTTGTTGTTGAACATTATTTCTTCTTAAGAATAATTATTGTTGGGGCCCCTGGTGCACGACCCCCCCGCCGCGCGTAGGCCGCAGCCACATTTTCATCATTTTCGTGAGGAAGTCTCAGGCAAAACGGGGTATACCAGATCCGGTTGTTTTGTTGACGCCCGCTTTCCCTTGCAAAAAAACACTATAAAATGAAATCTCTTGTTCTAACATAACCAAACTTCAAGAATCCTTTTGCAAAAAATGACACGAAGTGCACACTCGCGCGCGCTAGATGAAATCCTTCCAAATCCTCAGTTTTCGTAGCGATTTTAACATAAAAACATGAAAAACCCAATGGTCTTTCAAAAAAAAAATCAAAAATTCATCTTGCGCGCGTCTTGCGGATTTCTGAGGAAACCCAATATTTTTTCAACATTTCTGTCAAACGGGCTCTTGCGAGCAACTTTTTCACGTGCTTCGAACTTCTGCAACAACGGTTGCGCGCATGCCAGGGCCATCATCCCTGTCAAATAATACCATATTGGACACATTCGTTTTTTCTTCGCGCGCGCACGCCGTCGTCGTCGGCCGCGGGGCCCTGAATAGTAGCCACGGTCGTCCGCATGCCACGAAGTGAAGTGTCCGAACGTCATAGGGCGGGAAGCTGGGTGTGGGTGGTGGCGAAGAGTCGTTTGGAAATTTGGTAGAGCTTGAACCGGCCCCCCCACAAAGTGGGGGTATTGCCCGCCTCCTATGAAAACCCTGGCACTGGTGAGAACGGAGTGTCCCCAGTCTTAAATGATTGTTGTTGTTGTTGTTGTTGTTGTTGTTGTTGTTGTTGTTGTTGTTTGTTTTTCGTTGTCGTCGTCCAGCCCGCGACCCACCCGCGACCCACCCCGCGACCCACCCGCGACCCACCCGCGACCCACCCCGCGACCCACCCGCGACCCACCCGCGACCCACCCGCGACCCACCCCGCGACCCGCCCGCGATCCACCCCGAGACCCCACTGGCGACCCACCCGCGACCCACCGGACTCACCCGCGACCCATCCGCGACCCACCCCGCGACCCACCCGCGACACACCCGCGACCCACCCGCGACCCACCGCCACCCACCCGCGACCCACCCGCGACCCACCCCGCGACCCACCCAAAATTTTCGGCGCCTGCGGGGCCTGCGGCGGGCTTATTTTGCATTCGCCCCAGGAACCTGCGACCCACCCGCGACCCAAACCGCGTTCAGTGTACAAATCAATTTTTTTCGGCGCCTGCGGCGGGCTGCTTTGAATTCCTTCCAGGTGGAGGTGGAGAGCCCGCGACCCACCCGCGACCCAAACTACATTCACTGAACGAACTAAAAATTCCGGCGCCTGCGGCGGGCTGTTTTTGCATTCGTTCCGGGTGGCCCACCAGCGATCCCCCCCGCGCTGAACCTGTCAAAGCATGCAAATCGGCGCCTGCGGCGGGCTTGCTCGCATTGGTTGGGGAAAGCGCCCTCGTGCCATTCCCCCAATCCGACCCACGTTAACTCTACAACAGCACATCGGCGCCTGCGGAGGAGGAGGAGGAGGAGGAAAAGGAGGAAGAGGAGGAGGAGGTGGATGAGGAGGAGGCGGACGACGACGACGACGATGAGGACGAAGACGCGGACGAGGAAGAGGAGGAGGAAGAGGAGGAGGAGAAGGAGGAGGAGGAGCAGGAGGAGGAGGAGGAGGAGGAGGGGAAGGAAGGCGCCATCGACAGGGAAGGTGAGGGCCACGAGGTCCGCCGGCTCGACGCCCGCGTCGCCCGCGCCCGCCCCCTCACTCTTATCCGCAATTGCGGGGTGCTACGTACTAATACACATCGAATTCGAGCCACTTTTAAAAAAATGACAAGGCAGCCCGTGCAGCACGAACCGATCCTGCCGCCAAGATGGCGAGCCGCAAAATGCGGCAAGGAGGCCCGCAAACAGCGGCCTCCGAAAGCAGCGCGCACGCCGCACTGCATGGGCATGCGCCGTCAGGCGTGGCAGCCGCACGAGCCACCATCCACCCCGTGCCGAGCCTGAACAGGCTCAGACCACCGAAGGCGCTCCCCAACTCAATCACTTAGGCGCTTGCCCGTCTTTGGGTCCAAGCCGGCCCTGATGTTAGCGACCTTCAGGTTGCGCAGGCGCAGCGCCTTGCCTGAGGCTGCGACGCACGTCTTGCCGAGCGTCCTGTGTTTGCCATTGATCTCCTTGGCGTACGCCTTGCAGCGCGTGCAGGCCCTGAAGCCGTTGATGCTGAGGAGCGCGTGGCCCACTCCTTCGGCATCCTGGGTGCCTGATCCCCCAGGCTCGTCCACCTCCATGGCGTCCTGGGCGACCGCGGGGCCCGCGTCAGCCCGGCCGTCAGCGGGGCCCGCGCGCAGGGCGCCCTGCGCCTCGCGAGCTGCGCGGGCGGCGGCCACCGCACGCATGAGGGCAGCTCCGGGCGAGAGGTCCTGGCCGCTGCTGCTGCTGCTGCTGCTGCTGCCCCCGCCAGCCGCTGCCACCTCAGCTGGCTGCTCGCGCGCGGCGCGGGCGGCGCCCACAGCACGCATGAGGGCAGCGCCAGGCGAGAGGTCCTGGCCGCTGCTACTGCTGCTGCCTCCGCCAGCCGCTGCTGCCTCAGCTGGAGGCTCTCGAGCGGCAGCGAAGGGGCTCGGCGCCATCTGCTGGGTCTCTGGCTCGGAGGACGCCACGATCTCGTCGTCCTGCGTGCTCTGGGCCTCCTGCTCAAACCTGTGCGCCGCTGCCAGCGCCACCGCCACCGCGCCTGCAGACGCCAGGGCCGAGGCAGCTGGCTTGCGCCTCGCGCCGCTTGCCACGGGCGCGAAAGGCTTGCCCGCGCATGGGTCCTTGAGCAGCCTCTTGATGCTGAGGTCGGTATAGGCCGTCTTGAGGCAGGCCCTGCAGTGCACATCTTCGCCAGCCACCTTGACCACGTCGTGCCTGGTGACGCTGAGAGGCGGCCCTTTGTGAATCGGCTTGCAGTTCGGGTCGATGTCCAGCTTCAGGTCAGCTGCCTCGCACCCAGCGCGCGCGACCCAGTGCACGACCCCGTCCAGCGTAAGAGACCGCCGCTGCCAGGCTTCGCGCAGCTCGAGTGGTGCCCTCACTGCGGCTGCGATTGCCTTTGCAGCACGGTCGGCCTCCCAGTTGCCGCGCCTGTCGCGGGCCGTGATGTCCCCTTTCTGAACCATGGCCGCAGAGGCATGCGCCTTCACCTTCTGAATCGTGAGCCCCTGGGGCCCAATGCCGCCGAAGTCGTCAAGTGCCGCCCAGACTCGCCTCCAGATGCACCCCCAGGCAGAAGTCGCCTTGGTGGTGCTGGCTTCGCCCCTCGCCGTCAAGCCTTTTGTCACGTACGTGGCGTCGAAGGCCGCGGTGATCGGGGGCAGGCTGTGGCGGAGGAGCACCAGGCACCCCAAGAGCTCGGCCCCGTCGATGGACTGCAATGGCCCAGGCAAGGGAGTGCCTAGCACCTTAACGGCCGACTCAGGTCCAGGGTCCCAGTCGTCACCGCCGTCGGGCAGCTGCACCATGCCGCAAGCCCCCACCGTCAGCGATGTCCCAGCGTCGTAGACCGCTCCGTCGGAGTAGACCGTGATGTTGGAAAACGGGAAACCGTCGCCGCCCTTGAGCCACTGCACGTGCGCGAGGAGGTCGTCTCCAGGCGGGCGCCACTCGTGTCAGGGCTCGGGCAGGACCAGCCTCTCCAGGAGCGTAGTGATGGTCACGCTGGTGCTGGAGGGAACGAGCTTGCTGATCTCGGCTGGCAGCGCCAAACTCGGCCAGCTGTCCTGGCAGGCGGTGTGCCTGTGCCAGAGAGTGCCAGGCTGCTCTGGATGCAGCTGGCAAAACGGCGTATGCGAGAGCCGCGGAGCACCGTGGTACCTCCTGCTGTTCGGCCACTGCCCGAGGACGAAGACCGAGCGCGCGTATCCTCGCTGGCTGCAGTTGAGAGGCCCCCAGCCTTTGGCCAGGCTGGAACTGCCAACACCTTTGGCAAACCACCGCCGCAGCTGCGAGACGAAGATGCCACTGCGAACATCGGCGTGCGTGCCGTCTGCCAAGAGCTTCATCTGCCACGCCCTCACGTCCATCGTGATGCACTGCTTGGCATACCACGGGGAGACCTCTAGTAAGTTGATGATCGTACCATTCGGCCTGACGATGCAATCAAGCGCCTTGGGGTCGTAGCCTATCCTCCTCAGGGACATGACCACAGCCCCAAGCGGCCCGCGTACGTCGGCCCAGCATGTAGCTGACCTCGCTGCCCACTCGAAAGCGGGCCTGAGCTGCGCCAGCGGCACCCACTTTTCCCACACAGCGCGCGCCAGCGTGAAGCAGGGCGCCAGCGTCGCTGCGAAGAGAGGGTCGATGGTGGGAGAGCCCCCTACCAGCAAGCACGCCGTGAGCGACTTCCCATGGGGGTTCGGCTCAATGGCGTGCCGCACAATGCTACGCGCCTGCTGCAGCTCCGTATTGTTGAGCCCCGTGCAGTTGATCCCGTAGAAGAGACTGGGAGCCAGCCCAGTCGACACGATCTTAGCCGCTGTGGCCCTTCCTCTGCGTAGACCCAGGGGCCGTCGGATCCGAGGGAGGCGGAGCCTGTTCTGCGCGATGCGGTGCCGCCTGGCGACACTGGACCGCCTGCCGCCCTCAGTGTAGTCGATGCCGAGGTTGCGCACTTCTCTGACTCCGATGGCCCCAGTGGTCGAACCCAGGTGCTTCTGGAGTGTGGCCCTAAGGCTCCTGCTGCTGGCCAGCACGCGCGACTTCTTGGCGGCAGTGGACAGGTGCACCTTCGCCAACCCCTTCGCCACTGCCTTAGCGGCCATGGTGAGGTCCTTGGCTACTCGCTTCAGGCCACCCCAGCGCTGCAGCACCACGTCGTCGACCACGGCAGCAGGTACCACCTTGGGGCAGGCCGCCTTCATCTCGTCGAGCGGCGCCAGAAGCATGACCTTCATGAACGTGGTGGCAAAGGCATCCCCAGCCAACACCGCCTGCGTAACCACAAGCTCACCAGAGCAGCACGACTCCAGACTGATGACCCTGGGAAGCCGATAGAGGGAGATCTGCAGCTTGGCCAGCCACAGCGGGAAATCGTGCTGCATGCACGCCTTCTGCAAGTTGCCGTGCAGGATCTGCTCGAAAGCCTTCCACAGGTCCATCATGATTGACGCCGAGGCCCAGTCCTGGCCTCTGTTCAGCTAGCCCATCATCTGGACCCATTCTGCCCGCGCCTGCTGCTGCCACGCAGCCCTGTCGCAGCTCTTGCCTGAGCTGGCCCACCAGTAGTCTCTGTCGTGCGCCGCCTCCCAATCCTTCGCGATGCGCCTGCGGAGCCTGCAGTGTATGCGTACCACCGCCCCCAGTAGCGCAATTGGGCGGAGCCCCCCGTCCGACTTGGGGATGAAGGCCACCTTGGTGATGAACGCGGGCCAGTCGCACTGCAGCTCGATGGCGACCAGCAGGTCGATGAGCGCCTCGATCCCAGCGTCGTCGAGCACGCCCAGCTCGTGCGGCCGCAGCGCGTCGAACGATGAGCCGCTGGAGTCCCTGAAAGTGGCGATGACCTCCCTGATCTCGCTCACCGTCGGTCGGGCAGGTCGCTCGCCGAGATCGTCTGGCCACTCGAGCGGCTCCAGTGCGAGCTCACTCCCCAGCGGCGTGGGGGCCCCTACTCCCCAGTACCCTGACCACTCCTTCACCAGGGCTTGGACCGTCTGGGAAAGCGTACGAGGCTCGCTCCCTGGGGCACCAGAGATCCTGGCTTGCCAGCCCTGCGGAGGTTTGGTCCAGGAGTGGAGGGCCCCCGTACCTCGAGCGTGGTTCACGGCGACCCAGTCCGCGAAGCAGGCCTTCGCCTTGTCCGCGTCCCGCTGCACCAGCCTGTCCGCCATGGTGGCGGCGATGAAGCTCGCTACCTGCAGCTGGGGCAGATCCATGGACTGCGCCGCCTGCGCAAAGCCCAGCAGGGTGATGTGGGCCTGCGTCGTCTCCTGCCTGGTGTCGGACTCGAAGTCAGGCTGCGTAGTGCACAAACGATCGAGCGCCTTCAGCGCCGTGCGCCTCTTCAGCTCGAGGTCGGTCTGAGCAGCATCCTTGAGCGCGATGGCCACGCTCTTGCACCGCGACGTGGTGATGGCCACCCTCGGCAGCCTGGGCGCCGTTGGTTTCAGCACTTTGACCAGTGCCAGCCAGGGGCGCCGCTCTCGTCCAGCAAACTCGTAGTACGCGTGCTTGAGGCCAATGGCATCCAGCAAGTACCGCTCCGCGCAGTGGATGAAGATCTGCCGCATGCCGTCCAGCGAGAGTGACGCCGCCATACGGCCGCGCGCCTCCGCCCACCTCTGGGAGTGGTCATCGGTGCAGCACGCCTTGGGTAAAGGGTACGGGAACTTCTTGGGCACCTTCATGACCTGCATGTACCCGTTGACCGAGCTGGCGTTGAACTCGAGCTCAACAGGGAAGTGGGGCGCAATATCCCATCCAAGCTTGATCTCAGCATGTGCTTCGGAGATCACGTGAGATATGACGAAGTAGTCAATCACTCTGCCAGACGGCCTAATGGTGCCGTCCGTTGGTGATACCACTCTGCCTCCGACGCGCTCGAGGAAGCCTGAGCACTGCAACTCGTGGGGCTCCATATTGAAGTCCCCCGCGATCACGAAGGGCTTGCCGATGGCTCGAATCGCCATCGCGATGCCGTCGAGGATGCCGAGGTTGTAGGCCGAGAGGCCTTCGCCAACCTTCAAGTAGACGTTGATCCATGCCAGGCCCCCAGGAAAGGGACCTGCCACATGCGCGACTGCCGCGCGGCCTGGCGCGAGCACAGTCGGCTGCCCCGCCTCGAACTCGCCAAGGCCCGAAGACCTCGGAGCCAACTGCAGGAGACCACCGTGCCCTGCGTGTCCCGCAAAAACGTCGGTGGCAGGAGTGGCCACCGCATGCCATCCCAGCCTCTGCAGCTTGTCGGTGACCTCGTAGCACCTCTCCTGGGACAGGTGCGTCTCCTGGACTGCGATGAGGTCGCAGCTCCTGAGACTCTCGTAGCCGAGGATGCTCTCGAACCTGCTATAAGCGTTGGCGTTGATGGAGAGAGCTGTCCACCATCGCCCGCTAGGGTAGCTACCCTGAGGTCCGCGGCTTCTTGACAGAGCGCAGGACCTCCAGGGCATCGCGGATCCTCTTGCGCTGCTCGTCGTCGTCGCCGCAGCCGCCAAGAAGCCCCCCGGGATCTTCTTCGCCCAGGAAGTCGTCGAAGTCGGCGCCGCCCTCGGCAGGCGTCGCCCCCGCTGCTGGCGCCCCTGCGGCCTCTCCTCCGCCAGGCTGAGCTGCAGCTGGCTCGGGAACAGGCGCTGCTCCACCTGCAGCAGCGGGCGCCCCTCCTTGCGGGCGAGCTGCCTTCGCCTCCTCAGCGAGCTCGTTGACCATCTTTGACAGCTGCTCGAGGAGGTCCTGGCCTGAGACCCCGTCGGTGTTGAGCGAGCCGAGCTTCTCCTTGATTGCATCAGGGCTGATGCCTCCACCGTAGAGCGCGGCTGCCTCACGCTTGGCCTCCGCGAGCTCTTGCTGCAGCTGCGCAATGATCTCCTTGGAGGCGTGCACCTGCTCCAGCGCCTTGCGAGCCACCTCAGTTTCACGCTTAAGCCGATCCTGAGCGTCTGCAAGCTGCCGAGCCAGCCCGTCCACCTTCTGGGGCGCCGACTTCCCCACCAGGCCGAGAGCATGGGCACGGCGAGCAGCATCCACCTTACCCAGCGAGGACTGCGTGAGGGTGTGCTTTGTCGCGCCCCACGTCTCCTGCGTGAAGGTGGCCCAGACCTTGACCTCCTCCGCACTGAGAGTGGTGCCAGAGGAACTCTTGTCTCCACCAGCACTCTTGCCCTTGAAGAGCTTGCCGTTGTGCCCCCACTGGTTGCTCGGCGGCGAGTCTGCCCACTTGCCCCGAGACGGAGGCTGACGGAGCTGCCACGGCTGGTGCCAGGGCTGCCCTGCTCCGCGAGGGAAGCGAGGTCGCATGCCTCCGCACCCCGCCTTCGAGCACCGAGTGCGGTCGGCGGCGTGGTACTCTCCACAAACGCACTGCCACTGGGGTGCCATGGCCGAGACACACACAGTGTTATAAGTGCCACAACGAGGGGAGCCGCGCGCGCCGCTGAAGGTCGAGCTCGGGAAACAGAGCTATCCCGTGTTTGCCAGGAGGCTTGCAGCCCCCCAAGCATTGGGTCTTGAGCCAAAATGGCTACGGAGGAAAAAAATCGAGCCACAGGAGAGGGGCAACCTATAGGAACATCCGTAACACACACACATTGACGTCGAGCCCCAGGAAGAGGGGCAATCATAGGCACATACGTAGAACACTCAGAATTCGAGCACCAAGAGAGTGGCCATCATTGAGATTCTAAGCAAAACGCATAATATTCGAACCCCAGGAGAGGGGCAATGTAAAACACACGCGATTCGAGCACCAAAAAAGAAGGGCGATCTACAGGCACATACGTAAAACACATACAACTCGAGTCCCAGGACAAATATGTTCAATTGAGATCAAGCCAGAACGCAAATAGCGCGCCGCATTTCTGAGCCACATCGAGCCAAAACACCATATTGAGTCCAACTTCTGCCCCGGACTCCGGTGGGCCTCCCAGGAGCCCACGAGAAGTGGCGCCAGTTGCGCAGTTCGCAGCCACCCAAGGAGCAGCAAAGCCTCGGCTGGGTGCGCGTGGCCCCCGACCCCGCCGTGCCTCCCAGGAGCCCACGACAGGGGCGACCGTTGCAGTTCGCAGCCCCACAGTTAGCAGCGAGGTCTCAATGCATTCGCGTGGCCCCCGACTCCGCTGGACCTCCGAGGAACCCGCGAAAGTGGCACGAGTTGCGCAGTTCGCAGCCCCCCAGGGAGCAGCGAGGTCTCGTCTGGGTGCGCGTGGCCCCCGACTCCGCTGGACCTCCCAGGAGCCTACGAAAATGACAACAGTTGCGCAATTCGCAATCACCCAAAAATGACGAAATCTCGGCTGAGTCCGCGCACTCCGCTACTCCGCCGTGCCTCCCAGGAGCCCGCGAAAGTGACCATAGTTTCACAATTCACGACCACCTAGGGGCAACGAGGTCTCGCCTGGATCCGCTTACTCCCCGATTCCGCCGTGCCTCCCATCGAGGGCTGGAGATCCACCCCGATAATAAGCACCCCGACAACGCAACCGTTTAGTAAACGCACCCGACGAAGGAATCGAACAAGAAAGCGCTGTTACGTAAACGCACGGTGCCGTTTAGTAAACGCCGATGCGAGGTCTCGGCTGGACCCGCTTACTCCCCGACTCCGCCGTGCCTTCCAGGATCCCGCGAAAGCGGCGCCAGTTGCGCAGTTGGCACCCCCCCCAGGGAGCTGCGAGGTCTCGGCTGGATCCGCTTACTCCCCGACTCCGCCGTGCCTCCCAGGAACCCGCGAAAGTGACTTGAAAGTGGCGCCGTTTGCGCAGTTCGCACCCCCCCCCAGGGAGCTGCGAGGTCTCGGCTCGATCCGCTTACTCCCCGACTCCGCCGTGCCTCCCGTCGAAGGCTGGAGATCCACCCCGATAATAAGCACCCCGACAACGCAACCGTTTAGTAAACGCACCCGACGAAGGAATCGAACAAAAAAGCGCTGTTACGTAAACGCACGGGGCCGTTTAGTAAACGCCGATTATGGGGTCGGGGTGGATTTGTCGTCGTGATCCCAGGAGCCCACGAAAGTGGCGACAGTGGCGACAGCTGCGCAGTTCGCAGCACCCCAGGGAGCTGCGACGTCTCGGCTGGACCCGCTTACTCCCCGACTCCGCCGTGCCTTCCAGGAGCCCGCGAAAGTGGCGCCATTTGCGCAGTTGGCAATCCCCCCAGGGAGCTGCGAGGTCTCGGCTCGATCCGCTTACTCCCCGACTCCGCCGTGCCTCCCAGGAACCCGCGAAAGTGGCGCCGTTTGCGCAGTTCGCAACCCCCCCCAGGGAGCTGCGAGATCTCGGCTGGGTCCGTTTACTTCCCGACTCCGCCGTGCCTCCCAGGAGCCCACGAAAGTGGCGCCAGTTGCGCAGTTCGCCCCCCCCCCCAGGGAGCTGCGAGGTCTCGGCTGGGTTCATTTACTCTCCGATTCCGCCGTGCCTCCGAGGAACCCGCGAAAGTGGCGACAGTTGAGCAGTTCGCACCGCAGCTCCCCAGGGAGCAGCGCAGGAGGAGACAGAAGGAAGGGGGAGGAGGAGAAGACGTGACAGCAGTTCTCTATGCCAAACAAGATCCGAACGCAAGAGGTGTGAATCAACATAAGCCTTGTTGGCGCGAGGCAAAAGTACGTTGTGAGGTTGTCCCAAGAGCTTCACTCCATGCTGCTTGCGCCTAGAGCAGATAGGTGAGCTGAGCCGCTAACTTGGAACAGCTTCAAGAGTTCAGAATTATAGTTAGTATGTGTTCCTCTAAGTGTCTGGGCGTTTTTTTGTTGTTTATGTGTATTTTCCTTGCTCTTTAAGGAAAACGTTTAAACTTGCATCATCATATGATGTGTTTGTTCTATATTTTCTTTATATTCTTAAGAAAAAAACAAAGCACATGCCAAAATACGTCGACTGTGGTTTGCTCTCTCGGTGTTAGAACAAGTTTTGATATGTCGCCGTGCAGCCATAGGACGGCGCACTCGGGTTCAGCGGGGAGCCGACGATCTCACTCGCCTCGTGGCCCCGATGGGGTCGGCGGTTGTCTTTCTACCTAGCACCAGACGTACCCTTGAAATACCGTCGTCGGTCCACAGCCGTTTGTGCCCGAGGGAGTCGGCTGCCTTCTCCCTTTTTCCTTCCTGGTTTCTTCCAGATTCCAGGCAGCCCATTATGCCGAAGTGCGCTATGGGCCGCGACGAGCTGAAGGAGAAGCATCGCCAAGCCATGGCCCGTTGCCGTATGGAGCGCGACTGCTGGAAGGCGACGGCTGCTCGCCTCGACAAGCAGAACGACAGGCTCCTCAAGCTCATCGAGAAGCAGATGGAGTACGTCCCCGTCGACAAGAAGTCGACGTTCAAGGTCAAGAAGATCGTCGTGCCCAACATGCCTGGCGGGGTGCTGCACAAGACGCCGAAGTCGAAGCCCGAATTCCCAGATGTGTGGTGGCTTCCCCGTCCGAGCTCGGGCAAGCCGGGCAGCGGCAGCCGCGGCGGCCCGCCCGTCGCCATCAAGCCGCCCGAGCCCGAGTCTGCAGCAGCTGCAGCATCATTCCAGGACACGTGTCCTAAACAAGGGTGTCGGAGAGGGGGTCAACGAGAAAAATAAAGATCAGTCGACCCAACGACTGATCTTTATGTTCCTCATCCTCGTCCTCGCCCCCGTCCTCCGCCATCGCCGCGACGACGGAGGACGAGGGCGGGGGTGTGAGAACAAGGACTCCAGGAGACGAGGAGGACGAGGGTGAGGAGACTCCAGGGGAGGGTGAGGACGACGAGGATCAGCCCTCCCCCCCCCTCCGAGCGAGGACCCAAAGTTCGACGTCGACAAGGATTCGGCCTCGGACATCTCGGACTCCGACTCCTTCGAGAGCGACGATTCCAACTCCGACATGACCGACGTGGGTTCGGCTTGAGAGGTTCTCAGAGGCGCCGCCGTTGCCGCAATTGCCGCCACTTTCCGCTTGCCCTGTGCCTGTCTACTCCGACTCGGCCATTCGGCGATTCGGTCGGACGTTCGATCGAAGACGTCTACTCCGACTCCGACTCCGACGACGACCACGACGACTCCGACGACGACTCCAACTCCGAAGACGACGATGACGACGACTGCCGACCGATGCGACCGATGCGATCGACTCTGGTCCGACTCTGGCGGTCAGAGCCCACGGCAACATGGCAATAGTATCTAGGCATCTACCGCACGTGCCGCTGTGTGGCCACGAGTTTACATTTTACAGGTCGCGGCTGCAGCCGCTTTGCTCTCGACGTGTGAGTTTCGCTTCTTGCGATCGGGGGCGATTGCAAAGACTGGTGTTGAATATGCCCCCTCCTTCTGAGAGGACTCCTTCTGACTGAAGGAGGACCAGGAGGACGAGGACGCGAGAAACAGCTAGAAGGGATCCTTCTATCTTTTTCTCTCGTCCTCGTCCGTCTCGGCCCCATCTCCCTCGCAGACGTGCGTCCTCTCCCGCGTCCCCACTCAGCATCGCCATCATCAACATCAGGGTGACAGTTGACAGTTGGCCACCTAGAACAGGTAGCAACAATGGCAACAACGCCAACAATAACATCAACAACAACAACATCACCGATGACGCACATCGCCAACACCAATAAGCACCGCAATACCAGCAATAAAACCAACAATCAAAACACCAACAACGACAACAACAACAATACCAGCACCAACAACAACAGCAACATCAATAACTACGACAACAACAGCACCACAAACAACAACAGCACCACCAACAAAAACAACAACAGCACATACACAACAACAACAACAGCAACAACAACAGCAACACCACCAGCAACAACAACAGCAACAACAACAATCGCGTTAACAACACCAACGCCAAACACGCCAACACCAGCACGGTAACAGCAGCAGCACAACAATGCTGGCACCATCAACAGTAGCAGCAACAGCAGCACCAACACCAACAACAGCAGCACTGTAGCCATTTTGGCTCAATGATGTTTCATCCAAGTTCGATCCAGCGCAGATCCCAACTGTACTTGGAGCATACATGTCGGCTTCGGTCAGGTTGCGTGGTGATCGAGGGGGACTCCCTCCGCCGCCTAGTTGGCCAATGCGTGCCTGCCGACAGGGTGCATCAGGCAGCCTGGGCCAGGATGACCAGGGGAGGCGCCGTGGAACCCGCTGCTCTCTATGATGTCCAAGTCGTGTTCGTCTTGCTCGTGCGCCAGATGGGGTATAATATTTCAGAAGAGGAGTGGACTTCGATAGTTAACCATGTGCGAGGTTTCTTAGTTCAGCGGGTCCATGATGAAGCAGTTGCGATGGAGATATCGGATGATGAGCCGCCCACTGCTGTTGTCTCAGCCCAACCCGCTGGGCTGCCCCAGCCGCGCAGGCCCGCCAGGCTGCGAGCTAGGGCCAAACCGCGGGGTCGGAAGGCTAAGCGAGCACAGAAACTGAAAAACTTAGCACAGCAAGTCAGGCGGCAGAAGGAACGCATAGCCAAGCTTGAAGCAAAAGTGGAAGAATTGGAGACACCAGACAGACTGAGCGTGTTGAAGCACAAGGGTGGCAAACGGCTCCTCGCACACAGTCGGTTCGCAGTCGGTATCTTGCGCAACGCTGCCAATGTAGCTGGGTGGACGTATGGAGTTTCGCAGCGCGTCGACATATCGGGCCCCACAGTGTCTCGGTGCGAGGTCGACACGTGGGCTGCGTTGCTCGCGGCGTCTAGGAACTTTCACTCCACGATGTTGCAGGAGTGGGCGGAGTCGCCTTACGTGGGCGGTCCGCCGCTGGACGTGGCAGTGGTCTCCTTCATGTGCGACGCTACCAACAGCTCCATCTGGCAACGCAGGAAACTTCAAGGCATGAAGGTGCAAACGCTGGTGGCAACAGATCCGCACTTGATTGACGATGATCCCTTATGCTCGTGGGCAGATGGGTATTCCGAGATGACGCGGTGGGCAGATTACCAGCCAGTGGAAAATTCAACTGCAGGTGGAACATTGGCATTGGTAAAAAAGCAGCTTGCTAGTGTCGGATGCCCGCTATGGGGAGAATTTCAAACGTGGCTGGCAGACCATCCAAACACCAATGCGCTCTTTATCATATCCTACACTTCGGACGGCGGGTCTGACCAGAAAAAAGCACGTCGGCAGCTCAGGCACCTTTGCAGTGCAGTGCCGAGGATCCTGTTCTTCGACACTGACTGTTTCGCGCACGCTTATTCGCTTTTGGTTTGCAAGCAGCTCACCCTCGTTGACACTCATGTGAAATCCTGGGGGATCAAGTGGAGGTTCTACGGTTCCTTGGCAAAGATTATGTTGTGCTGGCGCGAAGCCGCCAAAGATGTTTTCAAGGAGTGGAGGGCTCAGTATGGAGATGCAGACGCCATGCGGCGCGCGAAGAAAACTCCGCCGAGGTGCCTGTCTGGCAGGTGGGGCGCAGTCGGCGACTGCATCGACAGGGTCTTGGAGGGCGGGGACCACTTGGTGACGGTGCTCGTTGCAGTCCTTACCAAGAGGACGAGACATGAGCAAGACGGAGCTTTGCCAATCACCGATGACCCCAACAAAGGCTTGGAGTTTAACGAAGTCGCGATCGAAGAGCAAGCCGCCCACCGCCAAAAGATGGGCAAGTGGAGGCGAGACGTGTGTGAAGTATTGAAGGAGCCCTTGTTTTGGAAACTACTCAAGCTGAACCAGATTTCATTGCGACCACTTCAACATTTTTACAATTTCATGCGGTCAGTGTACAGTGAGCAGGAATTAGACGATCATGGGAAGCAACTTGCATGGCTGGCTACGGGAAGAGCAACTCAGTTCATGAAGGAAATCGATGATGCCATGGAGGACTCCGACGCCATCGATCTGCTGGCCTCGACCCAGGACAAACTAATGCAGAAGCGCCTGACTGAGTTACATTGGGCAGTTGTTCTTCAGAACGCAGCTGGGTTTCACAGGCGAGTGGAAGAACCCGTTCTTCGATATCCATACCGCTTGTTCTTGCTGGGCAAATCGATGCCATCCACAGACTGTCCGCTTCGGAGGGAGGTCGCGCGGGAGATGCTAGCTCCAGGCGCTGACCTTCTATTGGAAGTCAATGCGAGGAAAGTCGTTTATCTTTATAAGGCGTGTTTGGAAGAAGCTGCTGGTAGGGGCACTTGCTCGTCTCGTCTGTGGTCTCTCTTGAGATTATTGAAGAGGGCGGTGCTGTGCATCACCCAGGAGTGCGAGGGCTACAACTCCATGCTGAAAGAGGAGTGTTTGCGGTCTCGGCACATCAGTTTGGAGCTGCTGTCATCCAGGGTGAACATCAAGAAGGCATTCCCCAAGCGCAGCAGGAAATGGTCGGCGCTGGAGCCGACATGCACTGCTCTAGTCAACGTGGCGCACGAGTACGTTGACGACGTCAGGGGCATCACTCGATCCGACGGGCGCTGGGCAGCGCCGCCACCGATTGCCGACTTGGCTGAAGAGAAGGTCCTCTCGGCAGCGCTCCATGACATCGACCCTTCCTTGCGGCCGACCAAGGAGGTGTCGTGGGTCGTTCCATTCAACGCAGCGTGGGTCCGATCTCAAAGAGTGGACGGCGCCGTGAGGGTGGCCAGGGGCGTGACCGTTGAGGGCCTCGCTGCAGGTGCTTCGTGCTTTGTCCGAGCTGACTTGTCTCAGTATGTTGGGTACTTCGTGAAAGCCACTATTGGGCCAGATGGATCTGTGTCGCTGGTGCGGCCTCTGCAATTCATTACCTCTTACAACGCCTTCGGGGCGCAACACAGCAAGGCGCCCTTGCGAATCGACCCGCCATCCGCCGCCGACCTCGCCGTCCTGTGCCAATGCCGATCAGCCGTCCGTCGATGTTGTGAAACATTGGTTGGACATGGGCATTGCTGGATGGCCGTCTGCGTTGGCACGGGGGGGCGGGGTCTGGCGGGTAGTTGGGTGGGTCGGTCGCCGCGCGTAGGTGTTCGACCATGGGCTCGAGATAGACATGCACGATTTCAGAGTCAACATCTCCTTCGACGATGTGGCGAAGCGGATCTCGACAATCCCGCTATCCGATGACGAGAACATGAGCTTGATCTGCACGTTCGAGAAGCGCCCTTACAAGCCCCCTACCGATGTCCATCCTGCGCCTGCCATCGTCGACGGCGCTCCAGAAGCTCCCGCTGGGGCCGCTGGTGCGCATGGCGAGCCAGGAGGACACGGCGTGCATGATGCTGGCGACGATGCAGCAGCGGCTGCCCTCATCCTTGAAGCTGCCGACCGCATTGACGATGATGAGCTGGAGGCTGAATTGGAAGATGTCATTGACCAGGTGGCTGCAGAGCAGGCCGAAAAGAAGGAGCGAGGCGACGTCAAGCACTTGCTGGACACTGGGATGGTCGACCCCGAGGAGTTGCCCGATGGCGATGCCGACGCAGGAGAGGATGCTGATCGCGACATGGTGCTGGACGCGTGGCTAGACGATGGTGACCGCGATGACGGCGTCCAGGGGTGGCTCGACGTGTTCCGGGAGTGGTTGCCACATGCTACGGACATGATGGAGGTGCTTGCGTGGGCAGAGCACGCGAGCAACATGAACCCCGTCGGCCACCGAGGAGAGCTATCCCTGGTCCTCGCAGGGCCGAGGGAGTCAGCGGGCCCTGGGGATGCTGCAGATGTGAGGCCCACGTTGGTTCATTGGTATGAGGGGGGCGTGGCGATGCGCGGCAGCTGCGTGAACCTGGACGTGCGCAACAGAGTAGTGTGGCCCTTGCCTCTGAACAAGCCTCGGTATTTCAATCATTGCAAAATCCTGATGACTGCAGTTGGCACATGCGCTGAGAAAGATAAAAAAAAAGAGAGGCCGTCAGTCGACGAGAGGTTGCTGAAATTGATCGGCATATGGCGGCATGCGACCATATTGCCAGTTGCGCAAGATTGCGCCTTGTGCGGTACGTTCGACCGCTCAGGTCACGAGCCGTTCGCGTGCCCGATCTGCCAACGCAGCTGGCACTACGTTTGCGTTGCAAGCTTGGCTGCGCGTGCTGTTCGCGGCGGCCTCCTCGGCCCACCAGTGCAGGTTGCATGCTCGATCCCTGGCGAGCTTGCTGTTTGCGACCTGTGCACCGCGCTGTCTGCGCGGCCTTGATTCACGAGTTTCACGTGATGGACGGCCGAAGGGCCGCGAACTGCACGCATACATGATGGCAGCGATGGGCTGCTGCAACAGACATGCACACATCGTCATCTGATCAATCGCCATCTCCGATCCAATCCCTCCGTCTCTCCCGCGCCCCCTCGCCCTCGCTCGCATGCGCCCGTTCTCCAAATCAGCCCCGTGGCCTGAATGCCCAGAAACGGCATGTGTATTATGAGGGGGGGCGGCGTGCCTCATACGGGCGCCTTTCCTCGCAACGTCTGCTGCACTGCGTGGGGCTGACGGGCTTCAGAGTTCGCCCGCTCGGTGCGAGGCCGTTCACAAAGACCCATCTGAGTGAGAAGGCTGGGTGTGAGCAGAGTCTTAGCATGTTGGCGGTCACCCTGGGACCGAAGGCGAATCGTGTGAGCAACCTCGCATAGTCAAGCGTAAATATATGAACAACGTCCTAACATGTAGGTGTATATGATTCGCCTGATACCGACACGCGTGCCTAGTATGACAGTGATCATAACCAATATCATGGAAATTATGATGACCCTCACAATCTGAGGGGTGAATCACAAGCGTCGTCACACTACATACGCCCTTACTTTATGAACCCCCTCGCATTGACACATGCCACAATCGTACGTGTTACGACCACCCTCATACGGCGCACCCCTTAATACGATGCCCATCGTCATACTGGCGATGACCTTCCTCATACTCGGACCCCCTCATCTGATGATAACCACCATGTTGGTTATGACCTTACTCACAATGTGACCCCCTTCATATGATGATCACCCTCATGCTGGATACGGCGCCCATATTATGACCCCCCTCATATGATGATATCACTCATGCTGCGTATGACCTCCCTCATAATATGAATCATGCTGTTTATGACCCCCCTCATACTACGACACCCTGTATACGATGATCACCCTCATGCTGGATATGACCTCCCTCATATTATGACCATGCTGCCCCCATGTTGGCTATGACCCCCCTCATAATATGACCATATTGCCCCCATGCTGGCTATGACCTTCCTCATACTAAGACCCCTCATCGTGGTGAGTTCATCGTGCTATGGCCCCGCATCTTATGAGCATCACCGTCGGCTTCATAATCGGCCTAGCTGTTTTAGCTTGTTGTGGTGACTGCGTCTGGGCAGTGCAGCGCATTTTTTTCCTCCTCCAGCCCTGGACTGGCATGGAGGCGGCCCTGAAAGCATTGATGCAGGGCGCCACGCCAGATGCCCTGCTTGCGGCGGCGGCGGCGATGCAGCAGCTCCAGCAGACCCAGATCGCCCCTGCACCATCGAGTGGCGGGTCGTCGTCTGGGGCAGGGTCAGCGGCTGCGAGCGGCACTCAGCCAACTGGCGGGGCGCAACCACACTCATCAGCAGCGGGCCCCGCCGTGCCAGTGTCGGTGTCGCCCAGTCGGCCTCTGGCGCAGGACGGGCGTTTGCCTTGGGGAAAATCTAGCGTTTGGTCGCGCCTCTTGCAAGGGCGCCATCAAGGCCAACTGTTTTTTCAAACGCGTTCCCTTCCCGTGTTGTACCGCGCTCGCTCTGGCCTTCCTGATCCCCGCAGCCCTAGGGGCATGACGGGTGTTTTTTGTTCAAGCCGATGCGGTAAAACAAACCACAGGGGTGAGGAGGGGGAGGACGGGGGGGAGGAGGAGGGGGAGGAGGGCGATGTGGATATCAGCACATGCATGACGACGATGATGCAGGTATTCCAGGTCACGCGGTCGGCATTCCAGGTCACATCTGTGGACGGGATATCCACGGATTGCCGAGCCTTCATGGGCTGGCCTTGCAGGCCCCAGGGGGGCCGACGTCTCGCGAGGCGTTTGACATTCAAAATCGTGTAACAATGATTCGCCATGCTATGCCGACCGCTTCAGTTTCAAAACGGCGGTCTGGTAAAGCAGTCCCTGGCCCTGTCCCCCACGCCACCACCCGTGTGCAAGCTGGTTTTCAACGAACTGTATTTTCCAGGAAAATGCAGTTCGTTGAAAACAAGTTTGATTCCTTCTCTGTCGCAGGACTGCTTCGAGACCCTCGAGGGCTCCATGCGCCTGGACTGGGTGATCGCCAGGTGGGAGGTCAAGGGCTTGGATCGGAAGGTCATGCCCTACGACGTCAATGGCGAGCAGCAGATCTTCCGCGCGAAGGTCAACCAGCGCAAGCAGATGACGGCGTCGCGAGCCTATGCCAAGAGCTTCCTCATGAATGGCATCGTGACTGGCGGCGTCACGGGCTCCATGTGGCTCAAGCTGTCGAAAGGAAATGTGCCGCCCTACTGGGCGCTTACGTGGGGCACCCGCATCTGCGACACGTTCTACCCCATGGCCGTCAAGCACAAGGATAACAAGTTCGTGAAGTACGCCAAGGAGAATGGTTTTCGGAACGTGATCTTGCTGGGCGCCGACATCGATCCCAAGCACGAGGAGTGGATGAAGACCTACCACAACAGGTTCCACGGCGGCAGCGAGATCACATTCGATGAGGTTGTGAATGACGCCCTTGAGCTTCGAGCGATGTGGGCTGCTCACGCGTTCGACTCTGGGATGGTCGAGCGCAGCGGTGACCAGGAGGAGGATGGATACCTATCGAAGATGTGGAATTTTTTGAAAGACCAGCCAAAAGCAGTGCACTTCCAGGGGCAGAACAACAAGTTTTTGAAGGCTGGCCGCCTTGGTGACAAGCTGGTCAAGATGCGCATCAAGGACCAGGTGAGCGACCTCATGGGCGAATACTGCGACTACTTGAACAAAGACTTCCAGATCCATGCCGTCATCGGCAACATGCACGACGTGGCGAAGACCATCATAAAAAGGCCAGCTGCCCTGTGAGATGGACGGACATGGAGGAAGACCTTCTGGTTTTTGCTAATCGCGCCACGGCTATCACGCCACTGCTTGGCGTGATTAGCATGGGAAAAAAAAAAAAAAAAAAAAAAACAGGTTTCGCGCCGTCGTCAACGGCGCCCAGGGCCCCGTTTAGGGTTTGCTTTCTCTTCGGTCTTGGGGGCGCGTTGGGTCATGGGCCCTCTTAAGACTCTTGGGGTCATCTGGCCATCTTGGGGTTCCTGGGGCTGGGGCCCATCCGATGGCTCTTCCCCGTGGCTCTCGGAAACACATCGGGGGCCAGGCTGGCCCCGAGACGGCCGGAACTCGACATGGCGCAGGGCGCCCGCGACGAGGGTGCGAAACCTTCGGGCCGTAGCGCGATTAGCAAAAAAAACAGAAAGTTTTGCTCACAAGCCTTTCGATAGGCTGAAGGACTCCGTGCCAGAGAGGATCGTCGCGAACTTAGTCTACGAGGCCATGAAATTCATTGCGCCGTTGGCCAGCGACGACGACGACGTCAGCACCCCGTGGGTCTTTGCTCCGAAGTCGCCCATCAGCCACCAGTGCTTGCTAGAATTGCTGTCCTACCCCCTCAAGGGCGCGAAGGTGCTGACCCAGATCGCGCAGGCGGAGGGCGGCGGCGACGGCAAGGGCAAGGGTAAGGATCAGGATAAGGAGAAGTCCGATAAGGGCACGGAGAAGGATAGCACTCAGAAGGCAGGCCAGGGGTCGAAGCGCAGGAAGATCACGTCGATGGGCGACCCCGCGCAGTCTGGGGCTGAGAAGCACATCATGCAGAAGATCGGCCAGCGGCTCTCAGAAATATTTGCCGCCTCAATTTCGCCTCAGCCTTCGGTCTTTCCGAGCGGGGCCGAGGGTGCCGAGACTTAGGTCATTGTCCTTGTCTTGGCCCTCTCCTGAGGGGCGGGGCCAAGACAAGGGCCCAAGTCTTGGTCCTCGGTTCCATATCTGATTGGCTGCGCTCTCTCGACCTCCCGAGGCGATAACTCGACCGCCATCGACGTGATTGGCTATTTGTTGGCTTCTTCTGCAACCCCCGAGATGCCGTCTGAGCCTGGATCGTCTAGCACGGTGGCGTTTTGTTCATCGGCATGCTTGGAGTTCGTGTGGGCGGGTTCTGTTACCGTCCACGGCAAGAACGTCACGGGGTTCTCTTCGCTGTACCAGATGTTGAAGCAGATGTTGGTCGATCATCGGGAGGTGTGCTCGAAGGGCGGCGGCAGCAGCGGCAATCGTCAGAGAGAGAGCGCTGCCGCGGGTGTCAGCGTTGACAGCGATCGGCACATCATCTCCGCGAAGATGGCCACCTTCATCGACGACGAGGGGCAGTTCATCGCCCTCAAGGCTTTCGCGATCCAGTTGAAGTCAGGCGGGGCTGCCCAGCACCCTGCTTCGCAGAGCGCCCTCTTCAGGATCCTGACCGATGCCGACCTCGTCGGCCACCTGTCCATCGAGCAGATCCTCGACTACTGCATCTCCGTCGCCGAGCACGCGTTCCCCTCCGAGTGGGCCGACATCGCCAGGGAGGTGTTGGCGCTTGGGAGGGTGCCGTGCAGCGTGGCCATGATATGGGAGAACACACAAGAGGTCTTACGTTTCGGTTCGTTTCGGGCCAGGTTGGTCATGCAAGCGATTGCTTTCGCCATCGGGAAGCCTGGCGTCACCGTGAACTCCATCGACGCTGCAGAGTTGGCTAACCTGACTGCGCAGGTCGGCAGCGACCTCACGAGTTGCATCGAGAACGTAGGGTCGCACGACATCCAGCTGGCGGGCAAGGAGAAGCAGACGGAGTGGTGGTCGACGTTATTGAATGATATGCGCAGGAACCAGCACGCGCTGAAGGACATCACGAAGCACAGCCCAGTGGCCAACACGGATGCCGCGACTACCTCTGACGCTGGCGCGGGCGCAGCTCAGGGCAGCAATGGCCAGCTGTCCCAGTTCCAGGTCAAGATGGAGGCGAAGGTCGGCGAGGGCGACGGCGGCGTGCTTGCCTGCGACGGTGGATCCAAGCAGCCTGGGCCCGAGCGTGGGCCCGACGCGCCCAAGATGGCGAAGGAGGTTCAGGTGCTCGTGACCGAGACTGTCAACCTTGCGAGTTTCTACAGGTTCAGGATGGCGGCTGACGAGGTCGACCTGCCCTTCATCAAGATGATCGAGGCGGAGGCCGAGAAGCAGGTGTGGAACTACTACAAGAGCTTCTCCCAGCACTGGGGGAACATCAGCATCAACTTTCGTGCCAAAGACCCGACGCTGGAAATCGACCTGACGAATGATGATCTGCGCTTGCCGTTCGCTGGCTCGGTCACTACTAACCCGCCCAAGGACGGCATCAAGCTCGGTGAGCTCTACGGCGTCCCGTTTTACATGGTCGGGAACGCGTCGCTCTTCTCGGAGATCGCGGTCCCCGCCTACATGGTCAAGGTCGTCGAGAATGACCCCACCATGGAGATCTATTGGCACGACCTGCAGCTGAACATGTCCGCGCAGGCGCCGCAGCAGAAGAAGACGGGCATGAGCCAGTTCATGTCGCAGCAGCGCCTCGCCTTGAAGGCACCAGGGCCATCGCTGCGATGGTGATGGCGATGCTGATGAAGATGAGGGGGAGGCGAAGGATGAGGAGGAAGAGGAGGATGATGATGAGGAGCAGGAGGAGAGTTGTTTTTTGTCAAATCGGTTTGAACGAGCAAGGAAGGGTGGGAGAAATAGGATATGAGGGTGAGGAGGCGGAGGAGGAAGAGGATAAGGAGGAGGAGGACAATGAGGAGGAGGAGGAGGAGGAGGAGGAGGAAGATAGGAGGAGGATGAGGTGGAGGTGCATGTGAAAAGGGAGGATGGGGAGGAGAAGGAAGACGAGGAGGAATAGAGGAGAATGAGGAGGGTCTTCCAGGTTCCAGTGTTGAAGCCTGCGCCGTCCACGACGGACGCACCGATTACATGTGAGACTAAGCCCACCCGTGTGGCCCTGTCGGGCGAAGCTGGTGTTGTGCGGAAGCGCAGGCAGCAGCACGCCCCTGGCGCCGCGAAGCTTGCGCCACGTTTCGGCGTCGCCGCCTATAAGACTGCGCTGGCCGCCGCTGCAGCCGCTGCAGCAGCTTCGAAGCAGGCTGCTGGCGGCGACGGTGGCTCTGACGGAGCAAGCGCTGCTGGTGGCGGGCCGATCTCGCTCGACCCCGTGCTTGTGAAAGCAGGCAAGCACCTCCTTCGCTAGGGCCCCACGCCGTCTGGGCTTGGACGAGTCGTCCAATGGACGACGGGGCCGACGGGGCCGCGCCAGCGATGCGCTCAGCTCGGTTCTCGGGTTCTCGAGTTCTCGAAAGGAATGGCTAACACGAGATGAACTTGAAACCGACACTCGATATCTCGACATAGCGCTCGGCGCTCGGCATCCGTCATCCGTGTCATCTGTTTCTCGTTTGGCTTGGCCGCGCCGCGGATGATAGTATTGCGCGCGGGGCCAGCAATGTATGGCGGTCACCGTGGCGCAGCCGGCCTGGCACAGCACACTGTGCATATCGACATATCGATGCGTTATTTTCAACGCTTGCGTCAGAACATTTGGGCCCTCACATTCCTCCGCCCCCTTTCCTTTCCCTGGCCATCATAATACTTAGATGAGTGGCTTCCCTTCTCGTACTTCTCATCTCCTCATCCCCTCATCCCCTCGCCATCGCTCACCCCACTGCTGGGCGCGGCCGTGGTTTCCCGCGTCGCCGCGTCGCCCTTTTCGTCGCCGAACGTTGTCGCGCGGGGCGCGTTCGAACCAACTTTCGTGGCGG
Source organism: Prorocentrum cordatum (assembly GCA_963575745.1). Classification (NCBI taxonomy): domain Eukaryota; class Dinophyceae; order Prorocentrales; family Prorocentraceae; genus Prorocentrum; species Prorocentrum cordatum. Next base: position 33,650 of record CAUYUJ010018092.1, on the reverse strand, counting down.
GTCCAGCCGTGATAGCGTGATAGGGCCCTCCCAGGGGCCCCCCACAAGTTGGACCACAAGGAAACCATCTGGACCATCCTCGGGGACTGCAGCCGCTTCGCGAAGAGCAGTGGTGGACGTTATCGCCATCATCGTTTCCTCAGCCATCGCCCTCAGGCCGCCTCGGGCCCAGCGATGCCCGTCCGAGCCCCTCCATTTTAGGACGCCATCTTTCCCGCCGCCCAGAGCCAGAGCGGCCTGGCCGACAGAGTCGGCGCGATGGCGGCCGATCTGTTCGCGGTCTGCAGCGTGTGGGATGATACGCCACAGGAGAGGCGACAGAAGAGGATTTGGAAGGAGATCGAGACTGCAAGGATACGTTTGAAACATGCTGGAACAGATGCTACGCTGGCGACGCTGGCACTTAAGAACGGTCTGATCATTGTTACTGATGACGACCTGATTCCAGCCGTGAGGTTGGCGCCCATTCGTGTTCAGCAGCGGGGCCGAAGCTCGCGAGCAGAGGCTTGGGCCCGTCGGCCTGGGGATACTGGGGAGATGGGGTGGACTTTAAATCTACCCCTCCTCCCTCCATGCGCCCACTGGGCTTAGGAGGGGGGGAGGAGGGGTGACATGGGAGGTATCTTCAGGCTGATGGGCCAACCCTCTTAGCGCGCGCGTCGGCCCAACCACCCGAAGAATACTCGGCCCCAATACAGGCGCCACCCAGCATTCACGTGGCTTCCGAAATTGAAGAAGTCACAATTTCATCGCATCAAATTTTAATTCGAGCAGTCCGCGCAGGCAGCGTACCCGCGTGCTCGGTTTGAAGCGGCGAAGCCGCGCGTGCGCCCTCTTGTGCGTTTGCCCTGCATTCAGATGGGCGCGGCATCGCATATCGTGCCATCCTATCATCGCATATGTCCAGCATTGCCCAGCATGGTAGCATAGCGTACCACCCTGTCACAGCATTGCCCAGCATGGCAACAAAATTAGCGTACCAAGACATACGCAGCGTGCAGCACAGCACAGCATGGCATGCCATATCATACCACGCATGCCATGACAGATCATAGCCAAGCGTCGGACCACCTGAATCAAGAATATGAGAAGAGGAAGAGGAGGAGGTACAGTTAAAGGGGGAGGAGGAGGAGGAGAAGGAGGAGGAGGAGGAGGACGAGAAAGAGGACGAGGGGGAAGAGGGGAATGCGTTCCCCTGGCCACTGGGTTCGGCGTCTGTACCACCCGCGTTCCGCGCCGCGCTAGGGGTCGGAGGCGGAGGGGGAGGAGGAGGTGAAGGAGGACGAGGGGGAGGAGGAGGAGGAGGAGGAGGAGGAGGAGGAGGAGGAGGAGGAGGAGGAGGAGGAGGAGGAGGAGGAGGAGGGAGGGGAGAAGGAGGAGGAGGGGGAGGGCGAAGATGAGGACGAGGAGACTAGGAGGAGGACGGGCGAGGTGTGGTGGATGGAGGGGATATGGATGAGCGATCTCGATGAGGAGGGGGGGGTATGATGATGCGGATGACGATGACGATGCCGATGACCATGTTGATGCCTATGACGATGATGATGCGGATGCTGATGATGATGCTGATGAGGATGCATATGCTGATGATAATGCTGCTGATGATGCTGCTGATGACGATGATGATGCCGATGTCGATGCTGTTGGCGATGACGATGATGATGACACTGATGGGGATGGTGATGATGCGGATGATGACTATGATGATGATGGTGATGATGATGATGGTGCTGATGCTGGTGATGATGATGTTGATGATGTGAAGGGGCTGAGAGAAGGGATGAGGAGGGCGGGGGAGGGGAGGGTGGGAGAGGACGAGGGGTGAGGAGAGGATGATGGGGTGGAGGAGCAGGAGACGGAAGGCGTTGTGAAGCTTCTATACCTGCTTCATATCAGTTTTGCCTCTCACAACTACACGTTACGTTGATTCACACGCAAGAGGGTTGGGACAATTTCACGGATGGAAGCCGGTTTCTTTCCTGAAGTGACTCTCGCATTAGCACCGCGCATATTCGTCTTAACAGTTTACAGCAGTTCCCAGGATGCGTATGGTTAACGTCCCAGAACATGTCTTTGCACGATTCGGGATTGTCAGGGCGCGACAGTCACGTTGATTCGCGGAGCCAGCGTCCCATAAACAGCGTTCTGGCACGATTTAGGGTCGTCGGGTCGCAAGAGTAGCGTTGATTCGCGGCGTTGAAGTTCCAGGAATTGTGCTTTGGCACGGTTGAAGATGTTCAAACGGTTGTCTTCAAACGGGGCTCTTCCCGCAGTGACAAGAGATCCTGCTAGGAGCCTGTGTAGAGGGAACTCGGAGGGATGGCTTATTGCAACATCCTTGATGCATCTTGGGTTTACACTGGTCGTCCCTCCCTCCTCCTCCTCCCCCTGCCCCTCCTCCTGCTCCTCCTCCTCCTCCTCCTCCTCCTCTTCCTCCATTTTTGTTCCTCACAAATAACTCTTCCCTGTCGCACCCCGAGGCGTGTCGGTAAGGCGGTCGGGCGTTTCCCCTGAGACTTCCTCACCACGTATGATCCTTAAACTGCTTTCAAACTGTGGCTCTCGCCTTAACGCCGCGCGTTGTCGTGTTCAAACGTTTCAAACATATCACGGGTGGAAGGCGGCCGAATTCAAAATGTGGCTCTCGCCTGAGCGCCGCGCACACCCGGCTTAAACAACTGCCAAGGTTTCACGGATGGAGGGCGATTCCCTTCCAACATGTGGCTCTCGCCTTCGCGCCGCGCAAATTCGTTTAAACTGCGTTTCAATGATGATCAGGGCTATCGTCCCAGAAGTTGTGCTTTGGCACGATGTCGGACTGTCAGGGCGCAACAGTTACGTTGATTCGCGGTGTTGAAGTCCCAGGAATGGTATTCTGGCACGAGTCAGGATCGTCACGACGCAACAGTAACAGTGATTCTTGGCGTTGAAGTCCCAAGAATGGCGTTCTGGTATAATTTAAGATTCTCGAACGGTTGTCTTTCAACGGGGCACTTCCCTCAGTGAAATTGAATCCTGATTGGAGCCTGTGAAGGAGGAACTTGGAGGGAGGGTTTATTGCAATATCGTTGGTGATTCTTGGGCTTGCTCTGGTCCGCCTCCTCCTCCTCGTCCTCCGCCTCCCTCGTCCTCCCGCCTTAACGCCTCGATGATCGGGCCATGTCTGCGCCTGCCTCCTCCTCTTTCTCCTCTTCCTCTTCCTTCTTCTCCTTCTCCCTCATGCTCCTGCTGGTCCTGCTGCTGCTTCTTCTGGTGCCGCTCAAGTCTCCTCCCTCCCCTCCTTCATCGTCCCTCCTCCCTCCTCCACTTCTGCTGCAGCCAACGATATGGCCGACTTCGGAAACCCTGGGTCCCAAACAACTGGAGTCTTACTTTGATGTTCGCCGCCCTTCTGCCAGCGGAACCACCGCAGTTAAAGATCCACTGGCTTCCGCCGAAGGCGACATGTGACGCATGCCAAGTCCTTCCTGGAGGTGGCCATGACTGCACCAACTTCAAATGTACTGCTTATGCTTGTGCATGTTTGCGCACACGCGGATTTCGGCTTCTGGAAACCCTGAATCCAAGCACATACGTGATTACGTTGGACGGCCGACCCTTCATTCCGCCGTCTTCCGCCGGCTTCCGCCGGCGGAGCCGCCCTACTAGTTTTGTGCCCGCCAGCTTCCGGACCGAAGGCGAGGCCCTTTCTGGAGCGCCTCACGCACTGACAGATCAGGACACAATTATGGGGGCTGATGGGGGTCCAGAGGTGCCCCTCCTCCCCCTCCTCCTCTTCCTCCTCCTCCTCCTCCTCCTCTTCCTCCTTCTCCTGCTCGAGGTGCAACCCCCTTCTCTTCCTCCTCCTCCTCCTTCTCCTCTTCCTCCTCCTCCTCATCCTTCTCCTCCTCCTCCTCCTCCTCCTCCTTTTCCTCCTCTTCTCCCCCTCCTCCTTCTCCACTTCATCCTTCTCCTCCCTCCTCCTCTTCTTCCTTCCCCTCCCTTCTCCTCCTCGAGGTGCCGCCCCCCCCCTTAGCACTGCCAGGGAAGGTTCGGTGAGAGCTTGCAGGCCGCGGCGGCGTGCGGTGCGGGGCGGCGCGCGATGGGGGGAGACGTCGTCGCTTTAGGATGTCTTGGGGCCTTATAAAGGGAAATTAGGATACACAAATAAATACACACAAATAAAAATAGTCCCCATATTTTCCCATATTTTCTGGGTTTCTGTCTTCCCCCCCACTTCCCATATCTTCCCATATTTTCCTGGGAATCGAGGATTAATTGTGTCTGTGTGTTTTTTTTCCCTCCTGACCTTAGCTGCCCCGATGCGCAACACGCACCACGTAGCGTATTGATACGGAGCTCCACACGCACACTGAAAGCGTGGGTCTGGCGCGATGCGTTCGCCAAAACGCGGGCCTATAATGCTGAGCCAACAGGCAACGTATTGGCACGGAAGCTTCGAGCACGGCACGTGCTGCGTGTCAAAGCGGGCGTATCGAGGCATCTAAGCTTGGGGCGCTTCTGGAGGCCCGCGTCGCCATGGCCGGACGCGCTCTGAGGCTCGAAGCCCGAGATTTGTCGGGTGCTCATTCTCGGTTCCCCGAAATTTTCCAGGCTCGGGACGCGCTTCCAGCAGCTGCGCCTCGCCGGGAGCGTTCCCGGGATGCCCGAATCGTCCCGAACGGCCGTCTGAATTGCCGTCCGAAAAACCTGTGCGTCGCAAAAAATAGCGGCGGTCGTTTATGAATCGTTTCGGCATCCGCAAACAACTTCCCAGCCCCAGGACCATCAAATAACGACTCAGGATGGAAAGCCGGCCCTGGGGATGTGGTCGGGGACCCACGTCACAAGGGGAACTCAATGCCCCCCCCCATCCCTGGTCTCCCCTGTGGACAAGGGGATCGGATTGTACGGTAGGTTCCTGTGGCGTCGACGCGCGCAAAGGTTTTTGACACCGCGTCGATCGTCTACCTTGAATCGATCGTGGCCCCGCTCGTTCAAGGTTGCATTCCGTCGGGCCCAGCGGCGTTACAAGGTCCCGCTGTGCTCCAGCCCTGAGATCCGACGTTGCGAGCAACTTGCAACACCGCGAAAAATCACCAGCCGAGCCCTGGAGCCCATCTCTCTGCGCCACTTTTCGAGTCGGATTGACCTGTGAGGGCCCCCAGGCCCGAATATCCAGGCGAAGACGCCCGGTGTGACAACATGGCAGCGCCAGGATCTCAGGGCACGCCCAGGAATTCTCGACCCATTCCCCAGGACTGGCTATCCATTCTGAATCGGATAATGGGTCGACAATGGCGAAACACCGCCAGTCGTGATTTTTTACAAAGCGCGAGGGGGTCTGCGAACGCCAAGATCTCAGGGGGCGTTGCCAGCGCGCCAACGCCGCAGGAGCCTTCCGCATAGGCGGCCCTGTCAGGGGGAGGGAGGGATGGAGGGAAGAGGGAGGGAGGGAGGGGGGGGAGGAGGGAGGGAGGGAGGGAGGGAGGGAGGGAGGGAGGGAGGGAGGGAGGGGGAGGGAGGGAGGGGGAGGGAGGGAGGAGGAGGAGGAGGAGGAGAGGAGGAGAGGAGGAGGAGAGAGGAGGAGGAGGGAGGAGGAGGAGGGAGGAGGAGGAGGAGGAGGAGGAGGAGGAGGAGGAGGAGGAGGAGGAGGAGGAGGAGGAAGGAGGAGAGGGAGGAGGAGGAGGAGGAGGAGGAGGAGGAGGAGGAGGAGGAGGAGGAGGAGGAGGAGGAGGGGTTCTCTGCGCGGCGCGAGGGCGCGCCCCACCGTGGGCGCGCGGGTCGAGCGGAGGGACGGCGTCCCCCCCCCCCGGGGCAAGGATGTCCTGGCCTACCGCGGCGTCCGGGGCCGCGCGGGTGCTCGGCCACTGGGCACGCTCGGGGCCGAGATGGCAGGCGGGGGAGGGCGGCAAGGAGGGCGGCGAGGCGGGGAGGAGGGAGGAGGAGGGGCGAGGAGGGAGGAGGGGCGAGGGGGAGGGAGGAGGGGGAGGAGGGGCGGGGGGGCCACGAAACGTGTGAGCGGTGTGCCGAAACAAAAACATGCGGAGAGCAGAGGCGCCCAGGCGGAGCATGGAGGAGGGGGAGGAGGGGGAGGAGAGAAAGGAGACGCGGGGCGCTGTATCTTCAAACCAAGGACGCAACATCACAGGAGTGTCGGGGAAACAAAGGAATCCAGAACTCACATCCCGAGTACTACTGCTACACATGTCCTAATGTGTACATACCGAAGCACGTCCCAGAAAGCGCGCGCGTAGTATTACGTACGTGTACCACAGGGTGCATGCGAATCACGTCCCTAAGGGTGCGCGTGCTACACGTGTCCCAATGGGTGCGTGCCATGGCACGTCCCGGAGGGTGCTCGTGTATGGCGCATGAGAATGATGCGACTGCTAGCTGTAGTAAGAGACGGCTCAGGAGGGTCCCAGGAAGCCACCTTCTCCTCTTCCTGAACCTCCTCCTCCTCCTCCTCCTAATCCTCCTCCTCCCTCTGCTGATCCTCCGCTTCATGCTCCTCCAAGTGATCCCCGAAAGGTTTCCACTGCGGCTCGGGGAACACCTGGTTCGATACCTTATCCAAGCTCTGGACCCAAACGTTTGGCCACAGAGGCGCTTTTCAAAAAGGCAGGGGGCGGCGGTGATTCGCCGCAGGCGTCTTCGATAAATCACCTACACAGTGCAATAATTCACTCTTTGGGGCCCACTCTGGCTAACACTGTTCCGCAATATTGTTTTCGCACGGGGCGATCGCTTGAATAGCAGTCCCATGGGGCGTTAGTTTCTCCATGGGGGTACCCCTGTGATGAGAAATATCATTTCAGGAGCTGGTGAGGATGAAACGTGGACTGGGAGGGAGCGTTGCACCGTTTCTGATGCATCCTGGCCTCACTCTCGTCGCACTCTCCTCCTCGAGCCTCCACGATATGGGGGCGGGCCATTCGAGCTGCCCCCCTGAACGGGTCGTCAATCACCCGTGCTCAGGGGGGAAGAGTTAGGTCAGGCATGTCCCCCTACGGGCGGACGTTGGACGAAAATCAAGCCCGCCAAACAAATGCTCACACATAGTCAAAACATACCGAACAAATCGCCCCCCAGGCTATTCTTTGACTATGTTTGAATATTCCCCCTGTAGAGGGACAGGCCCGACGTAAGGGAAAAGGGAAAGCGGTCTGCAATCAGCCGACGCGCCCGAGCGGCCAGCAGCCGGCGGGCGACGAGAGAAGGCGTGCAGCACCGCAGAGGGCGAAATGACAACCTTTTTACTGTACGTTGGTGTTTCTTGCGTGCAGAGGCCCCCCAAGGCCCCCCTCCTCAGATCTCAAGCGACTGCGCCTCCGCACCCCCCCCTTTGTTTATTATCTCTCTCTCTCTCTCTCTCTTTATCTAGCTCCCTCCTTCTTCTCCTCCTGCCCGCACTCCCTGTCTCTCTCTCTCTCTCTCTCTCTGTCTCTCTTACTCTCTCTCTCTCGCTATATATCAATTGTTGTTTTAATGTTTTTCTTTCTTTCTTTCTCTCTCTCTCTCTCTGCACTGTGACTGAACGAGAGCAGCAGCGAGGACGCACCATTGTTCGCTCAACCGCCAAAGTCTTTCCTACAGAGTAAAGGCAGTGTCACGGGGAGCGCCCCCCATGCGTGCATCGAGCGGGCCAAAGTGCAAAGTTGGCAAAGCTCGAGGGAAACATCCAACCGAATGACATGCAACACCCGTCCCTCTCCTCCTCCTGCTCATTCGTCCCTCCTCCCCCTTCCCTCCTGTTCCTCCTCTCATACCTCATGTTCCTCTTCCCTCGTCCTCCCCCCCTCCTCCTTCTCTCATCGTCTTTCTCATCCTCCTCCTCCTTCCCTCCTTGTCCTCCCCCTCCTCCTCCTCCTCCTCCTCCTCCTCCTCCTCCTCCTCCTCCTCATCCGTCGTCCATCCTCCCAAGCCACCCTGACCCTCCGATCTCGTCTCCACGTCGGCAGCAGAAGCGCGGGCGCGCCCGCTGCTTCAGGCGGTCAAGGCTGGTCGGGCGCCTCCCCGCTCGCGTTCCTAAGCTCGATATCCTTTTCATTCTTGATCTTCATCTTGATGTCGTCCCAATTAACGGGAACCTGCTGCGCCCACATCTTGAACTGCTCGTTCGTTTCGACGTGTTTCATCTGGTCTAGATGTTTTTGGCGATACGCGAGCACGGTGTCAACGTGAGTCTGGTGCTTCAGCGCAAGCTCCAGCGCGTCATTCCATCGGTGCATGCGTATGTTCATCTTGATCGCCCGGTAGATACGCTTGTTCTGCTTCAAGATGTTGAGCGCCTCCTCGGGCCTCTTGCAGAAGAGGGCCAGCTCTGCCGAGCGTAGCACCTCATCGGGGAGGTTATTAATGTGGGAGATGAACTGGAGCTTGTCGACCTCCTCGATGGCCGCAAGTGCGATCTTCACGGTCTCAAGCGAGCGCGACTGAATTGCCATGGCCGCTAGCGACGCCCACAGCTTCGGCGACTTGACGTATCGACAAAGACGTACAGCCTGCTCCCACTGGCCCTTTTCATAATGCTGGTACAGCAACTGTGGGTAGGGCATGGTCGTCATGACCAGATCGGCGCCGTCAGCCTTGCGTATGGTGCACTGGGAACCGGAGAATGCCACGAGCTGCGCGAACTTGCCCGCGTCGGTGCAAAGTTTGGTGTCCAAGGTCTTCGGCAGCAGGTCCTTGTCCACGAAGCAGACCGCTGGATAGATGAAGATGGCCAGCTTATCGTCCATCAGAGCAACCAGCATGTCCGTAGAATCGTTCCACATGAAGGTTTCGACCATGTTGCCCAGCTTCTCGACCCGGTCCGCCTGCATGGCCTTGGTGAGGTAGAGGTCCTTGTTCTTGTCCTAGAGGAGGGGGAAGCTGCATAGGCATAGACTTTCTGGAGATCCGCGCGGATTTCTTGGATCTGCGCTGGACCCCTCCCTGGCGCACGAATCGCGCCAGCGGCGACGCTGGAGGCACCGCCACAAGGGTCCAGCGCAGATCCGAGAAATCCGCGCGGACCTCCGAAAATCTATCTTTACTCCGCTTTGTCTTAGCTCGGGCACGACCCCCTACAGGCGGATTTCGGGCGACAAATTAAGCATTTCTTTAAACATACCCCCAAGTAGCCAAAACATGCAACAAAAACAGAAACACACACACACACACACACACACACAAAAATCGTCCCCTGAGTAGTTGTTTACTATTTTTGAATATTCCCCTTGTAGAGGGACAGGCCCGACTTAAGCTTTGTCGTCGTCGACTTGTCCAGGATGGCGATCTTGCGGTCCGACCCAGACCCCATCTGGCTCATGGAGATGCGGACGACGTCGAGCTTGTGCTGGAGCGGCTGCCCGATGGGCCGGCCCGTGTAGACGTCGAAGACGCGGATCTGCTTCGGGGACGCGGGGTCGCAGAGCGCCAGCGCATCCTTTGGAGGCCTGGAAATTGGCACCAACACCAACACAGGGGGTTGCCTCCACAGGGGGAAGATGATGCTCGATTTCGGTGTCGGTGGTCATACTTCGGTCACCTTGAAGCCAGAATATTACCACCATCACCGAGATCGTGATCTTCTTCCCTCGGCGGAGGCACACTGCCGATATTGGTGTTGGTGTCAACCTCTAGGCATGCGAATCCTTGCAGACGCTGAGCGTCTGGTGGTTGAGGAACTCGGTGCGGAGGCCGCTGAAGGCGATGTTGGATAGCCTCCGCCCCTCGTAGGAAAGCACCTGGATTTAGGTCGGGCATGTCCCCCCACAGGCGAATTTTGGACGAAAAATGAAAAATAGTCCCAAGATGTACGAAACATGGTCAAACGTGGTCGAAACATCGTCCCCAGGTAATTTTTGTAATACTATTTTTCAATGTTCCTCCTGTAGAGGGACACGCCCGATTTAAGGATAGCCTCCGCCCTTCGTAGGAGAGCGAGAGCACCTGGATGGCGTGCGCGTCGACCAGCGCGAAGTGAGAGGGGCACTGCACGATCAGGGTGGGCGGCTCCTTCAGGTCCTCGACGTGAGGCGTGTTCCAGTTGCTCTGCTGGTAGACGATGATGGGCCTGTTTCCACCACCACCACAAGTTGGAGGGGGGGGTCCTTCTTCTCCTCCTCCTCCTCCTCCTCCTCCTCCTCCTCCTCCTCCTCCTCCTTCCATCCATCCAACTCATGGTGGTGGTTTCGGAAAACAGGCCCATCAGATAAAGCACTGGCTATTCGTCGTGACAACCAGTGCTCCGTACGCCACGGACATGTCCGTCACCCTATCTCTGAAGTCTCCCAGATCCTCTTGGGTCTCGTTCAGAACGTCGTGCACGGTGATTGCGTTGCTCTCGTCCAGGGTCACGTCCATGTTTTGCCAAGATATCATGCGATCGACCAGGCTTGCGAAACCGACCGATCCATTGCCGCAGCCACACGCGAATTGCGTACCGTCGTTGCACCACGAGATGGCAAATACAGAACCTGCCTCAGGCGACTCACGGCAATAAGACCAGCCCGTGCGATCACACAGCTTTACCATGTTATAGGATCCAACTGCAAAATGTTTGCCTGTGGGCGACCAAGCCACAGCCGTCACCACATGATCGAGAGGCGCACTGTTGAACAAGAGCCGGCCGTAAGAATCCCAAATCTTGTACCGGCAGTCCTCGCCCGCGGACAGGATCGTGTTGTTCACGAACGACCAGTCGAGCTGCAGCACGATGCCATCGTGCGCCTTCCACTCCACCTGCTTCTGGCCAGCCTGGATCGACTTCAGGTGGACCTTGGGCCCGCACGCGAAGAGCAGGCTCTCGCAGTCTGGGGACCACACCACCGAATACACGGCCTGCGGCATCTGCGTGAGCGTGGACCTCAGCATCCCGCTACGCGACCAGACTTTCACCGCTCCGTCCTCGCCGGCCGTCGCGAGCGCGGAGCCGTCGAAGGACCACTTCAGGGAGATCAGGGCCCCCCGGTGCGCGTCGACTTTCTTCTCCTCGCGGCCGCACGCCACGAGCGACCCCGGGCAGGAGCGGCATCTGGTGCGCGGCATTCCGGGGCCAACGGGGGGGAGGCGGGGGCCCAATCCAAGCGCGCAGGCCAAGATGGGGGGACCCCGGGACCCTTGTGGGCCTGCACCACAGACCACTCCGGCGAAGGGCCGCTCCGATTGTGCAGCCCGTCCTCGCGGCCCGTGTCGCTCATGAACCGGAACGTGCCTTGGCGATCCGCACCAAGTGGACGGTTTCCCCCGCCGAGGCCGTAGGCGACCCGAGTAGGGGAGGGCGAGGGGAGGGAGGAGGAGGGGAAGGAGGAGGGGGAGGGAGAGGAGGAGGAGGAGGAGGAGGAGGAGGAGGAGGAGGAGGAGGAGGAGGAGGAGGAGGAGGAGGAGGAGGAGGAGGAGGAGGAGAGGAGGAGGAGGAGGAGGAGGAGGAGGAGGAGGAGGAGGAGGAGGAGGAGGAGGAGAGAGGAGGAGGAGGAGAGAGGAGGAGAGGAGGAGGAGGAGGAAGAGGAGGAGGAGGAGGAGGAGGAGGAGGAGGAGGAGGAGGAGGAGGAGGAGGGCAGAGGAGGAGGACGGGTCGCTTACGCCCTTCGGAGAAACCCTCCAGCACCAGGGGGTGGGACGAGGGCATTCCAAGAGGGCGGAGGCTTCTTGACAGGGGCCGCTCTCCTTGGGATGTAGGCGGGTGTCCAAGAAACCTCCCTGCTTTCTTGCGCAGCCCTTCCCCCCCTCGCCCCGTCCCCCGGCAAATCACCGGTCCAAGCGGGTCCCCCGGAGCCCCGCCGTCCAACTTTCCGAGCCGCGCCAGCTGTGGCCACAAAGAGCCTTCAAGAACGCCCAAAAGCTTCCAGGACGACGACTCGAACGACGATGATGACGACGCGGCGACGACCAATCCGACCACAGCAAAACACATACCTTAAAGGAGGCCTGAAAAGAGGATGAGGAGGAGGAGGAGGAGGAGGAGGAGGAGGCACAACGTTGGATGAGGAGGCTGAGGACGAAGAGGAAGAGGTGGAGCAGGAGGAGGAGGAGGAGGAGGAGGAGGAGGAGGAGGAGCAGGAGGAAGAGGAGGAGGAGGAGGAGGAGGAGGAGGAGGAGTAAGAGGAGGAGGAGTAAGAGGAGGAGGAGGAGGAGGAGGAGGAGGAGGAGGAGGAGGAGGAAGAGGAAGCCGCGTGGCGCCGAAAGCCCGTTCAGGGGTGGATGATGAATTACGCGGGGGCGCGACGGCCGAATTTGATTATCTGACCCTTGGTGTTGCGAGGGCAAGTTGAGTGCGGGCGGACCTCAGGGCTGCGCGATCCGTCGCAGCATCTCCGATTCCCCCGCAACCACCACTATGGAGGTCGCACTTGTAGCTGCGTGCGTGAAAGAGGAGAACCAGACGAATGACTGCGTCACCGCACAGCTTTACAGGCACATGCCCTAGAAGGACTGGCAAGAATTCGGCCCGGAGCGGGTCGGGACCAGGCTGGAACACCAGCTTCCACAGCAGGCCACAGTGACAATAGCGAGCCTGGTCACATCGCTGCTCTGGGTACCCAAAGAGGCAGGGCTAAGTGCCCACAGGCAACCTGTAAGAGGAGGTCCACGCGCCCAAAATAGCATTTACTGTTGCACGCTGTGCTGCCTGTGGGAAGCGAGCCAACTTCTCGTTGAGGCAAGGTCACGCAGAGGGCAACCGTTCGGCACGATGATCAGCGGGCGCGACCCACTTCGAGCGGCGAGAGAGGAGGGTCGGGGGGCGAGCGTGTCGGGGGAAAGCAAGGAGCGCATGGGGCGGGAAAGGATGCGCTGAGTGCGGGCGCGAGCATCAGCTTTTCCTTCCTTCACTGCGGCGGCCGCCTCCCGTCGGGCAAGGCCCAGGCCACCGAGGCCTTGGCTGCCGTCGGCTTGGTCAGCTTGTCGTCGGGGAAGCCGGTCGCGGCGTTCTCCGATGGTCGGCGAGCGCCAAAATGGCGGCGAGGCGTCCTGCATGGAGCTCGGGAGGGCGGCCAAGCCGCCGTGGGACACCGCAATCACGCGCAGGTGAGGCATCGACGTGCGCCGCTGCGGGGCCGTCTCCGGCGACGTGCGCATGGCGGCGACCAAGCGCGTGAGCTCCAGTGACGGCAGCTGCGCGTGACCACTCCGCCAGGCCGTGGAAGGCCTCCCGTGACCCACGGCTGCCAGGAGGATGGGACGACCAAGTGCTCGATGTCCTCGAATACCTTGCCTGGTGCGAGCTCGAACTGTGCGAGTGTAGGACAGGGCCGAGGCGGCGCAGGAGCGGTACGTGTGGATCGATGTCTATGTCGGGGCCCGGACATTCGCGATCTCGACCACGCGATGCTGGAATTTGAAGATTGCGGCCACTGCGGGGCCGAGGAGCACGCCCAGGTGCTTGACGCGGTCGGCGATGCTGATGAGGTTCCGAGAACCCTGGTAGGAGCGCAGCCAGCCCTGGAACTCGTCGATCATGCTGGAGTCGAATGCGCCACTCAATGACGCTGCAACGCAGTTCTGGGCGTCGAGGCGGAGGCCGGCCAGCAGCTCCGCGGCACGGGGGGTGGCTCGCACCTCGTTGAGCAGGGCGCGTGGTCGGCGAAAACTGCGAGACTCGAGCGAGGATGAAGTCGGAAGGCCGAAGTGAATCAGCACGGGGTTGAGAGCGATGCGCCACGTCTTGCAGCCGAGCGGGCAGCCATGCGCGATGCCGGCGGACGCCGCGAACATGCGCTAGAAGTCGCCTCTCACGTTGGCGCGGGTCTGCGGCTTGTCGCGTGCGTAGAAGGCCCTCTCTCGAGGCCAGCAGCCTTGGGCGGTTGAGCGAGGGGATGGCTGCGACGAAGTCGTTGGCGACCATCGCGGCTCTGTCGTAGTGCTTCGGGTCCGAGCACGCGAGCCAGCTTCTTGCCCGCGCAGTCACGTCGAGCTGCACTACGTTGGATGCGAGTTGTCGGCCGCGTTAAAACCACGCTGGAAGAACTGCGCTTTCTCGGCGACGCTGGCGTGGATCTTCCTGTAGCTGGTAGCAGCGATGATCTCGGCGTCGGTGTTCTCGAGTTGGGGGGGCCGCAGCCGTTCGACCATTCCGCGCGTGCGGATGCCACCCTTAGGTTGATCGCCCTTCGGGGTCGGCGCCAGGGTTGACCCGCTGAAACGCGCGAGGGGCGGAGCAAGGGGGGGGGGGGGCGGGGGGCCGCAAAGTACATCGTGCCTGACGCCCTGGAGCTCGTTGATGCGCGCTCGCTGGCCCGCGCGGCGCACGGGGGGCCATCGGGTCCTGGAGCTGAGCGGCTGGCCGCCTCGATGGCCATCTCGAGGCTGCGCCCGAGGAGGAAGAGGAGGAGGAAGAGGGTGATGACGAGGAAGGGTCGATTAAGGAGACGATTGACTAACCAACTTGTACATCCGCCTGCTGTGTACACAATCTGAAACAACCCGGAACTATCCCCTTGGGCGGGCCGGTGCCCGCCACATGAGTCTCGATGTGTTGAGGCCCCTCTGGGCCACTCAACCATCGTGTGTGTAGACGGGTGTTCCAACCTCCGAACTTTGGGCGGAGCTTCCATGCCCGCTCGGGCGGGGTGCTGCATGCGCTCGGCGACCAGGCCAGCCCCGATCTTGCCACCTCCAGCGGGGGTCTGGAGCACAAGCACGCATGCCTCCAACAGAAGACCGGTCCATGCATAATCGCTGGATTGTGAGACCCGTGCGCTACCTTCCCCTGGATTTCAAAATGAAGGGACACTTCGGTTCCCCGCGGGGCTCGGTTCGATGAGGATGGGCCCCCGAGCACCTTCCCTGGAAAAGCTGGGCCGGCGCCGGAACTGTACTGGCCCGCTTTGGCAGCTGCTGAAGTGTTTAGCCGCCACACGGTGCACAATCTCCGTAATAGGAGGAGGAGGAGGAGGAGGAGGAGGAGGAGGAGGAGGAGGAGGAGGAGGAGGAGGGGGAGGAGGGTGAGGAGGAGGAGGAGGAGGAGGAGGAGGAGGAGGAGGAGAAGGAGGAGGAGGAGGAGGGGGCGATCCCGAGGAGGAGGAGGAGGAGGAGGAGGAGGAGGAGGAGGAGGAGGAGGAGGCGGAGGAGGAGGAGGAGGAGGAGGGGGAGGAGCCTGCTCAGAAGGCCCCCCCCTCGCCCTGCGCCCTTGGTGCGCGCCGCCGGGCGCCGTCTGCGCACCCCACGGCGAAGGTGTTGTCCGGCCCCCGGCCGCTGGGCAGCCACGCCATGGCCGTGGCGCAGGAGTCGAGGCTGCAGAGCTTGGCGACCGGGGAGCCCTCCACGTGCCACTTCCACACTGCCTGTGCGACAGTCGCAGCCAGTCGTGCTATATTTGAGCCTTCTTCGGTCTTGATTTCGGCCAGCCTTTGTGCGACGACAGTGGGCGCTACAGGCAGGTTTTTGGGGGCGCTCAGGCCCCGAAGTGCATGGCCGCTCTAGGATGCCCCAGGATGCGTACCGCACGGCCAAGGGGGCCCAAAAGGGCTCGAAGACGGCCCCAGGAGGCTCCGAAGAGAGCCTCAAGAGCCCGAGATGGCCCAAGAGGGCCCCGAGACGCCCCGGAAGGTTTGGACGGTTGGGGCAGCTTTCTGGTGGCCTCCAGGGGTCAAGATTCGAGGGGCACTGCAACTCACCATCTGCCTGGTCATCGCCGCAAGACAGTATCTCGTACTGCTTGCCGGTCGTGTAGTAGCCCACGGCTGTAACGATGGAGGTGTGCTTCGGCTGCTCCTCGAGGTAGATCTTCAGTCTCACCATCTCGAGGGGCGCCCTTGTTCGGCCGTATCTCGCGGGGCCGCCCTATAGCAGGGATCTGCCCGTGGCGGAACAGACTCCGCCTTGAGCCAACATGGCTGCACACTGTGGATGTAGCGGGCGATGCCGGATATGTCGGTTGAGTTTCGTCATCTTCGGGACGCCGGGGCGCCAGGCCTTCGGGGGAAAGCGCGATCTTCGGCCATATCTGGGGCCCTGGACAACGGGCTGGAACCCATGCATGGTGCTTCCCGCTTCGCCCGAGCGCCGAAGACACCGAGCATGTGTTCCCGGCGCACGTGCGCGACGAAAAGAAGCGGGTCTTACGCGAGAACACATGGCGACCTTCCGCCGCGGCTCACGCGGGCCGCCAGAGGACGTTTGAGCGCGACCTCACGCGGGAAGCTTGCGCGAGAATGTCCGCGCAATCGCCACCGTTCTCTTCCGTCGCCCATGCCAGCGCTGGAACATATTCTCGACGTCGGCTCTACTCGCAAGGGCGAGGGCGGGGTGACAGGAGGGTGTGGGGTCCCTCCCGGGCCTCAGATCGGGCAGGGGCCAGCGCCGAAACGCCGACCGCAGGTAGGCCGAAATTTCGGCGGCGGTCTTGGAGGCCTGCAAAGGGGCACCAACACTAACACAAGGGGTTGCCTCCACGGGGGGAAGATGATCCTAGATTCCGGTGTTGGTGGAAATATTTCGGCCACTTCGGAGGCCAGGATATTACCACCATCACCGAGATCCGGGTCTTCTTCCCTCGGTGAGCACGCCGCCGATATCGGTGTTGGAGTCAACCTCTAAGCCTGCAAGGGTCAGATACTCTGAGCCAACAAACGAACAAGTTGTTTGATATTGTTTACTGTCGCCCCCACTGGACAAAGTCCAACTGTATGTAGAATTGCAACAGCATTGGGCTTGAATGGCTGGCAGGAAAATCGTTGCAGCGAACGGCCGCAGCCAAAATGCCATACCATGGCTGTGCAGCGAAAAACGAGACACCACAATAGATCACATGACAATACGGAACTGTAGTTGGCAGCCGAGACTGCAGTGTGCAAA
Source organism: Prorocentrum cordatum (assembly GCA_963575745.1). Lineage (NCBI taxonomy): Eukaryota > Dinophyceae > Prorocentrales > Prorocentraceae > Prorocentrum > Prorocentrum cordatum. The sequence goes on along the minus strand of CAUYUJ010018092.1, from coordinate 16,889 downwards.
GCGGGTCGAACACACCGATATGGCATCTCAGCACTGCATCCCTGAGAATTTGGGGGGCGCATCCGCCCGACCTGTATACGAAAGGCGTGGCCCCAGGCACTAAATACAATCTACTGCTTACATGCAACCTTAAACTCGACAGACATGAGACTGTGAGTTCGTTGGTTGTCAGCCTTCAACTACCTATTGCACTCGCGACTCCTCAGCCTCTGAGTTTGCATTTCTTCCCGTCAACAGGAGGAGCGCAATCACCAATCTCGATTGCATTGCCGTCTGGGTCGAATAGGAAAAGCTGTAGTGCATCCTGTGGTCCTGGTCCGACTCTTTTGTAGGGTATGCCTGCAGCTTTCAATCTTATTTCGCATAGTTTTAAATCATCACTCAATAACGCCAGATGGTCACCAGTAGGCAAGCCCTCCCATCCGTGCCACTCTTTCTGCAGACTGTCAGCCTCCTTATACTTTCTCCGACTTGCGTTTGGCACCTCGGCGATATGCATCTTCACTCCGCTAGGGCCTTGCAACCAATAGCCGTCTACCTCAAAATCTGGGCGAACGATTCTCTTGAAACCGAGTAACTCTTCATAGAAAGCCCGTGAGGTCTCGACGTCCAACACCTCAAAAGAAGCATGCTCGAACTCGGTAATGGGGAGACTCTCTGGGTGGGACGTGAACGAACCAGTTCTGGTAGTCGACGAAGCGTGCACGGCTTTCCTTTTGATGAGATCCGCAAGGCTCTTCTTGGATATCACCGTCGAGTAGCGCCCAAGCACAAACCCGATCGTGACGCCTGCAGCGGCCGCCGTCAAGCTCGCGCCCATCAAGGAGATCCCATCGCGGGCCATGTAGCCCGTGCAGGTGCGGCGCACTGCTAGCGACGCGGAAACCCTGCAATCTGAGGCTGCCTGGCCCCTTCAGCCAACGCGGCCACGGACAAGAACCGTGAGCGTTGCCTCCGCCGGCCGGGCCGCCCCCGTTTGGTTTCCGCTGGCTTGTGCCGGCATTCCGCGCCACCTCCTCCCCCTCCTCCTCCGCCTCCTCCTCCTCCTCCTCCTGCTCCGATCCCAAATCCCCTCTGTCCCTCGACAGCGCAGCGACTTTTGGAGCCGGCACGTAGCTCCAGCGTGTTCCATCAACCCTTGATGCCGTGGCTTTGCCCTGGCGGCTCTCGCATCCACGTCAAGGGGGATACAAGATGACGTGGCATTTTCTTGTGACGTCGGTCCCCGAAGATCTCTATCAACCGAAGGACGGCTTCTCATCCCGAGTCGTTTCCTGACGGTCACCGAGCCGTGAAACGGCCTCCAGAAGCCGAAAGCAACGACACACCGGCTGGCGCGACTTGTTTTTACAGCGCCCGGGTCTCGGCTCTCTGGGGCGATCACTATTTGGCCATATTTCGGGCCTCTGGCGGCCACTCGGGACGATTCGGGCATCGCTGGAGCGTTGTCAACGCGGCGCAGCTGCTGGAGAGAAACCCGAATCTGGAAAACCTCGGGGAACGTCCGGAAACGCGCGCCAGAACACCTCGGGGAACAGGGTCCCTCCGCGCAGCTGGGCGCAACCCCTCCTGCCGCGAGGGTGCCCTGCCCCCCCCCCCCCGTGGAGCGCCAGCGGCGGCCACGTGGCTCGACAAGCATACCTTGACATTTACCTCGACGCGGACGGACGGACATCGGTGGATAAAGCGTTTTGCTCCTCCCGTGCGGCCCGATGCGCTTGCATGGCGATGTTCTGCACCCTGGCGCAGCCGATTCGACTTCGACTCCCGTTTTTTTTTGGGGGGGGGGTGAGATGCTCCCCTTGAAATTGCATGTCTGATGTTTTTGAGTTTTTCGCGTATGCAGATGTAGCTGCTGTCCTGTCTCTCTTGCTCTCTTGTACCTCTTCCATCCCTCCACCTCTCTCTTGCAAGCTTTCGAAACGAAGCACTTGTCCAACGGGTCGCCCAAGTCCACCGTTGCCTGCACACGCGTCCTGCTGGATGCTTGGCTTCTGCCTGCCTGCCGATGCGGCCCGATCTGACGCACTTTCCGATCCGATCCGACTTCCTGGAATACCCTTTTTCCCCGACGCAAATGAAATCGGTGGATCGGGGACGCATTTCTGCGGATTTATTCCTTCAGTCAGGGCGTTGCTCTTTTATTTCGGCCTCCAGGGGCCATTTTCGAGCCATCCTCGCATCTCTGAGCTCGGAGAAGCTGCGCGAGGTGGTGCTACCCGTTTCGCCTGAGACATCCTCGCAACTCTGAGCTCCGAGCTGCCGCCCGCGAGGTTGTCTGGCCCGCTTCGCCTGAAACATATCCTCGCAACTCTAATCTCCGAGATGCCGCGTCCAAGGTGATCCAGCCCGTTTCGCTTGAGGCATCCTCGCAAATCTGAGCTCTGAGATGCCGCTCGCAAGGTGGTCTGGCCCGTTTTGCCTGAGACATCCTTGCAAGTACGGGCTCCAAGACGCTGCGCGCGAGGTGGTCCCGCGCGTTTCGCCTGAGGCATCCTCCAAACTCTAGGCTCCGAGAAGCAGGAGGGAGGAGGGTTCAGACCCAAATGAACCATTTGATTACATTGTCTGGGAAAATCTGGGCGCCACCTGATCCATACTCGCATGCCGCGCGAGAGGTGGTGCGGCCCGCTTCGCCTGAAACATCTCCTCGAAACTCTCATCTCCGAGATACCGCGCCCAAGGTGGTCCAGCCCGTTTTCTTTGAGACATCCTCACGACTCTGGGCTAGACTCCGCTCGCGAGGTGGTCTGGCCCGTTTGGCCTGAGATATCCTTGCAAGTACTGGCTCCAAGACGCAGCGCGCGAGGTAGTCCGGCGCGTTTCGCCTGAAACGTCCTCGAAGCTCTGGGCTGCATATCGGGGATCTTCTGACCTGGGTCAATCCAGACACCGGTCAGCAGGAAACCAAAAAACTGCTATGCAGGAAAAAAATGCAACGCAGGTCTTCGCAAACCCGGGTCAGCCAATATGCGCGGCCGCCTCGCGGCTCGCTAACCCGGGTCAGCCAGAGGGGGTCTTCGCAGGATCCTGCAGGATCTGGTGCCCTGGCTGACCCCCGTTTGCATTGACCCCTGTCTCGAGGCTCCCGAACATACATAAACGAATCATTTGATTACACTTCTGTCGTCGAATTGTGCTCTGGGAGGGGTCTGGGCGCCGCAGCTCATCACAACTCCGGGCTCCAGGATGCTGCGCGCGAGGTGGTCCGGCCCGCTTCGCTTGAGACATCCACACGACTTTTGGGTCCGAAATGCCTTGCGCCAGGTGGTCTGGCGCGTTTCGCCTGAGACATCTTCGCACTTCTGGTCTTCGAGGTGCTGCGCCTGGGGTGGTCTGACCCGTTCCGCCCGAGACATCCTCGAAACTCTGGCCTCTGAGACGCAACGCGCGAAGTGGTCTGGCGCGTTCCGCCTGATACATATCCTCGCAACTCTGGGCTCCAAGATGCTGCGCGCGAGGTGGTTCGACCCGTTTCGCCTGAGACATCCTCGAAACTCTGGGCTCCAAGAGGGAGGAGGGACGAGGGAGGAGGGGTCAGGGGTCTTGGAGCCTTCAGGGTGTTTGAGGGCATCCCTTGCGAAGGCGCCTCCTGGCGGAGGAGGGTGAGGAAAACGACGAGGAGGCATAGCAGCAGGAGGAGGAGGAGGATTCGTATGAGGAGGGGGATAAGAAGGAGTGAGATGAGGAGGTGTAGAAGGGGGTGTAAAAGAAGAAGGGGGAGGGGGAGGAGGAGGAGGAGGAGGAGGAGGAGGCGGAGGAGGAGAAAGGAGGAGGAGGAGGAGGAGGAGGAGGAGGAGGAGGCCTGCCTCATGTTTGCCCAACGTCACAAAAAGGAGGAGGAGGAGGAGGACGAGGAGGAGGGGGAGGAGGAGGAGGAGGACGAGGGGGAGGAGGAGGAGGAGGAGGAGGAGGAGGAGGAGGAGGAGGAGGAGGAGGAGGAGGAGGAGGAGGAGAAGGAGGATGAGGATGAGGAGGAGGAGGCGGAGGCGGAGGAGGGGGAGGGGGAGGAGGATGAGGAGGAGGAGGAGGAGGAAGAAGAGGAAGAGGACGAGGATGAGGAGGAGGAGGAGGAGGGGGAGGAAGAGGAGGAGCGGGAGGAGCGGGAGGAAGACAGGTGGGGGATGATGGAATGGTGCGGAGGAAGGGGGGAGGGCGCGGGCGAGAAGGAGAATGCCGTGGATGCGGAGGCGGAAGCAGACGACGATGAGGACGAAAAGCTCGACGACGACGCCGAAGGCGCAGGCGGATCAGGAGCAGGAGGAGGCGCGAACACTCTGAGGAGCCACCCTGGCTCAAAAAAAGGCGGTTTGGGGATGCTGGACGCCGGCTGCAAGGCGAGGCGGCCCTGGTCGTGGCGACGCAGAGCCTCCCGGGAGCACCAGGCATGACGACGCCGGGGAGGGCCGCTGCGGCCTCGAACGGCCCTGGCCCTCCTCCGATCTCTCCGCGCGGAAAAGCAAGGCACTCTTTCCGAGCCGCGGGCAGACCTCGCAGCCGACCGCCGGGGTCGGGGTGCCCGCGGGGAGCCCGCCGCCGACCGAGCGTGCCGGGCCCGAGGTGCCCAGGGTCGGGGTCAACGGTCGCTCCGGCCCCCCTTGCCGCCCCTGCCCTTGCCGGAGCCCTTGCCATCACGCTTGCCCTTCTCCTTCCCCCCGCCCTTGGCCCCGCCGTTCTTCGAGCGGCCGCCCTTGGAGCCCTTCGCGCCCTTCGGCTGGTCCATCCTCCTGGCCTTGCCCACAGTGAGCTCGCGCCCGTCCAGCAGTTTCCCGCTGAGCCCGAGGGCGCTGGACAGCGCCGCCTCTGACAGGAAGGTGATGAAGGCCACGCCCTTGGACCTGTTGTCCTGGTCCTTCCAGGGGAGACAGCTACACAGACATTCGGAGGCCCGCGCGGATCTCTTGGATCGGCGCTCGCCCTCCCTGGCAGCGCCACCCCTGGTGCCGCCCATGGCGCCCCCCTTGGCGCCGTCCCTGGCGCCGCCCCGCGCGCAAGGCAGGGAGGATCCAACGCCGATCGAAGAAATCCGCGCGGACTTCCGCAAGCTTCTGCTCATGCCGTTTGTTCTTCTCGGGAGTGGACAGAACCCCCTTTAGCAAAACACCCTTGGAGTAGGAGGAGGAGGAGGATGAAGAGGAGGAGGAGGACGAAGAGGAGGAGGAGGAGGAGGACGAAGAGGAGAAGGAGGGGGAAGAGAAGGAGGAGGAGGGGGAGGAGGAGGGGGAGGAGGAGGCGGAGGAGGAGGAGGAATGAAAACAACCCGGGATCAGATCAGACCCAGCGGGCGTGGGCCCGCAAAAATTACACCTGAGACAACCCCAATCAGTGGATGATTTGAAAATTGATACTATGGATCTTGAGATCGATTGTGAGATCGATAATGGGATCGATAGTGGAATCGATAGTGAGGACGACTGTAAGGTCGATCGTGAGACCGCAAGTGAAATCGATTCAACGAGATCGATAGTGAGATCGATCGGTAATGAGATCGATGGTGAGACCGATCGATGAGAAGATCGACCAGGACCCTGGGAACCCGGGACCCTCGCCGCCCTCTGAAATCGGCCCGGAGCCCGGAGCCGGGAACCCGGGAAACTGGGAACCCGGGAGCCCGGGAACCCAGCCTGCCACCAGCATCGGCGGGGCACTTTCGCCAGATCCTTCAACATCCGCTATAGGACCCCTTCTGTGCAGGCACTGATTGGGGAAACACTGCGGCCGCAGCGCCCCCTCGAGAGCCGAGCGAAGGCAACTCGCTGACCGGCTTGGCAGGGTGGAGGCTCTATCAACCTCCCCCTCCTCTTCCTCTATTGAAGGGGCCCCAGGACACACAAATAAATACACACAAATAAAACGATCCCCCATATTTTCCTATATTTTCTGGGTTTTTGTCTTCGCCCCCACTTCCCATATTTTCCCATATATTCTGGGGAATCGACGATTAATTGTGTCTGTGTGTTTTTTCCCCTCCTGATCTATATCCTCCTCCCTCCTTCTGCGGCCGCCGAAGAGCCAAGGAAGGAGGTGAGGGGTCCGGCGTAGGTGCCCCTGTCCCGGGGTCCCCCTCTCCTTCCTCTCCTTTCCCCCTCCTTGTTCCCCCTTCGCCCTGCTTCCTCCCTCCCCTTATCCTCCGACGTTTGTTCTTCTTCGGCCTTCGGTAATCTCGCCGACAAGATCTCCCCGCACCCGCGGAAGAACTCCCGCACCGCCTCCTCGCTCGTGCCTGGCCGCAGACCGCTCACGAACGCCTCGGCTCCAGACCTCAGAAAGACCAAGCAAGCGGCACAAGCTAGGACGGGAAAAATGTCATAATGCGATTGGCTCCGGATGCGCACCAAGAGTTATAACTTATCTAGCGGTCTTCATTTCTGAAGTCCGCGCAGAAAAGGAAATCGGGTAAATCTGGGGAAGTCTGGAACCTACGTTATCATTAAATTGTGCTCCTCGGACAAGCGCTGATCTTTTGGACGTCCGCGCGCATCTCTTGGGTCTTGGGTCGACGCTGGGACCCCCCTGCCCTGGCTCACGGAGCCCGCCAGCGGGGGGTCCAGCGCCGACCCAAAAGATCCGCGCGGACGTCCAGACAGTCCAGATGCTTCGCCATCACCGCAACAATCGCGAGCTGCTGCGGGCAGTCGCGCTGGCGCGGTGCACCTGGCACACGCCCGAGCCACGCGCGAGGGCCAACCCGCAGGGCCAACCCGCAGCATGCGAGCCAGCACGCGAGGCCGTGGCCCCCAGCGGAACTCCATGTCTACGCCGCTCCCCCTCCTCCGACGCTGCAGTGTGCTCGTGACGTCGCCCCCTCAAAGGTTTCCTCCCCTTCCCCGGGGCGGGCTTTTCATCCCGACCCGTTTCTGGACGGCCCCGGGGCAGGGCAGTGGCCTCCGTGCGGGGGCCGGAAGCGGCAAACAAACAAAGCAGCCCCGTCGCGCTCTTCTGCTGCGGCGCCTGGGCGTGATGGGCTTCTGTTCTTCGAGGCCTCGCGTCCACGTCGCGCTTGAGCTCCACCCGCAGTGGCCGACCCCAGTACTCGTCGCCGTCCAGCCGCAGCGCCTCCAGCGCGCCGGCGGCTTCCCAGTACTCGACCACGGCCGAGCCGGCGCCGAACCTGGACATCCGACGGCGGACGTGGCTTCTGCAGTCGGGCAGCCCTTTGGTGATTGCGGCGCTGGGGGGGGGCTTCCCGGCCCCGGGGCCATCAAAAACGGATCCGGGGCGAAAGCCTGCCCCAGGGGGAAGGGGGTCGGGACCCCTGGGGCCGCGGACAGACAAAGTTCCCTCCTCCTCCTCCTCCTCCTCCTCCTCCTCCTCCTCCTCGTCCTCGTCCTCCTCCTCTTCGTCCTCCTCCTCCTCCTCCTCCTCCTCCTCCTCCTCCTCCTCCTCCTCCTCCTCCTCCTCCCTCTTCTCCTTGTGATGTTGATCGGACTTCAAGCACGGGGGCTCGCAGCGTTCTGAATTTGTGCAAGAATGCAGAGTTGACGCAATAGTGCGAGCAAATGACGCATGGCTGGCGCAGCGGAAGATATAAAGGCGCAAGGGCTAAGCCAGACACCGAATACTGCAACCGCTGTCGGGCCAAAGGTGGCCCTGGGGGGCGGGGTAGAATGTGCTGCAAGTCCAAGGCAAGCGTCAGCCGGCGCAGGGCACCTGCCACGAGCCTGGTGGCACCGCATCGCAGGGTTCAGAACCACGCCCTGGCAGACATCTGAAAATCTGTGACAGCCGGTCCAAGGCTGTAGAAGGACTGCCGCATGCACACTCGCAGAGAAACGTCAGGCGGAGCGCACAACCAGCTGCTCTGGACTGGCAGCGCGGCAGCACACTAAGGCGGAGGAGGAGGAGGAGGAGGAGGAGGAGGAGGAGGAGGAGGAGGAGGAGGAGGAAGAGGAGGGCGAGGAGGAGGAGGAGGAGGAGGAGGAGGAGGAGGAAGAGGAGGAGGGCGAAACACAGGCGAGCAGACACGAACGCGCAGGCGGGGGGGGCACGGCAAAGGTACAGCAAGCAAGCGCGGCGGGGGCGGGCGGTGGGCGGGGGAAGAGATGCAGCTCGTCGGCGGCGGTCGGAAGGTCGTCGCGGGTCGTCGCGGGCCCGGGGGTTGTCGTGAGCCGTTGGGGGGGTGGGTGGTCATCGCGGGCTGGGGGGGGGGGGGGGGGGCGCGGGTCAGGGGCGGAGGGCAGCGTGGCGGTCGCTCAGGCGGCGTCCGCCGCCTGCGCCGCTGTCGCCACGGCCAGCCTGGCCGCGGGCGCCCCGCGTAGCACCTGCAGACGACGGAGCGCGGCCCACGCAGTTTCCTTGTGAAGGAGTAGCCAGATTCGCTGGGCGCGCTCCGCTGCCGCCCGCGCAGGGTCTTCCCCAGTGGCGTCCGCCGCGCGCTTCGCCAAGGCGGCCAACGCGCGGCGCGCGTCCTTCCCCCATGCGCCACCGTGAGCCTCCATCGCCATCGGAATAAAGGTGATGCTTGCCGCGCGGCAGCTGCGCGCAGTGTCGAGAAACTGGCGCTTCTGCTCCTCGTAGAGCTAGCTCAGCGGCGGCGCCAGGCGCGGCGGCTGAGGCAGCTAGCTGCCCCCCCCGCAGCCCGGAGGTGACTGCGAAGTCCAACTTGGCCGGGACGCCGCTGCGCCAACGGGGGATGTACACGTCTGCTGGGCGCCGGGCGCCCTCGTCGAGCCCGCCGCCGTCTTCCTCCGTTTCGGGGGGGCCCTCGCCTCGCAGGCGGGGCTGCAGCAAGCCTGGTCGCTCGAGCTCGGCGCCAGGGAAGCCAGCGGCCTGCGCGGCGAAGAAAACCTGGTCGCGCAAGGCGTTGTGCCGCTTCACGCGGTCCCCACTGCAGGGGCATACCAGCGCGTGGTCCCCGTAGACGTCGAGGATGCCGTCGCAAGCTGGGCAGAGTGCCTCCTCGTCCGCCAGCTGCACCCGCAACCGCCTTTACAAGGCGACCTGCATCAGGCCGCGCGGGAAGTCCGTGCCGACCTCGGCGCACGGACGCGCCTGCAGCCAGCCGCACGCGCCTTCCGCGCTGACCAGCAAAAGGTGGGCCCTGGTGGCGAGGCTGGCGCGCTCCAAGAGTTCGGCCTTGGCGGCTTCGTTTAGGTTGTCAGAAAGGCCCCGCTGGTCGCCGTGCTAAGCCCAAGACAGAGTGCCCGCGAGGGCAAAGAGTATGCGCCAGCCAGACAGTGAAGTAAAAAAGAAGTCGAAGCGAAAGGAAACAGAGTCATGCCCACCGACGAGGAACGAATCGAACGAGGGAGGAACGAAATACACGTGCGGCAGTTTGCGGCCGTAAAGCAAGCGGCCGTGAGCAAGGAATATGTGGGCAAGTCATCTGGCACGCGATTATACTTACATTGCCTGGGCTGCAAGAGATAGAAGGAGCAGACGACAGGAGGGATGATGGGGGAGGAGCGAGGAGTGCGGAGGAAGCGGGGTGGTTTGTGGAAGAGCGGGAAGGAATGCGGGCGAAATGCGGAGGAAAGCGAAGGAGTGTGGAGGCGTGGTGAGGAAGGGGAGCGGATGGGCGGTGTTGCGGAGGAGGGCGGAGGAGGGGTCAGGATCGGAACGGAGGATGGAGAAAAGGGGAGGAAACTAGAGGGCGTAGACGAGAGGAGGGATGATGGGGGAGGAGCGAGGAGTGCGGAGGAGTGTGGGAGATCGGAATGGTCTGGGGGGGAGCGGAAACGGATGGGGAGGAGTACGGAGGAACGCGGGCGGCATGCGGGGGAGGATGGGGGAGGGCGGAGGTATGGGGAGGAAGGGGAACATACGGGGAGGACTGCAGAGGAGGGCGGAAAAAGGGTTAGGATCGGAACGGAGGGTGGAGAATTTAGGAGGAAAGCGGAGGGAGGGGAGCAGCGGGAATAAATGGCGAGGGCGCGGCAAAGTGCAGAGGAGTGGTTAGGGATGAAACGGAGAGTGGGGTGGGGAAAACTGGGAGGAACGCGGAAGAGGATGGAAGAGCGCGGAGGAAGTGGTGGAGCGCAGAGCCGTGGAGTGGGCTGGGGAAGGGTACGGAGGAAGGCGGAGGAGTGGACAGCAGAAGGGGCTGGGGAGGAATGCGGACGAGTGCAGGGGAGTTGTCAGGAATCGAGCGGAGGATGGAGGAACAGAGGGGCATGGGAATAGTTCGGAGGAGGGCGGGCTAGTGTAGAGGGCGGAGGAGTGTAGAATGGTGGAGTGGGCTGGGGAGGGGCGCGGAAGAAGGCGAAATAATGTGGAGGAGCGGGGGGGTGGGAACGGATGGGGAGGAGTGCCGAGCGGTGCGGAGGAATGAACGCAGAGGAGGGCGGGGGAATGGTTAGGATTGGAGCGGAGGTGAGGGAAGGAGGACGCAGGAAAACCGGGGCTTGGGGAGGAGGACGGAGGGAGGGAGGGGGGGGTAGGGAGGGAGGAAGGCGAGGACCGAGGCCTGTAGAAAAGGCCCCAAATTTCTGAGGACGCAGAGACTCCACGCCCGCCACCGAATCGCCTGGGCATCGTTGCTACATGGGCTGGTGGGGATGGGCGAATCGCTCGCAATTCAAAGGGCACGCCGGCTCCTGACTTCGATGCGGATGGACAAGGTGCGGCGCAGAACGCATGTGTCCCCAACCGCGCCGCCGGCGCACGGGGGCGCGCAGCGTGTTTCTAAGCTGTCTGGTAGGGTGCACGCACGGGTCTGCGAACGATAAACACACGCGGCGACGACGGCGACGGTGACGACGGCGACAAAGATGACGATGGTGATGACGGTGATGATGATAATGGTGACGATACTGACGGTGGTGGTGATGATGATGATGATGATGATGCGGATGATGTTTTGAGCCCGGTGTAAGTGCGGCGTTGGAGATCGTTGCGCGTGCCGCTGCAAGTTCGCGCAGCAGCGGCTGCAACGCAGGAGTTCCTGCACTAGAGCATCCACAGGGAGCGTCTGTCAGACCCGCGTGGCGAAGCGCTCCTGCATCGCCTGATTCAGTCGCATCGTGACAGAGGGGTCTGGGCGGACTACAAACAAAGAGAAATTACTCGTGTAGAACAGCGGGGCGGTGTTCTGGTGTGACACATTCTTCTGGCTCGGGACGCGGATGTCCAAAAGCTCGCCAACGAGCATGCTCAACACATCCTCGAACACGGTGGTGCTGTCGCTGTGCTTCCAGTCCTGCCACAGCGGAACCTGTGCCTTCAGGACGGCCGCTGGCGGAAATGACGACATCGCCTGCGGCTTGCCCATGACGCGGAAGATCCCGTCGGAGGGCTCGAACAGCATGGGTTTCCCACATCCAGGTTTTCCGATGAAAAATGTGTTCGTGCCCTTCGTGGCCCCGGCGCTGAGGGCGGCGCACACGTCCGCGCAGAAGCGCTGGACGTCTTCGCCGTTGTCCGCCAAGACTCGCACCCGCGAGCCGCACTCGAGACCCGCGCCTGGGACCGGAGCTCGCGACCAAACCCCGCGACCCGCGCCCGCGACTGGCGATCCGCGCCTTCGTTGTCTGCCTCATTGACGGACTTCCTGCCAAATGTGCCCGCTCTTGCTGCCCTAACGAGTGTCCCATTAATGCTCATAATGCTTGTGGGGCCACATTGCCAGTGACACCGCTCCTGACAAGCGTCAGTATGCAGTCAAGAATGTGTGAGCCAATTACCGCCTGAGAACCACTGGGGTTGTGAGCACCCAGCCGCCCTTGGGACCACATTGCCAATGATCACCACTCCTGACAAACCTCAGACTGAAATTCAGAGTGTTTGAGGCAACCAGCGCCTGAGCACCGCTGGGACTGTTAGCGCCCAGCAGCATGTGGGATCACATTGCAATTGAACACACCAAGAAAACCTTCATCGAAAAAAACGCCTTCATCGAAAACTCCTTCACCGAGAAACGACTGGATCCAAAGACTCCTTCATCGGAAGATCCTCGTCCTTGTCCTCATTGTCCTTGTCCATGTCCTTGTCCTTGTCCTTGTCCTTGTCTTTGTCCTCCTTCTCCTCCTCCTCCTCCTCCTCCTCCACCTCTTCCTCCCGAGTATCCTCCTCCTCTTCTTCCTCCTCTTCCTCCTCACGATTTCATCCATAACCCTCGTCCTCGTCCTTGTCTTTTCCATCCTCCCCCTCCTCCACCATCCCCCATCTGCCTTCCCCATCCTCCTCCTTCTCCTCCTCCTCCTCGTTATCGTCATCCCCCTCGTCATCGTCATCCTCCTCGTCTTCGCCTTCGCTCTGTCGGTTCTCGTCATCCTCATCCTCGTCCTCCTTCACCTCCTCGCCCTACCACTCTTGCCTCCTCCCCCGCCCTCATCCTTTCCCTCCTTTGCCTCCTCCTCGCGCCCCGCGCGGGCCCGGGATCGCCCCGACAGGCCTGCCAGGCCAGCCCCCCTGGCTCCGAGAGGTGTCTCAATTCACCCGCGTTGCCCGCGTTGTGTGACTACCTGTGTCTCTTCCTTCACGCCCCCGTCAGCCATCATGGGCATCGTTTCTGGATGGGCAAGTGGGGATTTGTTGGTCGCGAGCGCGCCGGGAGACGCTGGACGCCGTCCATAGGCCGCAGCAAGCGGGCTACGAGCGAATTGCGCACAAGGGGGGGGGAGGGAGGCACCGACAGGACAACGAGAGGACAGCGGAGGGAGGCACCGAGAGGACAGCGGGGATACTTTTTGATCGCGACCGCGGCGAAACAACTCGGGCGGCGTCGAGGAACGAAACGCAGAGGCATCGGCCTAAATTAGCGCAAAGGAGGAGGGGGGCGAAAAGAGGGAAAGAACAATACGAGCAGGAGAGACGGACAGCAGGCGAACCTCACTGCCGCTCAGAAGAGCGCCGACACCAGGAGGAACGTCAGGGCGTCGTGCAAGACCACGAGGTAATTCAAGAAGCCCACAACCCAGATGCGGAAAACCGTCGCGAGGAACAGCACGCCGTGGACAAAGCCAGGAACCATCGCCTCACGACGACCCTCGACACGAAGAGGGGCAGGACATGCGGGCGCTCAACAGAAAATCCGGATCGCCAAACATCAAATGGTGAGGAGGACAGTGAATGCGGTGGGAAGCCCAGATCAAGCGACGAATCGGAAGAGGCCAAGCGACGAATCGGAAGAGGCCAGAGGCCCGACCGCGGGGAGACGCCGGAAAGGCTGAGAGGCGGCCGGCAGACGCCCCATGGGCGCACGCAGCACGACCCAGGGAGGGAGCAACACGGGGGAGGACCGGGTGTCCGTCTACCCCAAGCGGGAAGAAGAGGCGGCAGACTCAGTGCGAGGCGCGAGCCCCAGGAAGTCCGGAGGAATCCCCGAAAAGGGGGGGGCCAGTAGGCAGACCACCGGCACGGCCAGGGAGGCCACCACGGAAGAGGAGGCCCGCAGACCTGCGTCCTGGGCTGGGGGGGGGGGTCCAGCGACCTCACGCGCAAGGTCTGGGGCGGCGGAAGAAGGACGAGCGGTAGACCGCCGACAGTGGCGATTTTTTCTTTCGCAGCCGCAAGCGAAGGCGCAGGCGGCATCAGAGGTCAACCCGGGCTACGGGCGAACCCTAATTACCCAGCGAGCGCACTCACGGCTGCCGAAGCTGCCGCCGAGGGAGGCTGAGGGGCGCCGGGGGATGAAGGCAGGCTGCGAAAGCTGCCAGGAAAGCCAGGCGGCCAGCGTGCGGGCATACCAGAGGCGAGACCAGCGGGAAGAGGACGAATTGAACCTTATCGCACCAGGCGCCAAAGGTAGACGCGCCACCGAACGCGGCGAAGCGCGGGGCTGCGCAAGCAGACCAGCGTGCTAGGCTGCAGGCCAACAGGGACGAACACACGTGGCTGACCAAGAAGGCTGAACCATTCCTGAGCAATCCAGCAGGGGTGCGTCCCACCATGCTGGCGGCAGCTGCAGACGCGGCCAGGCTGTGGCGGTGTCTGGAGACAGTGGGATATTTTTTCCGTCGCGGCCGCGAGACGACGTTCAGGCGGCAAAAGCAAAGTCCGGGACGCGAACTAGGCGAATCAGCTAAGACAGGCGCAAGCCGGCCGGCCCACTCAGACAGCAGCTGCGAAGCTGAGGGGGGTGAGACAGTGGGATACGCGACGCGTCAAGAATTCCCTACATCATTCTCAAAGTGGTCTCGCAGAAATCCTTGCCCGCAGATTCGCACAGTCTACTCGCGCACGGCCGCACAACCTAATGCGCGAGACGGCAGAGGGGGACAATCAGTGGACACCCACCCGCTCCCCCAAACTCAAAATTGGCACGCGCGGGGGAGAATGCGAGGTGGGGATTTATCCGTATCCACGGCCTGGGAACCGACGTCCTGGTGCCCCAGCGGGCGGTGGATATGGATATATTTCGGCCCTGGAGGGCCCGGATCTGTCCATATACACCGCCTGCCGAGGCTCCGAAAACTGTCCCTCCAGGCGGTGGTCATGCATAAATTCCCGCCTCGGAGAGAGTGCGGCCGAAGTGGAACTCACCAAACCCACCGCCAACTTTGAACACTGCGGGGAGGGGGGAGGCGTTGACCGACGAATGAAGCACGCGTGTTCGCTACTTATCCGAGGCCCGTGGCACTGCCGCACCTGGACTAACCCTGGACCTCCCACCCAATGAAGATACATCTTGAAGGTCGCTGGGGGGGCAGCGTTGTTTCGAGGGCCCGATCCCCGCACGCTCGGCGGGCGCGCTTGATCGGTCAACAGCAATCCTTCCAGCCGCCCTTCGCGAGAAGCCCTGATTTCAGGTTTGCTCTTGCCGACGATTGGGCTGCTCGTGCCTGCTCTTGTCCTACAAAAAAGCATTGCCCTCTCCCCCGTCGCCCCAGAAACACAGATCGCGTTCGCTGCCCCTCAGCGAGCTTCAAGATACATCCCCTCTCCTCCTCCTCCTCCTCCTCCTCCTCCTTCTCCTCCTTCTCCTCCTTCTCCTCCTTCTCCTCCCCCTCCCCCTCCACCTCCTCCTCCTCCTTCTCCTCCTCATCCTCCTCTCCTCCTCCTCATTCGCCTATCCAGGCAAGCCGTGCAAAACAGGCGTGCCATGCGAGTAAAGGTTAAAACGGCAGGTGACTCTAGGAGTGGGTAGTGGCGTAAGAATGCTGCAAGTGGTAAGGGCTGGCACAGTCTGTGCTGGCTTGCCCAGTGGCGAGGAAAAAAATGCAGTACATGGGCTGCTACCCGTTCTTGTCGGTTCCTCGGGGGGAGACCCCTCGCCGTATCAGGTCCTGGGGGGGTGCCCCCGTCACTGTGGCCACCAATGTGGCATATCTCCTCCTATGAACGTAGTCCTGCAAGTGTGCTGTGAATTTTAGAGGCAGCATCGATTCAAGAGGAGTGGGGGGAATAGAGACAATCAAAGACGTGTGGCAGTGATGGCAACTGCTGTATCTGACGATGCAATGCTGTAAGGCTGGCCTGTGTACACTGCCCAGTATCTGTTATCTGTGAAACGCTTGGCGGCTGTGAGGACTAAAAGTCTCGAGGCCATATCCCTGGTATCTAGAGGAGAAGAATACTTGCAGTTCCAGAAAATACCTCCCCGCCCCTAACCCATCCCAGCCTCCCCCCCATCCCCAAGAGCACATCCTGTTGGGCCGGCGCTGACTGGCCAAGTAATAGGATAGTAGGCTTAGTCGGGTACTGGGCTGCAGTGAGCTGCGGCCAGTACACGGCGATGGCAGAGACACGTTGGTGATTAGGCAGAGATCGGTGATTTGGGCTGAGAAGAAGGCTGTGCGTTCTGAGTATCTGGCGGCACTGGCGGAATAGGATGTGAAAACCAGTGAAGCTACGCGTGGGAAATTGATGCGCGACGGTTTTGTGCAAACAGTCAGGCAACTGCGCAAGCTAGACGTAGGAGCATGCCGTCGGCTGATGCTGAAGTGCTGACAACCCCCACCTCCACATACAAGCCCCATGTCCAACTTTCCCATGACAGCAAGCCCGCTACGCGCGCTGAGTATGAGCAAGAAAGAGATGCAGCAAAATGTTCGCAGTAATAAAGAAAAAGGTTTACGTTGTCGGAAGTCCACAATGGGACTCGTCTGGTAGATTTGCCTCCTACCGGCGTGCCAAAATTGCCGTTGGCGTAAGCTCTATACGTACTGCTGGCTGGGAGTGCAGCTGCAAACAGGGCCTTGGGTATTGAGGGAACGCGCAAAAGGTCAAACAGGCATGCAAAGATGCTGAGGAGTGCGCCGGGGGAGAATAAGATGTGTATCCAATAGGTGATTGGCTGGTCTGATTGTTGAAACGCTTGGCGGCTGTGAGCATTAGTGGTTTTGCGGCCAACTCCCTGGTGTCCAGGGGGGCCAGGAATACTTGCCCCTCCAGAAGATACCACCCAACCTCAAACCCGCCCACCCCCACCCCCATATCCCGCATCTCATCCTGTTGGGCCAGCACTGCCTGGCCTAGTAACAAGACAGTAGACGTGGTCGTGTGCTGGGCCGGAGTATAGCCGCTGAGAAAAATAAGCAGCGATGGCACAGACACCTCGGCGGTCGGGCGGAAAAGGGAGGCTGTCCGTGCCGAATATCTATTCGCACTGCGAAGGATGTGAGAGCCAATGTGAAGCTACGCGTGAGGAGATTGATGCGTGATGGCTTTATGCAACCCGTCAAGCAACTGTGCAAGCTCCTCATCCTCCTCCTCTGCCTCCTCATTCTCGCACGTGGCATGAGGCGCAACGAGTTCGATCATCCCAGGAGAAGCTCATTCAACAAAATGGCACCCAGAATTCTGGCCTCAGAGTTCCGCGGGGATTGCCGACAACGGCGAAGATGAGTACGGGCCTGGGCGTGGAGACAGTACGCCTCGGGAGTCGTTGGCAGCGGCCTCCCCATGGGCGCGCACGAGCCTCCGCCTGCTCCTCCTCTTATCCCTGCTCATCCTTGTTGTTCCTCCTCCTCCGCCTCCTCCTCCTCCTCTTCCCCCTGCTCCCCGCGGGC
>CAUYUJ010018091.1:205000-214636 GCA_963575745.1 Prorocentrum cordatum | reverse complement strand
CTAACGGGCGGGTCGGGTCGGGCGGGCGGGGCATTAAGGTATGTTGCGTAATCGAGTAGGCACGCGAGTACCCTAACGGGCGGGACGGGTCGGGTCAGACGGGCGGACCCTAACGGGCGGGTCGGGTCGGGCGGGCGGACCCTAACGGGCGGGTCGGGTCGGGCGGGCGGGACATTAAAGTATGTTGCGTAATCGAATGGGCGCGCTAGTAGCCGCCTAACGGGCGGGCCGCCCGGTTCCGACCCGCCCGCCCGCCGCCCGCCGCCCGGCAGCCCGGCCGCCCGGCCGCCCGCCGCCCGCCGCTCGCCGCCTGCCGCCCGGTTCCGACCCGCCGGGTTCTGCCCGTCCCGGTTCCGACCCGCCCGGTTCGGACCCGCCTAGAGAGCGCTGCCACATGGGACATCGCGACGGCAGAACAGGGCCGGACGGAACAGGGCCGGCGGAACAGGGCCAGCGGAACAGGGCCGGTCGGTACAGGGCCGGTCGGAACAGGGCCGGTCGGAACAGGGCCGGTCGGAACAGGGCCGGTCGGAACAGGGCCGGTCGGAACAGGGCTGGCGGAACAGGACCTGGTCGGAACAGGGCCGGTTCCATAGGGGTCGGTTAAACGATGCCCAGGTGCTGGGCGCGCAGCGGGGCCGCCTGGTGCTGAAGCTCGACGGCCGCAGAGTCGCCATCAGAGAGGCGAACCTCCGCGTGGTCGACGAGGCCATCGATCGATTCGTGCGTCCCCCGATCCGGGTGAACCCTGATCAGGGCGGGGACTGCTCCTCCTGGGCGCTGCGCGCGTGGTTCCGCGCTTGCGCGACAGCGTAGATAGAGCACGGCGCCGCCGCTTGCAATGCGAATAATCAGAGCGCGGCCAGGGCCCACAGCGCCGCCCGCTTCAAACGCCACAAGGCGCGCGAAGCCTTCCTCTGCCAATACTTTCGCGCGCGCCGGGCGGGCGAAAGCAACTGGCGCGCGCCATCGCTTACGAGTGCTCATTTACTTATGATGTCTCTCCTCACTAACGAACGAAAGCCAACATCAACGTCGGCGTCTGCGTCGCCGCTGCCCGCGGCTCGCGCCCAGGCTGGGCGCTTGGCTCTGCAAGCAAGCGAGTCAGACCAGCTGGCAGGGCCGAAGCGCAATGACTTGCTCCCCCCCGTGGGGCGTCGCGCCCAATCCGTTGGCGAACAGGAAGTAGAACATGAAGGATCTGCGTTCCCCAGGAGGCGACGCGTCCAACCCATGGGCGGGTCGAGATGACCAGAGGTGAACGTTTCGATGGGCACGCTAGGCGAGGGGTGGATGCCGCGCGCCCAGCGCTTGGCGCGGCGCGTGCCCGACCCGCGGGCGTATAGGACATAGAAACTGAAGGGCCTGCGTGCCCCGAGAGGCGTCGTGTCCGACCCGCGCGCGTTCGTCTCCGTTATGCCGATGAGCCAGGCCAGTTTGAAGGGGCCCTGGGACACACAAATAAATACACACAAATGAACATGTTCCCCATACGTTCAAAAAATTGTGGGGTGTCTGTCTTCCCCCCACTTCCCATATTTTCCCATATTTTCTGGGGGATCGACGATTAATTGTGTCTGTGTTTTTGCCCCTCCTGACAGTTAGCGAAACGAAGCGTTATGACATCTGGAACAACGCTGTAGACGTCGCGGCTCAAACTTGTCAGTTTGCAGGCTGCTAAGGCTTCTGCGACCCGCGCCCATTCCCTCGCCACGTCGAGGCCAAGGCCGTCCACTGAAAGTCTGGACGCGGCCCGCACGCGGCGCGCCGGCGACCTGCCGCAGCAGGTGCTAAACCAGACATCGCTGGCCGCGGACGACGTGCACGGCGCCTGGCGGCGGCTGAAGGCCACGTGCATCACCCTGACGGTGGATGGGTCAGCATGCGCTGCGGTGCTGGACGCCCCTATGTACATACCTCTGCCCGTGGACGAGGCGGCTTACGCTGCATTGCTGGTCACGCCCATGCACGCCCCCGCCTTCATGTCGGTCGGCGACGCCAAGCCCGTCGGGCCGAACGAGAACTGCACGGAGGAGGAGCGGCAGAAGCGCGTCCATCACCGCTGCGCGGGCGTGGCCGCGGTCAAGCGGTCTGCTGACTACACCGACGCGGCCGCGGACCCGAATGCCCCGCGGCCCGGCACTCCCGACCCAGCGGACAAGAGGCTGTCCAAGCGCGCTCCGGAAAAGGGAGTGCAGCAGTGGCGTATAGACCTGAAGGGCGTCGTGGCCGAGTTGCAGGCCGCGCGAGCGCGGCCATGAGCGGGGCTGGCCAGTCCTTTGAGGGGGGCCCGCGCGCAGCGCGCTCGTGGGGATACCCGTGATGGGCGACAGATGGACCACATAGTTGTCCTCAGTGCTAGGCCATGGCTTGAGCGAACAGAAGCCACGGGTATCGGAGCCGAGGGATCTGCCCCGCCGCATGTGGCACCATTCGCTGTGGGGAAACGATAGAAGCAGCCCTTGGAGAAGACGGATGAAGAGGATAGGACAGGACGAGGGGAAAGGGGAGGGGGAGGGGGAGGAGGAGGAGGAGGAGAGGAGGAGGAGGAGGGAGGAGGAGGAGGAGAGGAGGAGTAGAGGAGAAAAGAGGAGGAGGAGAGGAGAAGGAGGGGGAGGGGGAGGGGGGAGGGGGAGGAGAAGGAGGAGGAGGAGGAGGAGGAGAGGAAGGAGGAGGAGGAGGAGAGGAAGGACGGAGGAGGAGGGGAGGAGGCGCGCCCAGGCCTCAGACTCAGTCGCCGCCGCCGAGACTCCAGGCAAGCTCAGCATCGTGCACTGCTCGGTGGTCACAGCACCGCCCGCGGCCCCCGTGACTTGCCAAGCGCGCGGTGGTCTGATCCTCGAACCGAGGAGAAGGAGAGAGGGGGGAGAGAGACCCAGTTGATCACAGCCGCCTGCTTCTCCGTGAATCATCATGCGCGCGGTTGGTTGACCATCTCCTCCTCCTCTCCTCCTCCTCCTCCTCCTCCTCCTCCTCCTCCTCCTCCTTCCTCCCTCCTCCTCCCTCCTCCTCCTCCTCCCTTCGCTCCTGGGAGGAGGGGGGGGAAGGTGAGGAGGGAGGGGGAGGAGTTGGAGGAGGAGGAGGAGGAGTAGTACGGAGGAGGAGGCGGAGGAAGGGGGAGGAGGAGGAGGAGGTAGGAGGAGGATGAAGGATGAGGAGTGAGGAGGAGGATGAGGATGATGAGGAGAGTAGGAGGAGGAGGAGGAGGAGGAGGAGGAGGAGGAGGATGTAGGAGGAGGATTAGGAGGAGGATGAGGCAGGAGCGTATGAGGAGGAGGTATGGGGAGGAGGAGGAGGGGGAGGAGGAGGTAGGAATGATGGAGGAGGAGGAGGAGGTAGGAGGAGTAAAAAGGAGGAGAGGAGGAGGACTGAGGAAGGACCCACCCGTCGCGGCCCAGGGTGGCGTAGGGGCACGAGCGGCGAGCGGCGGCAGCCGCCATGCGCCCCTGCTCGAGCCAGGGCAGGCTCGGCGCACCGGATCCGTTGCCTTCGCCCCGCTAGACAAGCGCGCTCCACTACTCGCAAAGTACAGTCAACTAGTATAGTAAGGATGCGCGGTAAGGATGCAGGGGCCTTGGACGCCCACTTCGAAGCTTTTCGGGCGGGGCGCGGCCAGCGAAAGCGGCGCAGGATGGACCGAGGAGGCAAGGATGCAAGGGTATCCTTGGGAAGGTCGCCCATCCTTACTATGCGGGTTGACTGTACTCGCTATCCGCCGAGGGGGATTCGCGATCCATTATATCGAGGCAGGCGTTCGTTTTGTTCGGACGTTTGCAAGTAGGCACGCTGCGAGCAGTGGGGCGCGCTCGGGAACCCGCTGCCCCCCGGCGCTGCGCGCGGCGCCCGCCCGTTACCGGAGCAGCGCACAAGGCAGAAGCACGAGGGGGGCAGGGCTGGGAGCGCTTCAAGAGGGCCCCAAGAGGCGCCCAGGAGGCGCCCAAGAGGCCTCCGAGAGGCTCCCCAAAGACCCCCAAGAGGCCCCGAGAGGCTCCCCGAGGCAGCCGAGACGCTCCGACAGGCTCCCGGGACCGCCAAAAGGCCCCCAAAAGACGCTCCAGGAGGCCTCCAAGAAGCTTCCAAGAGACGTCCGAGCCGCGGGAGCTGGCTGCCGAGCTCGCCGCGCCACGCGGGCGCCCGCGTGGCCACCGCGAGCTGCCGAGAGAGGAGGCGGGGATGCGTCCACGTCCACCGCCCGGAGATCGACGTGCGGGGCCCCCTGGGGGATGGGCACGCGCTGTGGCCCCCGGGGGGGCCCGGGCGTGTCCAGGACCACCGCCTGCCGGGGTCCCCGGAGACCGATATCCCCCGGCCAGTGGTGACGGACAAGGCTCCCGCCTGGGATGCCGCGAGGCAGCGAGCCACCGAGGGCCAGGCACGCCAGCAAAAGACGCAGCGGACACTTGCGAGTCTGGCGCCCCCGGGCTGCCAAGGCTCGGCATCCAGATGCGTGGTTTGCCAGTCTCGGCTTGGATAGTCTGGATGCGCAGTGGCCCAGGGGCCTCCAGCTGAATCGCCGTCATCGCGGCACCAGCACCCAGCCCGAAGCCAAACTCCGACACTTCCTACCCGCTCGTCGACGGCGCCCCCTGATTCACCGAGGACGGTTAGAGCACGTGGCCATCACCAGCCCAGCCCTCGGAGACGCTGCCGCCGAAGCGGACGCGGGAGGAGCGGAAACCGACCACGGTGTAGCACAGTGCGCACATGAAAGTTAGAATGCAACTCCTGGGAGGTCTTTGCTGGAACGATGAAGGGCAATTCGGCCCAATGGAGGGGCGATCAGGTCGGAGTAGGCCAGACAGCCTCGCGGGAATTGCATCCGAATGAGGTGTGGCGACCAGCGAGCTCGAAGGCATCTGCGCTGGGCTCGCGGTACACGCGGCCGGTCCACTCTGCGCTGCGATGGCGACGGAAGAGGTCCGCGGGGCTTCACAGACCGATGCGGCGGTGTGCGACCCCGAGCCCGGAGCCGTGGACGTAGCGATTGCACTTGCAGCCGAGCCGTGGCCCAATTCTGCCGCCGACTACACTCACCGTGCCACCTTCTCAGGAACTCTGGATAGGGAACGAGTGAGGCGTTCCTGACCACGCAGGGCCTCGGCCGCGAAGGAGCTCCCCGACCCAAGCCCGAGGAGTGGCCCGAAGACCAGAGACTCCCCCGAGCCCCAAGGGGTCCTCATTTCAGCGTCGTGGGCGCACCTCTGCCCGCACACCCGCGCCATCCACTGCCGCGCAGTGCGCGGGCCCTCGGTCAACAGTGCGAGAGCGCCTCTGCAGGGGTGCACCAAACCCCGCACGCTGTCGCCCGCACCTCCTTTTATCCTCCCCCCCCCTCCTCCCTCCCTCCCTGCCTGCTTCCCCCCGTCACTCCTCGCCCTCCCCCTTCTCCCCCCCTCCCTCCTCCCCTGACCCAGCCCTCCCGCCCCTCCGTCGCGGCCCCTCCCGCCTTCCCCCCTCGCCCTCCTCCACGCTGGCTCCTCCCGCGCCCCGCATCCCCCCCCCCGCCCCCTGGAGACGGGGCGGGGATCTCCGAGAGCGGGGCGGGCCCGAAGGGCGCACCAGGCGCCGAGGCCGCCCCCCAGCACAGCCTCTCCATGTCATCTGCTTCCTCGGCAGTGCTCCCTCCTCCATCCTCCTCCTTCCTCCTTCCTCCTGGGCATGGTTTGTTATGAGTGTTCTCACCATCATATTATTGCGAGTTGCGGCGGTATTCCAATTCCTGGGCATCCCCCTTCCCTCCATCTTCCCACCCCCGACAATTCTGCGGCGGACTTCTGACGAGCAGTGCTGGAAAATCCGCGCGGCGCAGAATCGCTTCACGGAAACTCTCACACACAGGTCTGGCCGACGCTGCGGCTGTCGCAGGCGCGCCGGGGCAATTCTGCAATTTCCACCTCCTCCTCCTCCTCCTCCTCCTCCTCCTCCTCCTCCTTCGCCTCCTCTTCCTCCTCATCCCTCCCCTGCCCTCCGTCCCTCTGTACCTCCCCCTCCCCCCCATTCCTCCAATCCCTCGCCTGGTACTCCACATCATCCTTTTCATCATCCTGCTCCTCTTCCTCCCCCTCCTTCTCCTGCTCCTCGTCATCCTCCTCCTCCTCCTCCTCCTCCTCCTCCTCCTCCTCCTCCTCCCCTCCTCCACCTCCTCCTGTTTCCTCCTCCTCCTCCTCCCTTCTCCCACTCCTCCTCCTCATCCTTCTCCTCCTCCCCCTCCTCCTCCTCCTCCTCCTCATCATCATCATCGTAATCCTTCTCCTCATCCTCATCCTCCTCCTCATCATCATCTTCATCCTCATCCTCATCCTAATCCGCCGCGCGTATTCTTCTGAAAGCCATGCAGAAGTTTCGCGGATTGAAGGCTGTGCATGTTTCAAAATGTGGCTCTCGTCTTAGCGCCGCACACCTTCGTGTTAGTCAACTGCGAACGGTTCACGGATTCCCATGATCAACATACTAGAAACTGCGGTTCAGGATAATTCAGGATTGTCAGGGCGCATCAGTTACGATGATTCGCGGTGTTGAAGTCTCAGAAATGAGATTCCGATACGTTACGTTGGAATCCCGAGAATGGTGTTGCTGGCACGCTTCAGGATCTTAACACTATTGTGTCCCAACGGGGGACTTTCCTAAGTGGAATTGAATCCTTGTCTGGGCCTCTGAAAGTGGGGCTTGGAGGGAGGGCTCATCCCAGAGCGGGGTGGTGGGGCTACGGGCTTCTCGCCTTTATGAGGGGACGCCTGAGGCTAGGTGTAATTCATCGGTCCCCAGGGGGCGCCCCCACGGCTGCGTGCCTCGAGGGGGGGTTGCCCCTAATGGGGCAGTGCGGCCCTGCCCGAGCGCAGGGGTCGCCACAGAAGGTCGACGTCTCACAAAGTCACGCCACTCAGAGTTCTATGCGTAGCACGATACAGGGTTTCACACGCCTCGGTCGAGTTGACACGCGAACTCCACGAGCCCGATCCCGATCCCGATCCTCCTCTCCATCAGGAACCGACCCCTAGACCTCTCCCGGGGTACATTCTGTCCAGGAGTTCGATGCGGATCCAGCCGTGAACACCAGAAGCCCCTCCAAGGGACAAAATGTTGCAAGGTATAAACGAATCCGAACTGGATCCTCGGACCTCTCCAGGGGTGCTTTCTGACCAGAACTTCATGAGAAGTCCAGCCGTGGCGAGAAGAACAAGCCCACCTGGAGTCCTGGAGGCCCCAAAAATACAAAACGACCCCCGAAAACCTCGATCCTCGAAACTCGACTCACCCCCCATCCCTCCCTCAAAACTCTGCTCTCGGACATACCGAAGCGCGTTCTGGCCAGAAGTCCGTGGAGACGAGAACGCTCCCCTGCGATCCAGAGAGGCCCCAAAGGCCATCAGAAAGCTTCGAGCCTCGAAGCTCGATCCTCCACCCTCGAGCCTCCCCATCTCCTTCCATTGAGGGCTTCACGACTTCTGCTGCCCCTCGACTCGCGCCGGAGCTTCCACGAGCTGTTCCAGACTGATCTGGACACCTCTGGATCCACCTCGGCACATCTGGCCTTACGCTGGCCTGCGCCAATCTACATCGAGCTATCTAGCTTGATGCCCGCAGGTCGTCAGGAGATCAGGGGCTGTGGGAGGCCTTCGGGCCATGACTCGGGCCTCTGGCGGTTCGTTCGGGGCGATGCGGGCAGCCCCACGACGCCTCCCGGCGAGGCGCAGCTGCTGGAGAGCACTCTCTGGATCTGGAGAATCCCCGAGAATCGAGGAAGCTGTCAGAAAAACTGGAGCCTCGAGCCTCGAGCCTCGGCCGTTCCCCATGAGCCCATCCCCTCCTGGAGTTGCTCCTAACGATCGTCGATTGGAGAAGAGTCGTCAAGCCCTTATCGTTGGCTTGACGACTTCTACTGTCCCTCGACTCGCACTGGAGCTTCCACGAGGTGCTAACGATTTCCCTGGGGATCTCTGTACTTACTCCGATGTACCTGGATCTACCTCGATTTGTCTGGATGCATATCAATTGACATTGATTTATCTGGCCTGATCGTCTCGATGTGTAACGACAATGCTAATCAAAACCAAACATATGTACCGTGTATTGCTTCTGGCCCCAAGAGAGAGTTGGGACCTCTCACCTCGGCTGATATAGAGGAACGAAGCATAACCAGAAACTTTCTGAGGTCAGCGTGGATTTCTTGGATCGGCGCTGGACCCCCCTCCCTGGCGCGCGCGCCGAAGCGTGGTGGGGCCGGAACCAGCGGAGCGACACGCGACCCAAAAGATCCCGAACGTACGGCCGCCCTCACCGCTCAGCCGATGTGCAGCCGATTGGCGAAGAGTCGTCAAGCCCTTGAGGACCTGAGGGTTGGAGGCGGCCGGGGGGTCTGAACTCGCTGGGATTCCAGAAAGTCTGCTGGGCAAAGGAGGTGAGCCCAAATCCGCTTGAGAACGGTCCTTCCCGCCCACCCTTCCTGCTGGCTGTATCCGGTGTTAGGCCACCTCGGACCCCAGACGGCTCCAATAGTGGCCTCCCGGATGGGGTCCGAGTAGATGGGGTCGGATGATCGCGCCGCATCGCCGATGCATCACCTACACATCGACGATGCATCGATGATGCATCGGCGAAGTCGGCGATGCGTCAGCGACGTCAGCGAAGTCGGGCTCCACATCGAGCCGCGCTGATGCATCGGCGATGCGGAGCGATCCTCCGGTCCCAGCTGAGCCGATGTACAGTCGATCGGCGCAGAGTCGTCAAGTCCTTAGGGACCCAAGGGGCCCTCGGAGACCAAGAGGCGCGGGCCGCCCGCGCTCAGGCCGCAGGGGGCATGCGCTGGTGGCCCGACCGCGCCCCGCAGCGGCTCGCGGAGCCAGCTGGCGGGCCGTGGCACCGGGGGCTCGCGGCGTCCTGCAGGGGGCCTTCCTCCTCCTCGTCCTCCTCCTCCTCCTCCTCCTACTACCACTACTACTACTACTCCTACTACTACTACTACTATTACTACTACTACTACTACTACTACTACTACTACTACTACTACTACTACTACTACTACTACTACTACTACTACTACTACTACTACTACTACTACTACTACTACTACTACTACTACTACTACTACTACTACTACTACTACTACTACTACTACTACTACTACTACTACTACTACTACTACTACTACTACTACTACTACTACTACTACTACTACTACTACTACTACTACTACTACTACTACTACTACTACTACTACTATGACTACGACTACTACTACCACTACTACACTACCACTACTACCACTCCTGCTGCTACCACTACTACTTCTACTACTACTACTACTACTACTACTACTAGTACTACTACTACTACTACTACTACTACTACTACTACTACTACTACTACTACTACTACTACGACTACTACTACTACTACTACTATTAACTCGTTACAGGCCCCAGGAAAGCCACAGGAGGGGCCAAGGGCGCCCAGAAGCCACAAAATCCGCGAATCGATTCTGGATACACATAAACTCCAATCGTTCCGTTCCTGTCCCCCGGAGGGCCCAGGGGCGCCCTGAGGCCAGAAAGTCAACGACTCGATACCGGTTACAAACAAACAGTCATCGTTGCGTTCCACGCCCCCAACTAAGACCAGACATAAAAAAGTCAGTAC
>CAUYUJ010018091.1:162500-197500 GCA_963575745.1 Prorocentrum cordatum | reverse complement strand
TGATGATGGTGTCCCAATGATGATGATGGTGATGATGATGATGGTGGCGATGATGATGGTGTCCTGATGATGATGATGTTGATGATGTTTGCATGATGATGATGATAATGAGATGATGGTGTTAATGATGGTGTTCTGATGATGATGATGATGGTGATGGTGTCCCGATGATGATGATGTTGGGAATGAAGATGGTGACGATGATCGTGTCCCGATGATGGTGATGATGATGATGGCCATGGTGGTGAAGATGAGGTGGTCCCGAAGATTATGATGGTGTTGATGCTCATGTTGCTGATGATGGTGTCCCGATGATGGCGATGATGATGATGATGTTGGTGATCCTGATGATGTTGATGATGATGAGATGATGAGATAGTGATGATGATGGAGATGATGATGATGATGGTGTCCTTCTGATGATGATGATTATGATGTTGAGGTGGATGATGATGCGGTTGATGATGATGATGGTGATGATGATGATGATGTCCCGATGATGACGATGTTGATGATGACGATGAAAGTGTTCGATGATGGTGATGATGCTGATGATGAGGATGATGATGAGGTGATGATGATAGTGATGATGGTGGCCCGATGGTGATGATGATGATGCTGATGTTGATGATGATGGTGTCCCGATGATGATGGTGATGATGATGATGGTAATGATGATGATGATGATGATGATGATGATGATGATGATGATGATGATGATGGTGTCCGGATTATGATGGTGATGATAATGTTGATGATGCTGTTGCTGATGATGATGGTGTCCTGATGATGGCGATATTGACATTGTTGTTCATGATGGTGACGACTAGATGATGATGATGATGATGATGATGATGATGATGATGACAATGATGATGATGATGATGGTGGTGCTCCGATGATGATGACCCGATGATGATGGTGCTGATGATGATGATGATGGTGACGGGAATGGTGTCCCGGTGATGATGATGATGGTGATGATAATGGTGTTGATGATGGTGATAGGGCGATGATGATGATGTCCCGATGATGATGGTGATGCTGATGCTGATGCTGATGCTGATGTTGATGACGATGATGTCGATGATGATGATGATGATGATGATGATGATGATGATGACGTTGATTGTGAGATTGATTGTGATTTCGATAGTGACATCAATAGTGAGACCGAATGTGAGATAGATTGTGGGATCGATAGTGAGAGCGTTAGTGAAATCGATCGTGAGATCGATAGTCATATCGATTGTGAGATCGATCGAATTAAATAAATCGAGTGACATCGTTTGTGAGATCGATCGAGTGAGATCGATCGAGCGAGACCGATAGTGAGATCGATAGTAAGATCGATAGTGAGACCGATCGAGTGAGACGTTGGTTCCTCCCCCCCAAACCTCCTCATCACCCGAAGGGTTGTCATATAGGTAGTGTTATAAGGCTATAGGGCTATAGGGCTATATGGCTAAAGCGGACTATAACGCTATAGAGGGCTATAGAGGGCCATGGAGGGATGTAGTACTATAGGGCTATAGGGCTACAAGGCTATCATATTGTAGGGCTATCGGGCTATGGGGCTATAGGCTATGGTGCTATAGGGCTATAAGGCTATAGGGCGATAGAGGGCTATAAAAGGCTATGAAGGGATATAGGACTATAGGGCTACCGGGCAGCCGGGCACCTGGGCACCCAGGCACCCGGGCACCTGGGCTGCCAGGCATCCGGGGAGCCCGGCGGGCTGCCGAAATCGGCGACGCAGCTCCCAGGCACCTGGGCCGGGGTCCCGGGCACCCAGGCACCCTGGCGTGCCGCCGAAATCGGCGACGCAGCTAACCTAACCAAATGAATCCGCGAGGACCCCTACAGAGGCAAGCGTAGGGGGGGGGTCCGAGTCAATTTTAGTGGCAGAATCGGAGCTCCAGCTCACTCTGGGTCGGCCCCTCGCCCCAGAGAGCTCGAACGCAGGCTCATAAAAAATACAGCGGCCGCCCAGACGGCCCAAGATGGCCCTGAGTGGCCGAAACATCGCTCCAAAACACTCAATATGTTCCTCAGACGGCTCCAGAAGCCTCCCACGCACCCTCCCGACACCTCCCAAGAGTGCCCAAAGATGGAAAATCTGGTCCATTCCCTTCGGAAAACGTATTTTGTTTGCATTTTCGCTTCCTCGGCCTTCGCACGGCCCACGAAACCCCCAAATCAGGCCCAGAGGCTCAAGAGGGCCCCACGTCGGCCCAAGGAGGGCCCAAGACGGCCCAGGAGGCCCCCAAGACAGCCCAAGCGGGCCCCAGGACGGGCCCAAAAAGCGCCCAAGAGGGTTCCATGACGGCCCCAGAAGGGCCAAAGACGGCCCAAGAGGCGCCCGGGAGACACCAAAATAGCCCTAGGAGTCCCCAAGAAACCCCGAGAGGCTCCAAGTGGCCTGACGAGGCCCCCAAAAGGCACCCACAAGCGCTCCCGAAGGCTTCAAAATTACCTCCTACAGACCCCCAGGAGGCCTCCAGGATGCCTCCTGCATGCCCCCCAAGAAGCCTAAAAGGCCCCCAAGAGGCTCAACAATCACCTCCAAGACGCCCCCATAAGGAGGCCTCGAAGATGCGTCGTAGAGGCCCCTCAAGAAGCCCACGCTATGCCTCCAAGCTGTTTCCAAACCACTTACGTTTGAACAAACGCGCGCTGGGGCGAAAGCGTCCTTCTCAAGGCCCCGTAGACCCGGACACGCTAGACCCGGACACCCAATATCCCTCGAAACCAATTTTTCCAAACGGCGGCACGAACAAAATACTACACTGCAGCATTTCCAGAATAAATCCGGACACAGGCCCCAAAAGCCTGCAAGACCCCCTTAACCTGGACACACACCCGAATCCTGCAGTGCAGCAAACAAAAAACGCACGGGTGCTGAAAAACGTGACTCTGCAAGAAAGGATGTCGTTTCCTTGACTTTCCGTGTCCTGGTTTATCTGTGTCCTGGTCTCTGGGGGCCTGACCTTCTGACAGCGTGATCGTCCCGGATCGGCGGCACCGGCCGGAGGCCTCTACAATATACAATCTAGTAAAGAATGCATGCATGCATGCATCCATATCTACATCCATACATACCTACATACATAAATATATGCATGCGTACGTACATGCATGCATGCATGCATACAGACATACACACATACAGTCATCCATACAGTCAGCCATCCATCCATCCATCCGTCCATCCATCCATATATCCATACATACATGAATGCATGCATGCATACATACATCAAAATATACATCCATCCATCCATACATCAATCCGTCAATCCATCCATACTTCCATACATGCATGCATACCTATCGACACGCATGCATACATGCCAACATACGTACGTACGTACGTACGTACATACGTACATGCATGCACGCCTACGTACGGGCGCCACGGGTAAACACCAAACTGATGAATGTGCTAGATAGAAAGATTCGCTGTCCTAAGGGAATGGGACGATTTGGACGTCTGGAGGCCCTGGTCGCCTCTTCGGGGGACTCTCGAAGCTCTCTTGGGCCTTCTGGGGGGCCTGTTGGCCGTCTTGAAGTCATCTTGCACGATTTTGGAATGCTCTCAGGGCGCTCTCGGGTCGTCTTGGAGGCCTCTTGGGATGTCTGGAAGCCATCGCAGGTGTTCTTGGAGCGCTCTGGGAACCGGTAATGTGTCCCAAGCACAGGGGGGCTAAATTCGGTTGCTTGAAGGGTGGACACATTTATCATTCTGTCCCGCGGGAGGCCGGAGGGGGCAACACTCCGACATATATATATATATATATATATATATATACATACATACATACATACAAACATACATACTAGAACCACGCGCGCGCGCTTCCCCATGTGTGTTTGTTCCCCATATCCTAAGATGGGGTTCTTGCTATTACTTGGACGCCTCCTACTCCTTCTCCTTCCTCCTCCTTTTTTCTCCTCCCCTCCTGTCGGACATACTCAGACTTGCTCATACACAGACTTACTCATACTCAGACTTACTCATACTCAGACCTACTCATACTCAGACTTACTCACACTCAGACATACTCATATACAGACTTACTCATACACAGACTTACTCATACACAGTATTAGTCATACCCAGACGTACACATACACAGACTTCCTCATACACAGACTTACTCATACTCAGCACCCCTAAGGGGAGCCGCCAGGGGTGGTTGCACGGGCTCGTTCGCGGCCATTTTGTGGGGATGTCTCAGGCGGTTTGCTGGTTTCTGTGCCCAACATCCTTCGCTTTCGGAGCAGATTTGGAGGATGTCTCGAGCGAGGCGCTCATTTCAGCACCCCTAAGGGGAGCCGCCAGGGGTGGTTGCACGGCTCGTTCGCGGCCATTTTGTGGGGATGTCTCAGGCGGTTTGCCTGTTTCTGTGCCCAACATCCTTCGCTTTCGGAGCAGAGTTGGAGGATGTCTCGAGCGAGGCGCTCATTTCAGCACCCCATAAGGGGAGCCGCCAGGGGTGGTTGCACGGGCTCGTTCGCGGCCATTTCGTGGGGATGTCTCAGGCGGTTTGCCTGTTTCTGTGCCCAACATCCTTCGCTTTCGGAGCAGATTTGGAGGATGTCTCGAGCGAGGCGCTCATTTCAGCACCCCTAAGAGGAGCCGCCAGGGGTGGTTGCACGGGCTCGTTCGCGGCCATTTTGTGGGGATGTCTCAGGCGGTTTGCCTGTTTCTGTGCCCAACATCCTTCGCTTTCGGAGCAGAGTTGGAGGATGTCTCGAGCGAGGCGCTCATTTCAGCACCCCTAAGGGGAGCCGCCAGGGGTGGTTGCACGGGCTCGTTCGCGGCCATTGTGTGGGGATGTCTCAGGCGGTTTGCCTGTTTCTGTGCCCAGCATCCTTCGCTTTCGGAGCAGATTTGGAGGATGCCTCGAGCGAGGCGCTCATTTTCACCCCCCAGGTGGGCCAGATTTTGAGGATGTCTCGATCGGTTTGCTAGTTTTGGTGGCCAGGCTCGTCGGCGCAGATTCTTCTCAGGATGCCACAGGAGGCTCCAGCAGGCTCCAGGAGGCTCCAGGAGACCACATGAGGTCCCAGGAGGCATCGGGAGGCCACAGAAAGACTCAAGAGGCCACAGGATGTCCCAAGAGGCTCCAGGAGGCCCCAGGAAGCTCCAGAAGGCCTCAGGAAACCACAGGAGACCCCAGGAAACAACAGGAAGCGCCAGGAGGCTTCGGATGGCAACAGGAGGCCCCGAGAGGCCCCAGGAGCAGGATGCCTCAGAAGGCAACAGGAGTGGCTCCAATCCCATGTGTTTTACGTATGCTCCTATCGATTGGGCCTCACCTGGAGCACGATTCTTTGATGTTCTACGTATGTTTCTATAGATGGTCCTTCTCCTGTGTACACAATCCTAAATGTTTTACTCATGTTCCTATATATTGGGCCTCTCCTGGGGCACGAGTCCTTGGTGTTTTACGCGTGTTCCTATAGATTGCCCTTCTCCTGTGGCTCTAGTCCGCAATGTTTTATGTACGTCTGTTGCTATAGATTGCGCCTCTCCTGGGGCACGAAACCTTCCTAGGAGGTCCCAGGAGGTCCCAAGAGGCTCCTGGAGACCCCAGGAAGCCCCAGTAGGTTTCAGGAGGCCCCAGGAGGCCCCAGGCTCATGCACAGAGACGCGCTCGTACTACTGAGGCTCATTCACACTCCAATTCATTCGCAGTTAGATTGATGTCCAGACCGTCACAACTGAAGCCCGTTAATATTCGAAAGCTCTTGCGCCTAGACATTCACGGCGGACAGGTCCATGCGAGTAGATGCACATATGGGGAGCTCCACGCAGTGAATAATTTCCATGTGCGGGGGGACGGGCTTCATGTGTGTTTTTGTTTCCATGTGCCCCGACCCCCCCCCCCACGCACAGGGAATGGAGGGCAAATTGGGGCGTTCGGGTTGGGTTGGGATGGTGTGGTGGGTGGTGAATTGCAGAATTGATGTACCCCAAAAGTTGAAATTATCGTCGAGTCTGCAGAACAATGTTACAGCGCCGCAGCTCTACGGACGGACGCTCTACGCAGGTTCTCCAGACTCGGCTCGACGACAATCTCCATTCTCGGGTCATGTTGCTCCCATCGTACTTAAGGGCCGCATCCCAAAACTAATTTCGCACACGCAAAGTATCGAAACCGTACCTGCCCAACACGCTGGCGAAGTGTCGAACGAGTATCGCCTCCAAGGGCCCGACACGTGAAAACCATCCAGTCTCGGTACTTAGGTTGGTGCTCGAACTTCTTCCTGGCGATCAGGTCTAGCGCAGGTCGGAACATCCAAATTCTGGGGTGCCTTGATGCTGACGCCGACCTCCTGCTCGATAGACGGCCCTCCGCTAGCTCCAGGCGGCAGCTCTGGGATACCTCAGTGCTGAGGTCGACCTCCTGCTCGAAAGACGACCCCTCGCCAGCTCCAGGAGCCCGCTATGGGGTAAAATTGCTCCAATTCTGCCGTCGACCTCCTGCTCGAACGATGACCCCCCGCCAGCTCCAGGAGGCCACCCTGGGGCAAAACTGCCCCAATTCTGCCGTCGACCTCCTTCGGGGATGGACAGAACCCCCTTCAGCAAAACGTGACTTGGTGAAAACGACCTCGGGCCCCAACCTGGCAGGCGCAAGCCTGGAAAATGACGGCCGCGGCGCCCTCTCGAGAACCGAGAACTGACAATTCGCTGATCGACGTGTCGGGGTGGGGTCCCTGTCCACCCCCGAGTTATCACCACTACCAGAGACACCACTTGAGCAGGGACCGACCGTCCCGGCAGTCCTAAGGCCTACCACGAAATACTCTTAGAACCCAAACATGTTCTAAGGACAGCAACAACTTTCTTAGAACATGCACCCGATGCGTTAAGACAAAACAGTCCCAGCCAGAAGTGTCCTAAGAACATCCCGTGGACACCACCGAAAAAAGATTAATAGACCATTCTTTGGTAAGCCTACAGGCGAGCCAGGACGCTTCGCCACTGCTTGAACCACCACAAGCATCGCCAACGCCAACGGTGCAGTGCGGGCGCGGCCGCAAGAAACCCAACCCTGAGAACCCGTGCGCGAGGTGCACCTGAGGGGAAACCTGGAGCACCCTGAACGTAGCTGCTCCTTCAACTGCTGCGGGAGGTCACCGCGCAGCGCGAGGAGAGAAGAAACCCAGGATACCCTGACGAAAAGCAGAAAATTTCTTGATGCGCGCCCCCACTGTAATCATTCGTGCCGTCATGCCTCACATCCCCACCCGCTCCCGCCCCCCGTCCCTCCCGCTCGCCGCCCGTGCTCGCCTCAGGCCGATCGCGCGGGGGCGGAGAGACGAGGGAGGAGAGCAGAAGAAGGCGAGGAGGAGGAGGACGAGGAGGAGGAGGAGGAAGAGGAGGAGGTGGGATGCTGGAGCGTCTGTGCACCCAACTCCTTCGCCGAATCAGTGAGCTCCTCGGCCAGCCAGACGTTGTGGTGTGCATGCACGGTTTCCCCTGGGGCCGTAGGCGACCTGAGGAGGAGGAGGAGGAGGAGGAGGAATCGGAGGAGGAGGAGGAGAAAGAGGAGGAGGAGGAGGAGGAGGAGGAGGAGGAGGAGGAGTTGATTCCACGTTGCATTCAATGTTGATTCCACGTCGCATTGTTTTATCAGGCAGTCTCAGATTCAAGACGCGGCAGTGCAAGCGTTCCCCAAGCCCGAGCACGCGAAACGTAACGCGGCTCTAATTCAGGGCACGTTGGAACTTGTACTGCGGAGAGGTGTGCTCAGGAAGCGTTTTCGGTCGCTTGGTCACGATATTGCGCACCTGGTTGACAAGACTTTGTGCCATGCCGCATTCCGGGCCTGGGTCGCGACGGCAGGAGGGGCGCCTTCCACGCTAATGGATTGCAGGAGTTTGTTTTGGGATGTTTGTCTCAACAGAAGTCTTTGCGGCGCGGCCATCGATAAGCTTTCGATGGAAATCAGACAGGCGCTGGACGAGGATGCTGCCCATTTTGCTGAGCGGACGCGGCTTGAGCTGGAGAGCGCAGCGGCCGATGTGTCGATGCGGCGCATGTTCAATTTGCTAAAGCCTCTCTATAAGCCACCCCAGCATTCGGCAGCAGGTGTAAAGAAGGCAGACGGCACGGTCACATTGTCAGCCTGCCGGACAAAGCGCGAGATAGCCGAGCATTTTGCGAAGCTGTTGCAGGGGACGAAAACCACTATGCGCGATCTGGTGGAAAAGGATAGGGCGGATAATCTCGTTGATGTAGATCTTTCTATTGATGCGATCGACTTTGGTCTTGTCCCGAGCGTGTCTGATATTGCGTGCATTTTTGCGCACATGAGGCCGTTGGTCGGGATATCCGAAGATTGCAACGGGTCAGAATTGTTCAAAGCAGCCCCTCTTGAGTGTGCCAGGTTGTTCCACCCGCTCGCGTTCAAGTCCGTCGTGGCCCTGCAGCCACCATTGCAGTGGAAAGGGGGGCATTTGTTTGAAATCTACAAAGGCAAGGGGCAATGACCGAAATTCCGTCATACAGGGACGTGACGATTTGTGAGGCTGCGTCGAAATCGCTGTCCCTCCACATGCGGTCCCGCGGGATGCCCGCTCTTGCTGCGACCAGCTCTCCCTTGCAGTTTGGTGGCGGGCTCAACGGAGGTTCCACGGAGTTTGCTCATTTGTACATGATTGCGTGCATGGACGTTGCTCGTGCTAGGAAGCTTTCCTTCGGTGCTCTTCTTGTCGACTTGCAGACTGCATTTGCTAGCATTGCGAGGATTCTTGCTTTCCCTTCGCCGCCGGCGTCCATGGACGCATTTACCGCGCGCCTGTTGGCCGCCGGGTTTTCTGCCGAGGACGCCGCGGAAATTGCCGAGGGCCTTTGTGCCTATGAGCATTGGACCGCGAGAGGAGGCACGAAGCACTATCTCAAGATGCTGAGTAAATTGCATAGACAATCCTGGTTTGCGATGGAAGGCGTCACGGGCTGCGTGCAGACTGAGTCAGGGAGTCTTGCGGGTAATGCGCTTGGGGACTTTGTCTTCCTCCTCGCCTTCAGCCGCGTGATCCGCGCTGTGGAGTTACGCCTCGCGGCAGCAGGGTTGCTTTTCGAGCTCCCCGCTGAGCCGTTGATCGCCGGTTTCGGTGCTGAGCCGGAAGGCGAGCGGCACCAGGAGCCAGAGCAACTTGGCGCGGCAGGGTATATGGACGATGTTGTCCAGCCATTATTCGGCCGGGCGTGTGATATTGTTCCTAAAATGGCGAAGTGCGCTGCAATTTTCGAAGACGTTTTCTCCACGTATGGTTTAATCATAAATTTCAAACGCGGTAAGACAGAAGCGCTGTTCAGATTCGCGGGCCCCGGGTCCGTTGAAGCACAGCGGCAGCTTTTCACTGACCGGGGGGGCGTCATTCATTTTGACGCTCGCGGCGTGCAGCGCCAGCTGGTTGCCACGGCTCAGTATAAGCATGTTGGTACGCTCACGTGTTCCACGGATTCTATGCACCCAGAGATCACGGCCAAGATCGGTGCTCTGCGGGGCGTCTTTCAACAACTGCGTTACAGCGTGCTGCAGAGGAATTCTCTCCCAGTTGACACGCGGCTTGCGCTGTGCCAGGGGGTGGTCTTTACGCGCGGCCTTCACCAGGCCAGTACATGGCCACAGTTACACACGGCTGAGCTGATGAGAGTCCACACAGCAGTGATGCAAGTATACTCGTCCGTGTTAAAAGAAGATCCGCGCGACCCTCGTTGTCCCTCTCACGACTCCATTGCTGAACACGAGTGCTTCGTTGCACCTGCGATCATGATATTGTGCATGCGCGTTGGGCTCTTTAGCAGAGTCTGTTTGCATGCCCCGCGTGCGCTGTGCGTTGTTTTATCTCACACGATTGCGGTCCGCAGGTCCTGGATGCACGCGGTTTCCGAAGATTTGAACTTGTTGGCACCTCGTTCTGGCGCGTTCTCCGAGTACGCGACAAAGCCAATCAGAGAATGGGTGCCCGTGATCCGTGCCAACCCGAAACGCTTCAGGGCTGCACTGAGAGATGCCCGGCAAGAGCGTGGGTTCAATGCGGTGAGGACCTGGGCTACAACCCGGCGGATGGCTGAGGTGAATGACACATTTCCGTGCCATTTGTGTGCGTACACATGCAATTCGAGGCAGAAGTTGGCCACCCATGCTTTCTCAGTGCATGGTGTGCGGCGCCGCACTTGCGATCTCATCGATACAACACATTGTCCAGCGTGCATGCAGTTTTTCCACACGCGCGTTCGAGTGGTGACCCATTTGGAGGAGAAGTCGGAAAAATGCCGCTCTGTAGTCATGGCGACTTGCAACATATTGCCGGCTGACGTTGTTACCGAACTCGATCGGAAGGATGCCAAGGACGCCCGCGAACGGGCCAGAAAGGGCCAGAGGCCGCACCATGCTGACGCTCAGGTTGGCCGCGTGGAAGGCCCGTTGACCTTGGAAGCGTCTGAGGCCGGCCTGAGACATAAGTCATCCCCTTCCTGTTTCCCTCTATATGGTGAGCCAGGTGACGCTGACACAGCAACGGCATCCTCTCAAGGAGGGTCGATACACGAACTGTCCTTCTCCTTGCCGCTCCACCACGCATGTCTCTCCGCACGCGCACGTTCCAAGCTGCTAGGAAACGAAACGAAACGAAACGAGGAGGTGGGATGCTGGAGCGTCTGTGCACCCAACTCCTTCGCCGAATCAGTGAGCTCCTCGGCCAGCCAGACGTTGTGGTGTGCATGCACGGTTTCCCCTGGGGCCGTAGGAGACCTGAGGAGGAGGAGGAGGAGGAGGAGGAGGAGAAAGAGGAGGAGGAGGAGGAGGAGGAGGAGGAGGAGGAGGAGGAGGAGGAGGAGGAGGAGGAGGAGGAGGAGGAGGAGGAGGAGGAGGGGGGAAGCCTCGGCCTCGACCGCCCACTCGCCCGCGCCCGCGGCCGCCGCCGCCGCCGGCCTGGGGGAGGCCCTGCAGAAGCAGCGGAGGGCCCACCAGACCACCGGGGGGTACGGCAGGAGCTCGGCCACCAGAGGCCTTCCACCAAACAAACCCCAGTCTTAAATTATGCTGCTCACATCGTACGTCAGGACCTCATCCCCAGACCAACAGCTTGGAGCACCCAGAAGAGGCATCGAAAGAGTGCCGAAGAAATATCGCCTCCCAGGGCCCGACACGTGCAAACCCTCAAGGTGGGGCACTTTCTTGGTGCACGAAATTCTTTTCTGGGGGTGATCAAGGCTAAATTGGGTTGGAACATCATAAACCCAGTCCTGAAACCCTGAGATGTCCATTGGCTCGTGTATTGGCAACGTCGCGCTCTCTACAGCAACAACAAAGAAACGCGAAACCGAAAAAAACAGGGCGCACCCTGGAGGCAAGCAGGGCGTTTCTTGGCATGGGTTTCCACTGTAGGGAGCAGGGAGCAGTGCCTACTTTTAGATCCGACGTTGCAAAACAAATTGCAGCATCGCAAACAAAAATCGCGACCAGAACCCTGGGCCCGCTCTTTCTGCGTCATTTTTCGCGCAGGATCGATCTGTGAGGGTCCTGGGGCCCGACATTCACCGAAAACGCCCGCTGCGAACAAATTGCAACGCCAGGATCTCAAGGCATGGAGAGGGAGGGAGGAGGAGGACGAAGAGGAGAGGAGAGGGGCCAGGAGCAGCGAGGGACGAGGACGGGAGCCGTCGTGGAGCCAAAAACGCGCCGAGGTGGCCCCCCGGCGCCCTTCCCCGGACGCAGAGAGCCACCCGAAAGGGCAGGCGGCATGGTGTGCTTGTTTTCCACCGCCAAACAAGCAGGAAGGGGGGGGTCCTTCTCCTCCTCTCCTTCCTCCTCTTCTCTCTCCTCCTCCTCCTCCACCACCTCCTTCCCCCCTCCAACTTGTGGCGGTGGTGGTGGAAAACAAGCCTCGGCTACACGCAAGAGTGGCCCTGGGTAAGAGTGACCTTTGGTGCGCGGCTGTTGGGGGGCCGCGGGGGGACCAAAACTGGGCGCGGAAGCCGCTGCTCCTGCTTCGTTCTCAGCCACCTGGGGGCCCGTCTGTGCCCGCACCAAGGGTCACTCCGGCGAAAACTCACTCTTATGTCTAGTTGAAGGCCCACCACGGCAGGCTTTCTGCGCGGCGATCCCCACCACGGCAGGCTTTTGGGGGAACCGAAAGGTACCGATACCGCTATTCCCCGGACGTCTCCCAGGGTGCGTTCTGACAAGGACTTCGGGGCGAATCCAGCGGGGGCGACGAAGAATGCCCAGGAGGCCCGAGAAAGGGAAAACGGGCGGAGGGCAGAGGTATAGGTACCTCTTCCTCCTCTGAGCTTTCTGCGCGGCGACCCCCGCGGGCAGCCCCAGCGCGGCCGCGCTCCGAGCGCGCGCGGAGCGGGCGCGCGCGGCGCGCGGCGCGGAGCGCGCGGCGGGCGTCACAGCGGGCCCTCCTGCCGGGGGACGGGGGCGAAGGGGCAGGGGCGGCGGGGCCCTCCACGGGTGTGCGGGCAGAACGAGAAGTGGCGTTCCTCCTCCTCCCCCTCCTGCTCCTCCTCCCCTTCCCCCTCCTCGCCCTCCCCCTCCTCCTCCTCCTCCCCCTCCTCCCCTCCCCCTCCCCCTCCCCCTCCCCCCCCCTTCCCCTTTCTCCCTCCTCTTCCTCCTCCTCCTCCTCCTCCTCCTCCTCCTCCTCCTCCTCCTCCTCTCCTCCTCCTCCTCCTCCTCCTCCTGCTCCTCCTTCTCCTCCTCCTCCTCCTCCTCCTCCTCCTCCTCCTCCTCCTCCTTCTTCTTCTTCTTTCTTTCTCCTCCTCCTCCTTCCGTAGCCATTTTGGCTCAAGATGTCTGCACGAGAGGGCTTCCGCGCCCTCGTGCCAAAGCGGGATTGCTCTGTTTCCCGAGCAAGGCAGTTTTGCCTGGCACCGCCCGACGCGCGCGTTTCTCTTGGCCGTGTGGCTGGCCTCGTTGCTCTCCCGAGTAGGCGAGGGACCATGGCGCCTGGGGGCCGCGGCGGTGGCGAGGCCAAGCCCGACTGGCACTGCCGCTTCTGCAAGTACGAGCATGAGCCCAGGGTCGGGATGCCCTGCATCACATTCGGCACCAAGCAGCTCTGCCACTTTTGCGGCGACGCCAAGGACCGCACTTTCCTGGGCCACGTCCGCGGGGAGGAGGAGCTGCGCCGCGGCCACAGCGGCACCGCGGGTGGTGGTGGCGGCGCAGAAGCCGCTGGGCAACACCTGGCCATGCAGAGGGAGCTCACCAAGCTGCGTGAGGAGCTCAAGACTCTGCGGGCTGAGGGCAAGAAGGGCCCCGTGGCGGAGGCACCCAATGGCGCCGACGCTGAGGAGGGCTCCGATGGGGGCGACGAGCAACGCAAACTTGAACATCTTGATGGCCAGCTACGTGCACTGCGCGGCATCTCCGACCCAGCGAAGGACATTCTCGAAACGATCGAGCGGATGGCGGCCCAGCGGCAGGCCTTGGCAGAGCAGGTGCGTGCCAAGAAGCCCGTTGTGGCGCAGCTGCTCACTCTCCACAAGAAGCTCAAGACCAAGCAGGACGCCATCGGCAGGCAGGACGCGGCTGTGGCCAAGGCGCAGGAGGATGTCACCGCGGCGCAGGCTGCGCTGGAGGCCGAGCGCGAGAAGGGCACGAAGCTGCGCGCCGACGCTGCTGAGCTGGAGGAACAGGCGCGGGCGCTCAGCGCCCAGGTGCCCAAGCCTCCCGAGGCGAAGGAGTCCGCGGGGGCCCCAGGCGAAGCGCCGAACCTCGATGGTTTGGCCGACCTGCTCAAGGAGCTTGGGGCGTCGGGTGATGTCACCGAGAAGTTCTTGGCCCACCCCAAGATCGCGGCGACGTTCGGCCCCGAGGCGCCTGCGGCGCGCGCTCGGCCTGCTGATGATGGGGATCCTGGTGATGCTGCGGCGCCGCCGCCCGACGCCAAGAGGCTGCGCACTGCGGCTGACAAGGCGCCCCTCGAGCAGCTGCGCGACAGCATCGCGGCCGCTGGAGTTCAGGTCCCCATCGAGGAGGCGGAGATCAGGTCCAGGGCGCACCAGATCGCCGCGGCCGCCAGCGCGTGGGCCTACCGTGCCTACTAGGCGCCAGGGGCTGTGGCTTTGGATGTGTTGGCTTACCATGCTCAGTCTGATGGCGGGTGTTTCAGGCAATGACAAGTACGGTGGCAGTCCGGATACTGCCAAGGGTGTGTTGACCACGGTCAACGTTTCATGTGCGCGAGGGCTGACCGAGTACCTCGCAGAGGCCCCGAAGGGCGACATTTTCGGCGTGCAGGAGCATCGCGTCTGGGGTGACAAGTTGAGCTCGCTGCAGGGCCAGGTGCGGGACAGGGGTTTCCACGGCCTGTGGGCCCCAGGCGCGGCCACAGGCGGCGGCCCGCTGGACGTCTCGAGCGGCGTCGCGCTCCTCACGCGCAACGTCATCCCCGTGACGGCGCCGTGTTGGCTGGCCACGTGCACTGGGGTGTGAAGGGCGCCTGGTGCCCGTTCCCCCCAGAATCCCACGTCCTCGGTTCCGGAATCGGTTTCCGAGGCGGCGCCGAAAAAAATGCCATTCCAATACACATTTTTCTTTCGAAAATGCTGAATTTCTGATTCCGGCGCCCGGGAGGTGGTCCGAACCGGCTCCGTCCGACGCCGCGCGCGGCCACAATGCAACCTTGAACGATGGGCCGTTTCCGAAATGTCCAAATCGATCCACATCGAGAGATTCTGGGTCGCCCGCGGCGTTCAACATTGAACGCCGGCGGCGGGGTCGCCGCAAGTCGACACGACGCGAACCCACCGTACCCATGAGGGGACGGGGAAAACTGTGTTCAGCGGAAACTCATGGGAGCCTCCCGTGCCATCTTGTCGGCTCTTGCAAATCGACGCCGATCGACGCTAAATCGACGCTGATCGACGCGAAATCGAAGCTAAATCGAGGCTGATCGACGCAACCAACGCTAAATCGGCGCTACCTCGTCGACTCCCAAACGCTAATCGACGCTACCAGACGCTGAAGACGGAATTCAGAAGTTATACCAGGCTCCCGTGATTTGCCGGCGAAGCCGCGGGCGCGTGTTCGTTCGCCAGGCGAGAGGAGGGGAGGCGGGCCAAGACGAAGCCGAGACGAGGAAAGCATGTGGACGAGGATGGATCGGGGATCTCTGGAATCCGGCGGCTCTGGAGGATGTGAGTCCGGGACGGAGGTCTCCTCGTCCCTGGCCCCGCCCGGCGGGCTGAGGTTGCGAGGCTGAGGTCTGGCCGTCGCTCGGACGCCCCTTCCCTGTGTTTTTGTTTCGGTTTCGTGCGTGGTTGTTTCGCCAATTGATCAATCGGGAGCGGCAAAGAGGGGGGTGTCAAAGAGGGGGGGTGCAAACCATGACCGGCGGCATGTGCGCGGCCAAGTGGGGGGGCCAGGGACGTAATGAAATAAGAAGAGGCGGCATGAAATCTGAAGAAATATCATGCTCCCCGCCATGATATCCACCCCCCCTAATCATCACCCCCCTCTTTTCCGCCCCCGAATCGAGGATGCTCCTCGATGGCCCTCGCCGGAAAAAAATGCACACGTCCGAGCGATGCCGGGAGATTGGAAGCCTCGAGGCCTGGAGCTGCTGCGTCCTCGGGCGCTCTCTAACAGGGGATATGTCGACCCCTATCCCAGGCTTCGTGGGGTTTCCGAATGGACCAGAAATTCTAGACGCTTCGCGTATCCCCACCAGCCCGTCCAGAAATGAGTCCCAGGGGAGTGGAGGTTATGAGGGAAGCGGGGGAGCATGCAGAAGAACAAAGGGCGGGGTGAGCCGCCATATACCCCAAGAGGGGGAGGATGTAGGAGGAGCCGTCGTCGTCGGAGTAGGAGGAGGAAGAGGAGGAGCAGGAGGAGGAGCAGGAGGAGGAGGAGGAGGAATAGAAGGAGGAGGAGATGGAGGACTGCGAGGACGAGGAGGACGAGAAGGAGGAAAAGGAGAAGGAGGAGGAGGAGGAGGAGGAGGAGGGGGAGGGGGAGGAGGGAGGAGGAAGAAAAAGAGGAGGAGGAGGAGGAGGAGGACAATTGCGAGCTTGGGGGCCTCTTGGGCCGTCCTTGGGGCCTCTTGGCGGTCCCGGGGGCCTCTTGCGTATCTCGGGGAGCCTCTTGTGGCCTCTTGGGGGTCTCTTGGGGGCCTCTTGGAGGCCTCTTGGGGGCCTCTTGGGGCCTCTTGGGGCCCTCTTGGGGCGCTCTTGGGAGCCTTCGAGGCGCTCTTGGGGCCATCTTGGAGGAGATCTATCAAAGAAGGGGGGGTCCCCAATTAGCGCTGCCCCTCTAGAGTGCCTCGAGTCGCCTGTTGGGCCCCCCCATGAGGCCAAAATCCTTCCAAAACCTAGGTAGAAATCAATGTTTTTTGTTTTCTCGCCTTTTCGCTCTTGGACCCGTCTTGGGAGCCTCTTGGGCCTCTTGGGGGTCTCTTGGGAGCCTTTTGGAGGCCTCTTGGGCGCCTCTTGGGGCTTCTTGGGGCGCTCTCGGGGCGCTCTTGGGGCGCTCTTGGGAGCCTTCGGGGCGCTCTTGGGGCCATCTTGCAGGAGATCGATCAGAGAAGAGGGGGTCCCCAATTAGCGTTGCCCCTCTAGAGTGCCTCGAGTCGCCTCTTGGGCCCCCCAAGAGGCCAAAATCCTTCCAAAACCTAGATAAAATCAATGTTTTCTGTTTTCTCGCCTTTTCGCTCTTGGAGCCGTCTTGGGCCATCTTGGACTCTCTTGGGGCCTCTTGGGGGTCTCTTGGCAACGTCTTGGAGGCTTCTTGGGGGCCTCTTGGGGTCTCTTGGGGCCCTCTTGAGGCGCTCTTGGGGCGCTCTTGGGAGCCTTCGGGGCGCTCTTTGGGCCATCTTGGAGGAGATCTATCAAAGAAGGGGGGGTTGCTTATTAGCCCCGCCCCTCCAGAGTGCCTCGAGTCGCCTCTTGGGCCCCCCCAAGATGCCAAAATCCTTCCAAAACCTAGGTAAAATCAATGTGTTGTGTTTTCTCGCCTGTTCGCTCTTGGAGCTGTCTTGGGCCATCTTGGACGCTCTGACACCTCGCGACCGGCCCCGTCCAGGTCAGTGGGGAGGGGTAAGGGGAGGGGTAAACCCCTCCCCGAAGGGGAAGAAGGGGGTTGGCAGAGGAAACTCCCTAGACCACCTACGCCCTAAAGGGCTGGTGGGATTTGGGGCCCAACCCTGGGATATACGATGGGAAGGTGCCCATCCTCGATAGGGATGCGTCCGAATAGCCCCCTTGGGGTGTATCCCAGGGTTTTCCCATTCTTCTGAGCGGCCAGACTTTTCGGGCGAAACTCGGGGATTGGGGGAGAAACATCGCCCGCGACTCTCGTCGGCCCCTCGGGCGGCATGGCCGGCCTCGGCGGCGCCCTGCAGCGGCCGCGCCCCGCCGGGGGGCGTGTGTTCCGGGGGTGCCCCGGCGCCGTCCCGAGGGGGCCGCGGGAGAGACCCAGCGAGGTCGCGACCCGAAATACTCCTCCCCCTCCCCCTCCTCCTCCTCCTCCTCCTCCTCCTCCTCCTCCTCCTCCTCCTCCTCCTCCTCCTCCTCCTCCTCCAGTCGGGGCGTTGACCTAAGGAACCCTAAATAAGGAACGAGGCCCCTTTTTCCCACAAGTTAAGCTTCGACTTCCCATCGAGACCCTAAGCAAAACCCAAGGTGAGCTGCGAAAAAACTAAGGAACACCGAGCCCCTCCCCAGCGAAAAGGGTTCCTCCTTCAGGGCCCCGACTCCAGGGGGCCACATGCGAACCCTACCCCTACCCCCGCGAGCTTCGACGGTGGACAACCCTCCCTGTAGTGAGCATCCCCTCAGTGAAAACGACCTGGGACCGAAAACGACGGACCTGGACCCGCACAAGTGACGGCCGTGACGCACTCTCCCGAACCGAAAGCGGCCAAATCCTCCATCGACGCGTCAGGGCAGGAGGCCTATCCACCTCCGAGACTCCTGAAGGGGGCAGGGTGGGGTCCGCTTCGTTCGGGAGCTCCCGAGCGAAGTGACAATCCCGCCCTCCCCACTCAGAAATCGCGGGGGGCGGTGGCAGGTTCGCACGCGGCCCCCTACAGTCGGGGCGCTGAAGAAGGAACCCTTGGCGTTGGGGAGGGGCTCGGTGTGCCTGAATGGCGCCACGCCGTGCCTGCGCTTTTCCTC
Organism: Prorocentrum cordatum; assembly: GCA_963575745.1. Lineage (NCBI taxonomy): Eukaryota > Dinophyceae > Prorocentrales > Prorocentraceae > Prorocentrum > Prorocentrum cordatum. The sequence goes on along the minus strand of CAUYUJ010018091.1, from coordinate 179,352 downwards.
AAAGTTGTCGAGGGGAAAATGAAGTTTACCTTATGGAAAAAAAGGCCTCGTTCCTTATTATTTAGGGTTCCGTAGGTCAACGCCTCGACTGTCAACGCCTAAGGAACCCGAAATAAAGAACGAACCCCCTTTTTTCCATTCACTGAACTTCGATGCCCCATGGAAAACCTCGGGAACACCCGAGGCAAACTGTGAAACAATCAAGGAACACTGAGCCCCTCCCCAACGACAAGGGTTCCTCCTTCAGCGCCCCCTACAGTCGGGGCGCTGAAGAAGGAACCCTTTGCGTTGGGGAGGGGCTCGGTGTTCCTTCATGGCTCCACACCTTGCCTGCGGTTGTCCTTCAGGGGTCGAGGGGAAGTCGAAGTTTAACTTCTGACAAAAAGGTGCCTCGTTCCTTACTTAGGGTTCCTTGGGTCAACGCCTCGCCTTGACCTGAGGTAAGATAAGTAAGGAACGAAGCCCCTTTTTTTTACCCCAAGGAATAACGCATAAGGCACGTTACATAACAAACAACGCACAAGGAACTGCAAATAACGCATACAAACCTAAGGAACGACCGAGTCCCTTTTGAAAAGCAAGTGTTCCGTATTCAAGCTACCATGGAAAACCTCGGGAACACCCGAGGCAAACTGTGAAACAATCAGGGAACACCGAGCCCCTCCCCAACGAAAAGGGTTCCTCCTTCAGCGCCCCGACTGTACGGAGGCTGACAGGCGCGCCGCGCGAGCCGCCCCCCGCGCATCATGCGGCGGCCTCAGCCGCCCGCTCCCCGCTGCCCGCTCCCTCGGGTCTCGCTCCGGCCCCTGCGGTGCAGCCCTGACGAGGAGGAGGAGGAGGAGGAGGAGGAGGAGGAGGAAGGAGGAGGAGGAAGGAGGAGGGGGAGGAGGAGCAGGAGGAGGAGGAGGAGGAGGAGGAGGAGGAGCAGGAGGAGGAGGAAGGAGGAGGGAGGAGGAGGAGGAGGCTGCCAGGGGGGCAGGCTCCGCGCGGGAGGCCCCGCGCCGCAGCCCGCGACACGCGCACCTCGCCGGCAGCGGCGAGGGGCGGGCGACGGAGGGGCCGGCGCGTGCCCGCCCGAGCGGAAAGGGCCCTCGGACACACCCAGAAGTAGGCACAGATAGCAGGATGCCCCAGACGTTCCCATGTGGGTTGTTGTCTTTACCTCCTCCTCCTCCTCCTCCTCCCTCCTCCTCCTCCTCCTCTCTCCTCCTCCTCCTCCTCCTCATCCCCCAACAAGTAGACACAGATAGCAGGATTTACTGGGCTGTTGTCTTTCCCCCCCCCCAAGCCCCGCCTTTTCCCATATGTTCTGCGGAATCGGCGATTCCTCGTGCCTGTGTGTGCTCCTTCCCCTCCTGACGGAGCCCGTCCCCACCCGAGCGGCGGAACGCAACGGATCTCGCGCGAGATGACACCGCAGCCCTACGCGGTGGCGTACGCGGGCCGCCGGCGCGGAACGCTGCACGGGAACTCGGGGCGCTCACGCGCGACCTTGCGCGGGCGCGCGCAGATGTCGGTGAGGACGGCCCCGTTCTCAGCCGTCGCTCACCTTACGCTGCCCCTGAGCAAGGGGGGGGTGTTGTGGTAAAGGCCTGAAGTTAGCGGAACTGCCTAGGGCCCAAGGTGCCCCCAGGATTCTCGGGGTGGCCCAGGCGGTCTCCAGCGCACCCCTCACGAGGCCCAGAGGGCCCCAGATGCCCCACAATGGAGCGACGAGCTGGGGACAATGCCCACCCCCAGCGCACCCCCTGTGGCGTCGAATAAATCCCACGCATGCCATGCCCTGCGAGCCTGCGACGCATAGCGCCCCCACCCCCAGCGCACCTCCTGTGGCATCGAGGGAATGCCACACCCTGCGAGCCTACCCATGCGGGAGTATGCAACGTTTAGCGGGAGCATGCAACGCATAGCGGGAGCATGCAACGCATAGCGCCCCCCCAACCCCCAGCGCATCCCCTGTGGCGTCGAGGCAATGCCATGCCCGCCATGCCTTGCGAGCCCGCAAGGCATAGCGCCCCCACCCACAGCGCAACCCCTGGGGCGACGAGGACTCGCCACGCCTGCCATGCTGTGCCAGCCTGCAACGCATAGCGCCCCCACCCCCAGCGCACCCCCTGGGGCATCGAGGAAATGCCACCCCTGCCACGCCCTGCGAGCCTGCAACACATAGCGCCCCCACCCCCAGCACACCCCCTGTGGCGTCGAGGCAATGCCACGCCGACCACGCCGTGGGAGCCTGCGACGCATAGCGCCCCCACCCCCAACGCACCCCCTGGGGCGTCGAGGAAAGGCCACGCCTGCCACGCCCTGCGAGCCTGCAACGCATAGCGCTCCCACCCGCAGTGCACCCCCTGCGGTGTCAAGGAAATGCCACCCCTGCCACGCCCTGCGCACCTGCAACGCATAGCGCCCCCACCCCCAGCGTGTCAATGGCACAGGATCCGAGAGAGTGTAGTTTCAACTATCATGATTATGGGTTGCAGTAAAGCAGTGCTGTATATGATTTGTGGTGAAGAAAACCAGAACCCCACGAAACGTGTGGGGAAAAAACATGTACGGCTCCCTGATTGGCAGGGAGCGAGGCGGCAAGCGGATGGCGAGGGTCCTCCACCTTCACGTCGTCCATGGGTCTGAAGTCTGACAAGCCTTGGCAGGTTGTGCAAAACTGAAGTTTGAATTGCGGGCGGATGAGCGAGCATGCATCGGAGACGTAAGTTCGTCCGACATGCAAGCTATGCACGAATGGCTCAAAGCGGATCACTTGTACTGGCGTCGCGGAGCTGACGCGCATGTCCTAGCAACTGATCGCGCCCATTGCCTCCTCGAGCTGCGAATGGGATCTGTGATTGGCACGAACAGCACGTCCGCTGTCTGCAACCCCGTCGCAGCAGCGGCTCAGGAAAATCTGGGGTAAGCCCAGGTGCTCTGGAGCAAAGTGCGGATGGCACCATCATTTGCACGCATCAGCGCCCCCATTGACCGCACAGATGTGTACATCTGCATGTATACGTACACTCCAGATCTCGTAATAAAAGGGAGGGGGTCTGGACCCTCCAGGACAAGCCATTTCAGACCCCCCCCCCCCCGTGGGAGAACCCTCCAAAACATCGTCCCCAGACCCCCCCAGGCCCTCCAGGATGGCCTGGAAGAGACACACACCCCGAAAGGAGACCCCCCCTCCCTTTCTTACGACATCTGGAGCACACATCTGTACACCTCGCAGCTCGACTGCCCGCACGCAGAGCCACGTGCCCTGCACGAGGCGTGCCCCCCCCACCCCCCCCGAGAGGGAACTCTCCTGCAGGAACTCCGTCGGGAACGGGCGCCTGGCCGAGTCTGGGAGCCTCCGGGCTCCTGGGCCATGGTGGCTACACCCTGCGAAATGCTTAAGAAATCAGGGGTTGAGAAATTCATAGTCTCAGAGCGTGGATAAAAAAAAACCCAACATGTCCATCGAAATCTTAGGATTCACACTGAAACGTTGAGAAACATCGAGACGCTGGCCGACATGCCTGCACGAGACAGTGCTCCCCGAGAGGGAACTCTCCTGCAGGAACTCCCGTCGAGGACGGGCGCCTGGCCGAGTCTGGGAGCCTCGGGGCTCCTGGGCCATGGTGACTACTCCAGATTTCGTAAGAAAGGGAGGGGGGTCTCATTTCGGGGGGGGTCTCTTCCAGGCCATCCTGGAGGGCCTGGGGGGGTCTGGGGACGATGTTTTGGAGGGTTCTCCCACGGGGGGGGGGTCTGAAATGGCTTGTCTTGGAGGGTCCAGACCCCCTCCCTTTTATTACGAAATCTGGAGTACGGGTTCCACATGTAATTTTTGCTCGATGCTCCCCGACCCCCCCCCCCACTGGAAATGCAGGGCAAACTCAGGCCTTCGGGTTGGGTCGGGGTGGTTCTGAAGGGGCCCTGGGACACGCACCAATAAGTACGCACAAGTAACAGGATTGGTTCCCCCTTATGCTCCAACATGTTCTGGGCTTTTGTCTTCCCCCCCCCCACTACGTATGTGTTCCCATATGTTCTGGGAAATCGAGGATGAATTGTGTCTGCTTGTTTTTGTTACTTCCTGAGGTGACGTGGCTCCGAGTCGGGGACCTTCTGACCCGGGTCAATCCAGACCCGGGTCAGCAGGAAACCAAAAACTGCAATGCAGGAAAAAAAACTGCAACGCAGGTCCTCGCAAACCCGGGTCAGCCAATATGTGCGGCCGCCTCGCGGCCACGAGCGGCTCCCTGACCCGGGTCAGCCAGAGGGGGCCTTTGCAGGATCCTGCAGGATCTGGCGCCCTGGCTGACCCCCGTTTGCATTGACCCCCGTCTCGAGGCCCCCGACCGAGGCGCTCCCGAGGCGCTCCCGGGCGCTCTCCGCCCTCGAGCGAGCGCCCCCTCCGCCCCCTCTCGGGCGCGCCCCCTCGGGCGGCTCCCCGGGCCATTCCCCGGACGCTCCCCGGCGGTGGGCTCCCGCGGCGCGCCCCCGCAGAGCTGAAGTTAGCGCGGGGGGGCGAGGACGATCTCCGCTCTTAGCGCCACGCGCGGGTGTCGGGGAAAGCAGAAGGGCCACACGCGAACCCGACCCCTGCCCCCCCCCCCCCCTCAGAAATCGTGGGGGGCAGGGGTAGGGTTCGCATGTGGCCCCCCAGGAAAGCAGAGACAGGGGCTCCCCACTTCGCGCTTCCCGCTGCGCAGAGCGCGAAGTGCGAATCACTTCGCGCTCTCGCGCCGCCTCCCAGTGGAGAAGAGGAGGCCGGGGAGGGATCGGAGCCGAACCGCGAAGCGCGTATCACTTGGCGCCCTCGAGGGCGCCCTTGGCGCAAGTGTGGGGGGAAAGCAGAAAGAGCTACTCCAGATTTCCTAATAAAAGGGAGGGGGTCTGGACCCTCCAAGGCAAGCCATTTCAGACCTCCCCCGTGGGAGAACCCTCCAAAACATCGTCCCCAGACCCCCCCAGGCCCTCCAAGATGGCCTGGAAGAGACCCCCCCCGAAATGAGACCCCCTCCCTTTTATTATCGGGACCGGCCAAGAGGGGGGTGTCCAAGAGGGGGGGGTGCAAATCATGACCGGCGGCATGTGCGCGGCCCAGCGGGGGGGCCAGGGACGTAGTAAAATAAGAAGGGGCGCCGCGAAATCTGGGGAGATATCATGGCCTACGCCATGATATCCACCCCCCCTAGTCATCACCCCCCTCTTTTCCGCCCCCGATATTACGAAATCTGGAGTATACAGTCGGGCCTGGGACGGGAGGCTGTCCTCCAAGAACACGAGACCCTCGGCAGGACAAAGTGCGGGGCACCCGAGGGTGCAACCCCCCAGTGGTGCACAAACACATCCGACAAGAACCCGACGAACATCGGGGCACCCTCCCCGAACCGACCTCGGTCTCATGCCTCGGTGTATGTTGTTCCCGTCCTGCTTAAGGACTGGGACCGCATCCCAGAAATACTTTCGAACACCCGGAAAAGTGTCAAAAGAGTGTCGAAACAGTGCCGAAACAGTGTCGGGCGAGAGTCTCCCAGGGCCCGACGCGTGAAAACCCTGGAGTTTCGGTACTTGTTTGGGCGCTCGAATTTCTTCCTGGTGCTCAAGGCTAAAGTAGGTTGGAGCATCATAAGCCTCCGTCTGACCGTACCCTTGAGCAAGGACCGACCGTCCCGGCATTCCTGTAGTCCTACCATGAAATGTTTTTAGAACCCAAAACTGTTCTAAGCACAAAAACAATGTTCTTATAATATGAACCCCATGTGATAAAGCAAGACAGGCTCTGCCAGAAATGCTCTAAGAACATGTCGTGGGAATCACGTGAGAACCACAAAAGGTTCCTAGAACATTGTTTGGTGGGGCTACAGGCGAGCCGGGACGCTTCGCCACTGCTTGACGAAGGTGACGCCCTGTCTGGAACGCCCACGCGCGCCCTCCGATCCAGAAGTCTCGAGAGGACCCTGGCGGCCGAGAAGACGCCCGGAGGCCTCGGCCCTCGAGCCTCGGCCGAAAGAAAGGAGAGGAGCCCGCCGCGCCCGGCAGGGGTCGGCTGCGCCAGGGTCTGCCTGGGTGCAGTGCTCTGGGGGGGCCGGCGGGTGGGATGCACGCGACCCTGCCGAGCTCCCTCCCGTGGGACGCAAGGGGACATACAGTGCGGGCGCGGTCGCATGAAACCCCCGCAAGAAACCCAACCCCGGAAACCCGCGCGAGAGGTGCACCTGAGGGAAAAACCCGCGCCCCGCAGGGGTCGGCTGCGCCGGGACGCTTCGCTTGACATAAGCCTCGGTCCGACCGTGCCCGTGCCGCTGCTCGGGAGCGCCAAGAGGGGGGTGTCCAAGAAGGGGGGGGGGTGCAAATCATGACCGGCGGCACGTGCGCGGCCCAGCGGGGGGGCCAGGGCCGTAATGCGCCATCAAATCTGGGGAAACATCGTGGCCCCCGCCATGATACCCACCCCCCCTCCTCCTCCTCTCCTCCTCCTCCTCCTCCTCCTCCTCCTCCTCCTCCTCCTCCTCCTCCTCCTCCTCCTCCTCCTCCTCCTCCTCCTCCTCCTCCTCCTCCTCCTCCTCCTCCTCCTCCCCTCTTCCTCCTCCCTCTTCCTTCTCCTCCCTAGTCATCACCCCCCTCCCTTCCGCCCCCGAGCTGCTCCGCGGCCGCCGCTGCCCTGTCGACTGCACGCAGGAGTGACCCTGGGTAAGAGCGACCTTTGGTGCGCGGCTTTTGGGGGGCCGCGGGGGGGACCAGAAACGAGCGCGCGAGACGCAACTGCCGCCTCGCAATCGGTGATCGGGGGACCCCATTGGGCCCGCACCAAAGGTCACTCCGGCGAAAGGGCACTCTTACGTGGAGTCGACCTGGGCGCGCGCTCCGACCCCCGGCCCTCCCGGGCGAGCCCCGCCGCGGCGGCGGGGTGGGGGGCTCTCTCTCTCGGAGGGCGGGGGCGGCGGCGGCTGTGCGCACCGTCCGCCGCCGTCGGGGAGGAGGACGACGAGGCAGCGGCTCGCCATCGCTCGGACGTCCATTCCTCGTGTATGTTTAGATTGCGTGCGTGTTTTTTTCGCCAAATAACCAAGGATGGTCCTCGATGGCCGTCGTCGAGGAAAAATGCACACGCCCGAGCGATGCCAGGGTGGAGGCCACTGCCCCGGGAGCCTTCCACCGGAAGGCCCGGCCCCGAGACCCCAGGACGAGGAGAAGGAAGACGAGGCAGCGGAGGCGGGAGAGGGAGGATCGGATCGGATCGGGATGCCCAGAAGGGGAAGTGCACGGCACCAAAAAACCTGGACAGATCGGGACGGCTGGCCAGATCTCCTGGCCTCCTTTTCCCCCGAGCTCTCTGGAGAAGGGCCGCCACTCTCTGCTCATGCATTGGGACATCCCCTGAGGCCAGAACGAACGAGGTACACCCTGCGAAATGCTCAAGAAATCATGGGTTAAGAAACTCATAGTCTCAGAATGTAAATAAAAAACCCAGAATTTCGATTGAAATCTTAGGATTTACATTGAAACATTAAGAATAATCGAGGCTCTGGCCAAAAACTCAAGTTTTCTTAAGCATCGCCTAGGGTGTACAGTCAGGGGCGACGAGGCGAAGGACGACGAGGCAGTGGAGGCCACTGCACCAGGAACCTTCCACGGGAGGCCAGACCCTGAGACCCCAGGACTGAAGGGGCTCTGGGACACACAGATGAATACACACGATTAACCCGATTCCCCAAATTTTCTATATGTTCTGGGTTTTTGTCTTCCCCCCCGCTTCCCACATTTTCCCATATTCTCTGGGGAATCGACGATTCATTGTGTCTGTGTGTTTTTTTTCCCCTCCTGAAGGGCGTCCATCGATTCTTGGTGTCGGGACGCCACGCTTCCCATCGCGAAGCCATCGAAGCCCAGGAAAACCAGGACACCCTGGAGGCAAGCCGGGTGTCTCTTGGCATGGCCCCCACTGTACTGCTCAGGGCGGTGCGCCAGCGAGCGCGGTCTCCAAGAAACAGCAAACTGGCAAACTCGGCCACAATGCCGCTCGCACAGGACGCTCAGCGGTGACGCGGCTTTGGCGAACCTCGCACACGCACACCGCGCACTCAGCCTCACAAGACCTGCATCATAATGCAGACCGGTATCACGAACTTCCAGGACGCTCCCATGCAAGCCACACGGGAGGGCTTCTCGTCGAGGCCACTGAGCATCTCAAGGCTTGCGCAAGAGATGCCTCGAAGACTGACCACGACTGCCCTAAGGCAGCCCAATATTGCTTCAAGACGGTCCGAAATGTCTCCAAGAGGACCCAAAAGGGCCAAAACCAGACCTCCAACAAGGTCCTGAGAAGCCAAAATCAGTGACTTCTAGTTTAGAATGGTTTTCGCATTCTCTTTTCGGGTTTCCGTCAGCTCAAGGCGGGCCAAGAGGCTTCCACAATGGTCCCATGACGGCCCAAGAGGCCCTCGAGAGGATTTCAGGATGGCCCAGGAGGTCCAGCGATTGTCCAAGAGGCATCCAAGACGGCCACAAGACTGCCCCAAGACGGCCTCCCGTGAGACCCAAGAAGGTTTAGAAGGCCTTGCGACGGCCCAAGACGACCCCACGACGGCCCCCAGACACCCATTATACGGCCAAGAGGGCCCCAAGACGACCCAAGAGAGCCCAAAGATGAAAGAGAGTGCCCCAAGAGGGCCCAAGAAGGCCCAACCGGACCCCGAGACTGCCTCACAGGAGGCCAAGACAGCCTCAGGCCGGCCCAAACGTCTTCCATGAGGGCTCCTCAAAAAGTGAAGATGAGCGGTGTCACATGTGACGGCCGACGGCATTCCTCTTCCTGCTCCTCATCCTGCTCCTCATCATGCTCCTCCTCCTCCTCCTCCTCCTCCTCCGAAAGCAGACCCGATGTAGGCCTGGGCGGTTTTGGTGTTTTTTCTAGAAGAAGCAAGGCGCCGACAAAATCTGCTCGTGAACAGTCGCAGCCTGCGCCTTCTGCACATGGGCGGGCTGCGGAGAAGCAAGGCGCCGACAAAACTGCACGCGAGAGGTCGCAGCCTGCGCCTTCTGCACATGGACGGGCTGCGCGCTCTGATTTGGCGACTTAATGCATGCAGCCTCTCTCCCTGCGAACAGACTGGCCAAACTCCTGGAGCAGGTCGTTGCCTGACCTCCGCATGCGCCACACCCAAGCCCACAAGTACGAGCGGCAACGCTCCCAGTCTGAAGTGCGGACGCTGTCTGGGATGCTGTCGCGCATCTCAGGCCAGCGGCCATCGCAACACTGCGTGCCTTTTTTCAAATGAAGAGTCTCGGTGCGCCCGTTCGGGCGCACGACGCGCACGCGGTCGACGACGGCCCACTGTTCTGCATCGTGAGAAACTATGCCGTGCGATAGCTTCAGATGCTTATAATGCAGCTTGAAGCGGTCAGCATTGAAACGAGGAGGGTCTTTGCTCTTGTCGCTGTAAGCAGCACGGCTTTTCGGTGCTACGGACTGGTACGCGCCCGCGCCATCCGTCAAAAGCGTGAAATTGCCAGGCACGAGAACCCAAGAGAGGATCTCGTCGCACTCGGGCCCACTGAGTGAAACGCCGCTTCCCCCAGCGGCGCAGGTCCGCTGGGGCAGCTCGAAAAACATCGCCAGTTGGCGCTGTCCCCGAGGACACACGCACATGAATCGGTGATGTAATATGCGGTAACGCCCAAAAGGGTGCTCGCCGCACGTCGTATCACAACAATCTCGCGGGCAAGTCACGCGGCAAGCGCGCATTGACGCCTCGTCGGCCTCAACGAGGCACCCGCGAGGCCACACAAAGTCGTCCTGCTCAGCCTTGGCAACGCGGGCGCAGATGGACCGCACGACACTAGTGATGCGCTGGGCTGCATTCTTCGATATCCCCACCTGCACAGCCATTTCGTCCGACGACTCGTAGCCCGAGGCATGCTGGGTTGCTGCATGGGCGATGGCGAGGAGGGTGCGGGTGGTGTTCACGGAGCCCTTGTTGAACAACTCCTTCAGAGGGCCCTTCGGGTCGAGGTTCGACTCGCGCCTCTTGATGGGCGAACAACGCACGCCCATGCCCGTACAACGCGCACCCATGGGCTCCCCCTCCCCACCCTCCGTCTATCCCGTGGGTATGGGCGTGCTTTGTTCGCTCATCGCCTCTGGCAATCCCAATTGGAACAGCGCCAAATCGGATAATCCATTTGAAGTATGCTGAAGCCCGCCACCTGGATGTCCTTGTCCGACTGGCCGCCCCGAAGCTTCAACTCCATTGTGCCGCACTGGCACGCCGTGCACTCGCCCCCCAGATCTGGTAGCACCCCGATCTCTATCATGATACGCGCGAGGAGCTCGGGACTGATGCGCGCCATGTCGACCACGGCGATCCTCTTGGATATAGGTAGCGCGGCGAGAGAAGGGCGATCAGCTTGTTTCTGATTCGGAGGAATGTAGGATGGACCAGGAGCCTCTTTTTTAGTTGCCGCCCTACCCTTCTTCATCATCGACTTCTTGCTGATGCGGCTCCCCTTCGTCAACGACACCCTGCGAATGCCAGACAACTTCTTAGAATGGAGAGTCGCGCAAGCGGGCTTCCGTTTCAACGAAGCCTGCTGCACGCGGTGCGCACGCTTGTGCTTGTCCGCCTGGGAGGCCTTGCCACCATGAGGCATGATTGACGAGGCGAACGGCAATGGGAGTGGCGAGGCTGCAATCCAAAGCCAAAGTTTGAACCAAAGTGCTACGGACCGAACACCATGATCGGCAAACACATGGACTACAATTGCGACCGCGCGCAGTCGCAACTTTGACCGCGGCAAAAGTAAACAAGCGTTGTTGGCCTTTTTTCAGTAGAGCATGGCCATCGCAACGCCCTGCCCCGTTCACAGGCGCTGCCCCCCGTCCCCGATATGCACAAATTAGGTCTCGTGTGTCCCCGACGGCGCCTGCACGGTTGCGCCTCGCTGGGGGCGAGGGTCGGGGAATCATCATGCGCACTGCTGCATCGTGCGCATCGCCATCACGGCGGAGGCGGCGAAGGCGCAGCGCTGGCGCCGCCTACTGCCTACTCAGGCACCCCGAACCTGCCACCAATTGCATTCCTCGGCACGCACGCCCTCAGGCATGATATGCCACGAGACGTGGCCCGTGTGGCAGGCGCGCACATCACCGTCGAACACGATGAATCCTCCGAGGAAGACGAGAACGGCCACGGCGTGCCCCGTCACCCCAGGCGCAGAGCCGTACGTTGCGATGTAGCGGCCTGTGGGCACGGCGCAAGCTCCGCGGATGGACGCACGGGCGATCACGCACCCGTCTCCAGCGATCATGGCCTCGGCATCGTTGATGCTGAACGGCCCATCCTGGGTGCACGGAACGTTGAATCCGAGGGCGTTCAGGGCGTCGACCATGCAACAGTTCTTGAAACCTGCACCGAAGAGGCCGTCGCCCGTGCCATGGGGCGCCTCTTCGTCGCTGTCATCGATGATCAGCGGCGGGCCGCCCGAGGGCGCCAGTTTGGCGAAGACGCCTGGCTCCAACTTGACGGGGCGAAGATTACCGCTGTCCGAGGCCGCCCCTGGTCGCGCGGGGGCGGGCATGCCCGCCTCCGCTTCCGCTTGCTCTGACATGATCCCCAACGCTGCCGCGGCCTCCTCGTCGGCATCGGCGGCATCGAACACGGCGCGCGCGCGCCGCGCCGATGGTGAGTCCTCGCTGGAAGCGCCGTCCAGGTCGATGTCTCGAGGACAAGACGCAAAAAGCTTATTGAAGCTCTTCGCGGCCTTCTTGGGTGGGCTCAAGAGGTCGATGCTCTCGCGGTCGTGCGCCCTCGCCAAACCGCCCAGGTACTTGGCCATCTCGCGGTCCCTGTCGACCTTGTCCTGTGAGTCCACTGGGCAGCCGCCGCGCGGAAGGGCCGCGCGCGGCGGCGCATCTGTGCTCTCGCCCATCAGAGGGGGAGGGGCCGCGCGCGTCGGCGCCTCCGCTCCCTCGCCCATCGGAGGGTAGAAGAAGCGGTCTGGCGCCTGGGCGTCGAACAGCGTAGGGCCTCGCACTGTGACGGCTGGCTGCACTGCCTCGCCTCTTGCAAGCCTCCGCATGAATGCCTGGCCCCACTTGAAGTCGATCTCGAAGTTAGGCGGCTTGTACGTCTGGTCCTTCTTGTACTTCTTCATGGTGTCTCTGCTTTCGGGCACGAACAGGTCGGGCTGGGCTGGGTTCGGCCAGGCAAAAAACGGCACCGACTCCTTGTCCGTGGAAGCCAGGCGGAAGTAAATGCGCTTGTCCGACAGGAGGACAACGTGGCTCCTCGCGAGGTACGCCTCCGCGTCTGCCATCTCGAACGACCCCCGCGCGTCGCGGGGAAAGTTCGCCTGGATAATGCGGACGAAATCGTCAAAGGAGATTGCCTCGGCTCCAGGCCGAACGGGCTGGACGCGGGCCTCAAAATCCTTGTCGTAGGCGTTCACGCAGGATTGCCGCGCCTGGTTCATCATGAACTGCGCGCCGCCCCATCGAGCCCAGAGCAAGGCGTCCTCTTCGGCCGGGTCGTGGAACGCCTTGACGTCGTCTGTGCCCCACTTCGACATCACCGTGTCGTCGGCAATCGCGGGCTTGAAGAGGCCCCCTGGCTCGAGGCGAAAGAAATCAATCCTCTTGGAGGTGACGACGCTCGGCTTCAGGTCAGAGCGGCCGTGCTTGTCGATCTGGTAAGCCGAGATGGCGAAGCAGGTCGTCTTAGAAGCGGACGACTTCCCGACGCGAGTCTTCCCGATCCACATGATCGAATGTACATCGTGAGTGCGCAGTGCGGGGGCAATGATGTTGTTCAGGATCGTCGGATGGAACTGCCTCAAAGTGTGGCACCACGACATCAACGTCCGCGCGCCCACGGTGCCGTTGGCGTAGTTCCGCAAGCTCTCCTGCGAGGCTGCCAAACGGACGCGCGCCCGAGCACCTCCCCTCAAGCTGGCGCGACGATCAGGTCTGCGCCCAGCGCGAAGGGGACGCGCTCTACGCCGCGCGTCCGTTTAGCCGCCTGGTCCTTGACATCCCCAGGCGTCCACCCGAAGATCGGACTGCTCTCGAGGTGGATCTGATCATCCGTCCACTCGACGAATTGGTTCTGGGCATTGCTCCGTGGTCCATGATCGCGAATGAAGGCGTAACCAGCCGTTCGAGCAATCCTGTCGTAAGTGCCCGCTTCAGCTGCCTTCTTCACGGACGGCTGCACGAAGTATCGGTACTGCACGCCCCCAAGGCGGTCCATCATGAAGTGGAACAACTTGCGAACCTTCTTCGTGTCAGAAGTGCGGCCCCAGTGGATCGTCAGCGGCGTGCCCACGATGAACACATCTTTCACCAAGTCCACGCGAATACTGTCGTCGAACTTGATATACTTCAGCACAGACTGCACCCCATCAGGGTCGGTGGGCAGAACGTAGATCTGCATTGTGAACGCCAACTCTCCCGTGTCCTTCTTCGGCTTGAACGGAGACGGCAAGGACGCGTAGTCGCCGCGGCGCATGATGTCGACCATGTCCACAGCACTTGTGTCGGGAAGCTCCTGGCACTCCGTTCCAATCTTGATCCAATCCACGACGCGCTTCACTTTTACCACGTTGTCGATGTCTCTCAGTGGCATGTCTCGGAGACGATAGCAACCAGGCGGGTCTGATTCGAAGCGCGTGGGCTTCTCGAGCCGACTGTACGGGTTCAGAATGTCCATGCAGCCCCAGGCCTGCGCGACCTGCTCGGTGGCGGACTCGTCCCCCGCGATCATCTCTCCCAGAGACTTGACGCCCCCCGCCACGAGGTTCGCCATGATCGCAACGAGACGCGATGCAACGTCGACTGCGAGGCGCACCTGTGGTCTTGAGCCAACGCAAAGCTGCGGGCTACAGCAATGGGAAAAGATAACGGACTGGGGCATCCAAAATCTGGATCCCCCCAATCAGCGGGCTCTCTCTCTCTCTCTCTCTCTCTCTCTGTCGCTGTCGCCGTCCCTGTCTCTTTCTCTGTCTCTGTCTTTGTCTCTGTGTCTGCCTCTCTCTCTCTCTCTCTCTCTCTCTCTCTCTCTCTCTCTCTCTCTCTCTCTCTCTCTCTCCCTCTCTCTCTCTCTCTCTCTCCTTCTGCGGGTGTGTGTTTTTTGGCTGTCGCTCCAAAGGCCAGGGCGGGGCTGCTAGTCGAGGCCGCGCGCGGCGCACGTCAGCCCAAGTCGTTGGCGTGGCCGCGGGGCGGGCCGCGGCGCGCCAAGCGCACCACTTTCTTGGCCGCCCAAGGAGGCAAGTGGTACTTCATGTGCACCTGGAGAGTCCGCCACCAGCTCTCCCAAGGAGCTGTGGCCTCCTCGAGCGCCTTCTCGGCCTTCTCGGTCGCCTTCTTGGCCTTCTGAAGCTTTCCCTCCGTCTTCTCCAAGGAAGCCTGCGTCTCGCGCAGCTCCGCCCGCGCGTCCTTGAGGGCGGTCGTCTTCTGCTTGAGCTGCTCCTTGCAGTGGTTGGCAACCGCCTCTGCCGCTGCGGCTTTGTGTTGGGCGGTGTACATATTCCTGTAGTGCTGGTTGGAGCGGCGTGACCGCGCGTCCAGGACGCTCTCAAGGTCGCGCAACTTGTCCACCGAGGGTTTGCGAGCTGCGGCGCGCGCCCCCCTCACCAGCTTGGCCACAGCTGGTTTGTTGCCGAGGTCGTGATCTCTCTTCGCGGCCCTGCGTACCTTGTTGCTGTGCAGCTTCTTCTCGTAAGCGGGTGTCCCCTTCTTTGGGTTCCTCATGGTGTCGCGAAGCACGGAGCGCGGAACCAATCAAACCTTGAGCCAAAGCGGTTACGGATGGTCGAAGCTTGCTCGTGCCGCATCCGCTGGGGGGCTCTGTCATTCGGTCGGAGGGTTAGCAAACACTGTAAAAAACAAGTGTTCCAGGTCGGAGGGTCAGCAAACACTGTAAAACATAGGTTTCTCAGGTTTTTTATGTTTTTGCGCATCCATCCACCTGGCAGCGCATAGATCCCCCAAAAACCTGAAAAACATATGTTTTGCTGTGGTTTCTCTGCCTCTGACCTGACAAAACCTGTAAAAAACAGGTTTTTCAGGCCGGAGGGTTGGCAAACACTGTAAAAAAACAAGTTTTTCATGTTTTTCAGGTTTTTGCGCATCTTCCCACCTGGGCGCGCATAAATCCCCCAAAACCGGAAAAACCTGAAAAACCTGTGTTTTGCAATGGTTTCTCAGCCTCTGACCTGAAAAACCTGTTTTTTACAAGAAATTCTCTACCTCTGGCTTGACAGGAGGCGCCACGAGCGCAATCGAAAGGACGAACTGAATTGATCAGGCACTCTCCTCCTCCTCCTCCCCCTCATCATTCTTCCTCCTCCTTCTCCCCCTCCCCCTCCCTCCTCCTCCTCCCTCGTGGTTGGGATGTTCGCCCCACGAGGGCTCTCGAGGGTTAAAACTGAGGGGCCCTCGTGTCGTCGTTTTCCCCCGCCGTCGCGGGGGTATTTTGCTGCCAGTCCTGGCTGGTAGAGGGCTGGGGGAGGTCCCCGCGAGTCCGCCTTTGTTTTGGAATGGTGGAGTCGCTCTATACTGTTCCTCTTCTTCAGGCAGGTCTCGTTCGAAGCCTGAGGTGGGGCCGCCCTGGCCCCCAGCTTAGCCGCCGCGTGTTCGGGCCTCGGACGCGCGCGCCACGCCTCGTACCCTCGTACCCTATCCTCCTCCTCTTCCTCCTCCTCTTCCTCCTCTTCTTTCTTCCTCGACGCCAAGTTGGAAAACGCTGAAACCGCCCAGGCGCCAAAAACAACCAAAAACGCCCAGGCCTACATCGGGTCTGGCGCCCCTCCTCCTCCTCCCCCTTTGCCTCCTCCTCCTCCTCCTTCTCCTCCTCCTCCCTCCTCCTCCTCCTCCTCCTCCTCCTCCTCATCATCATCGTCCTCCTCATCCTCCTCATCCTCCTCCTGATGTCCACAACCACCACCACAACCATTATCATCATCGTCATCACCACCACAGACATCTTCATCACCACCACCACCAAGGTCACTATTTTCACCACCACCATTATCCTCCTCCTCTTCCTCCTCCTCCTCCTCCTCCTCCTCCTCCTCCTCCTCCTCTCCTCTCCTCTTTCTTCAGCAGCATCACTATTATCAGCATCACCAGCAGCATCATCAGCATCCTCCATATCCTCCTCCTCCTCCTCCTCCTCCTCCTCCTCCTCCTCCTCCTCCTCCTCCTCCTCCCCCCTCCTTCTCCTCCTCCTCTTCATCATCACCATCCTCATCATCATCAACAGCACCACCACCACCGGCAGCATCAGCATCACCAGTTCATCGTCATCATCATCAGCCTCATCAGTATTGCTATCAGCAGGATCACCCTCATCATCACAACCAGCATCATCATCATCAACAACATCATCATCATCATAATCATCATCATCATCATCAGCAGCATCATCATCGTCATCATCAGCATCACCTGCATAAACATCATCATGATCACTATCATCATCACCCCCATCGTCAACATCAGATGCATCGGCCTCAGCCTCATCCTGATCCGCATGATCATCATGAGCAGCATCATCATGAGCATAAGCATCATGAGCACCATCATCAGCATCAGCATCGTCATCATCAGCATCATCATACCCATCATCATCAGCAGCATCATCAGCAGCATCAGCATTATCATCATCATCATCATCATCATCATCATCATAATCATCAGCATCATCATCATCATCATCATCATCATCATCATCATCATCATCATCATCATCATCATTCATCATCATCATCATCATCATCATCATCAGCATCATCATCATCATCATCATCATCATCATCACCCTCACGGCTCTCCGAACCCTGGAGACACGGGGTGTCACACGTGACGGCC
>CAUYUJ010018091.1:0-160000 GCA_963575745.1 Prorocentrum cordatum | reverse complement strand
TCATGACTCGGGAACGGCTGAGAAAGTGAGAATCCCATGGCCCTGCCGCACTTCGTGACTTGGGAGAACTGAAATGGTGAGAACCCCATCGCACTGCCATGCGCTCGTGATTGCGGAAGCTGAGATGGTCAGACCACCGCTGCCATGCTCAGCGGTTTTGATGCTGTTGCCAGTCAACATAAAATGATAGCAACTTCGATTCGCAACTTCCCCCGGTGATTATCAAGTTCGGCCTCCGCGCCCCTCTCCTTAATTAAATCCTATTGACACGGAGAAAAATTTTCAGGGGGGAAGCGGGGGGTACATTATTATCCTGGGCAGTCGGTTTCATTATGAAAACATGGTTATCACATGTGTAACACATTGTTTAGACATCTGGAAATGAGTTGGCAACACGCTTCCTCTCCATGTATCGTCCTCCACAACCAAGGTGCTGCTTCGCGGCCCGACAAACATCCCCCGCGCTGAGCGATCGCCGAAGCGGCGACGGCAAGAGAAAGTGGCCAGTGCGTGATGGCCCCAGCGCCCAGCCGCCGCGGCTGCCCGAAGTTGCCCCGCCGCTGTGCCGTGGCTGTCGCTCCTCGTTCCTCGCTCCTCCTCCTCATCCTCCTCCTCATCCCACCTCTTCCTCCTCCCGATTCCTCCACCCGCCTCCTTCTCCTCCTCCTCCTCTTCACCTGTGCCACGGTGCCGCTGGTCGCGTGCGCCTCGACGTGCCTTTTGGCGTGCCGCTGCTCGTGGATGTCGTACCACTGCCCCGAGGCTGCCCCCAGATCAGATATGAACGACGATCAAAACGGGTCTTACGCGAGATGGCATAGCGACCTTACGCAGTGGCTTACGCGGGCCGCCAGCGCGGCACGACACGCTGGAAGCGAGGGCGCTCACGCGCGACCTTGCGCGAGCAACTTACGCGCCAATGTCGGTGAAGACGAACCCCTTTTGTTGGCGTCGCTCATGTGTGCACATCTCCACCACCGCGCCCTGACGCACGAGCCAGAGTGTCCTCAGGTCTCGCCCGAGCTATCGGCACTGACCTCTGAAATCTGCCGACTCAGCCGGCGTGTGCGAGAGGCCCCCTTCGACGCGAGGCCAGCCCAAACCAAACTGAAGTGCGCAACCCCCCTTGAATCGTCGCCGTGATGGAGATCGGAGAAGCATGGGGGATCGAACAATGCAATGTCGCAATTACGTCGGACGGAAGTCCCTTCCCTTTGTCCCTTCCCCCCCGGGGTGGGGGGCTGTCCCGGAGGGCGTCCGCAGGGATGGTCACGGCGGGGGTCCCAGCCTCCAGCCGAGGGTGTCCAGGCCGGTTGCACCCTGCCACCCACAACTACAACAAGGCCCCCGGGCGGTCCCCCTTGTGACGTTTTCGCGGCGACGGGCCGCGACCGATCGCTACCCAAAATCTCGCCATATCGGTCGCGACTGGTCGCTCCCGATCGGTACCCAAATTTTTGGGTCGCGCGTGGAGGAGGAGGAGGAGGAGGAGGAGGAGGAGGCGGAGGAGGAGGAGGAGGTGGAGGAGGAGAGGAGGAGGAGGAGGAGGAGGAGGAGGAGGACGACGAGGAGGAGGAGGAGGAGGAAGAGGATGATGATGATGATGAGGAGAGGGGGAGGTGAATGAGGAGGAGGAGGAGGAGGAGGCGGAGGAGGAGGAGGAGGTGGAGGAGGGAGAGGAGGAGGAGGAGGAGGAGGAGGAGGAGGAGGAGGAGGAAGAGGAGGAGGAGGAGGAGGTGGTCTCCCTTCCGCAAGGGGGAGCTCGGGACGCCTCCCCCCCGCCTCGCGACCCCGGCGCTGGCTCCAGCCCCGGCCTCGGCCCCCGCCCTCCGGCCACGGATCCCCCGCCCTCCGGCCCCGGCCCCCGGCCCTGGCCCCGCTCTCCGGCCCCGAGGAGGAGGAGGAGGGAGGAGGAGGAGGAGGAGGAGGAGGAGGAGGAGGAGGAGGAGGAGGAGCGGGGGCCTGGCGGCCGGGCGGGGTGGCCCCCCCCGGGCCCCCCCGCCCTCCGGCCCCGGCCCTCCGGCCCCCGGCCCCCGGCCCCACCCAGATGGTCTGGTACCGGAGATTTTCGGTAGCGATTTCGACGCACCCCGAATTTCGGTCGCGACCGGATCTTCGTTCGAGGGCGCTGAAATAGCGGATTTCGGAACGCTCTGATACCGGTATTGGGCGCTGCATTTCGGTATTTCGGTAGCGACCGGTCTCTGCGGAGCGCTACCGGAAATTTTCGGTAGCGGACCATCAGGGCAACAGAAGCCAGTCCTCTCCCAGGAGATCGGTCTCCAAGAAAGGCTCCAGCGCGCCGTCGTCGTCGTCGCCGCCGCTGCCGCCGCCGCAAACGCCACAGCCGCGTATCGTCGTCGTCGTCGTCGTCGTCGGCGGCGGCGGCGGCGCCGTCGCCTTCGGCTTCGGCGTCGGCGTCGGCGTCGACGTCGGCGTCGGCGTCGTCGTCATCGTCGTCGTCGTCGCCGTCTTCGTCGGCGTTGGCGTCGGCGTCACAGTCGGCGTCGTCGTCGTCGTCGTCAGCGGCGGCGGCGGCGCGTCGTCGTCGTCGTCGTCGTCCCCCTTCAGGGTCGGCGGCACGGGCCGTAAGGCCCTCAGCCCAAAGTTCCACGCGCTCTGGGACGGGGCGCTCTCGCGTGCAACGGGGGTCTCCGCGTGACTTTCGCACAGGCCAGGGTCGCGCTGTTCAGGACACGCATGTACAACAGGGTCTCAGATTGAGAATACTTTTTTTTCCTTGGGGGGAAAGGGGGGAAGTGACAGTAACGGCGGCCGCCGTGGCGAGTGCTAGTACCACAACGAGTACTAAAACCGAGTGCGAGTTGCTAGCACGAGCACGAGTAGTACGAATAGTAGTAATAATACGAATCGTACTAGTAGTACTAGTAGTACTAGTAACTCGACTAGTGCTGGTAACACTGACAATGCTAGTAGAGCGGGTAGTATTAGAAGTACTAGGACAAATGGAAGTAGCAATATGAATAAAAACTATTGTCAATTGTAATCGTTGTCGAAGTAGTAGTGATAGCTGTGGTAGTTAAAGTAAGCTAGCAGTAGTACTAGCAGTAGTTGTTATACTAGAGGTGGTGATGGTGTTAGTAGTAGCACTACTCACAGAAATATCAGAAGTAGCAGTGGTAGTAGTACCGGTGGAGGTGGTAGTAGTAGTAGTAGAAATCGTAGTAGTAGTAGTAGTAGTAGTAGTAGTAGTAGTAGTTCAAATAGTAGTCGCAGTCGCAGTAGTAGTAGTAGTAGTAGTAGTCGTCGTAGTCGTAGTAGTAGTAGTAGTAGTAGTAATAGTAGTAGTAGTAGTAGTAGTAGTGGTAGTAGTAGTAGTAGTCGTCGTCGTCGTCGTAGTAGTAGTAGTGGTAGTAGTAGTAGTAGTAGTAGTAGTAGTGGTAGTAGTAGTAGTAATAGCAACAGTAGTCGTAGTAGTAGTAGTAGTAGTAGTAATAGTAGTAGTAGTCGTAGTCGTAGTCGTAGTCGTAGTAGTAGTAGTAGTAGTAGTAGTAGTAGTAGTAGTAGTAGAAGTAGTAGTAGTAGTAGTACTGGTTGTAGTACTTCTAGTAGTAATCGAGGTAGTAGTAGTACTCGCAGTAGTAATAGTGGTAGAAGTAGTAATAGTAGTCGTCGTCGTCGTAGTCGTAGAAGTGGTACTACTAGTAGTGGTAGTAGTAGTAGTAATAGTAGTAGTAGTAGTAGTAGTGGTAGTAGTAGTAGTAGTAGTAGTAGTGGTAGTAGTAGTCGCAACAATAGAGGTAGTAGAGGTAGTACGAGTGGTAGTTGGAGTCGGAGTACCAATAGCACTCGTACTTGTAGTATTAGTTCTAGTCTTAGTAGTAGAGGTGGTAGCAGTAATGTACAAGTAGTAGTAGTAGTAGTAGTAGTAGTAGTAGTAGTGGTAGTCGTAGTAGTAGTAGTAGTAGTAGTAGTAGTAGTAGTAGCAAGAGTAGTAGTGGTAGTAGTAGTAGTAGTAGTCGTAGTAGTAGTAGTAGTAGTAGTAGTAGTAGTACTAGTAGTAGTAGTAACAGTAGTCGTAGTAGGCATACGCATACTATTAGTAGTAGTAGTAGTAGCAGCAGAAGCACCGTGTGCACCACAGTGCTTGTGTACACGACAGCGCCTGCATGCACAATTGCGCTTGCGTGCACCTCAATGCCCGCGTATAAAAAAGCAACCAAGTGCACCGCAGCGCTTGTGTACACCACTGTGCCTGCGTGCACCACATTCTATGTGTGAGCTCGCCCTGCGTGCGCCCCATTGCCTGCGTGCACCACAACTTTTCTGTACACCACCTGCTGCCGCTGCAGCAGCGGCAACATCCGTGTGCCCCACGAGGCCCCCGTGTCTGCGTGCACCTGTCGGGGCCTCCGGGCCACGTCGGTAGTCGTCGTTTTCGTCCTCGGCCTCCTCCCCCTCCTTCACCCCCTCCTTCTCCTCCTCCTCCAACTCCTCCTCCTTCCTCCTCCTGCCCCTCCTCCTCTTCCTCCGCGTCCTCCTCCTCCTCCTCCTCCTCCGGCTCCTCCTCCTCCTCCTCCTCCTCCTCCTCCTCCTCTTGCTCTTCCTCCCCCTCCTCACCTTCTACACAGCTCCTCCTCCCTCCTCTTCTTCCTCCTCCTCCTCCTCCTCATCCTCCTCCTTTTTCACCGCCTCCTGCTGCTGCTGTTTCTGCTGCTGCTGCTGCTACTCTTCCTCCTCCTCCTCCTCCTCCTCCTCCTCCACCTTCCTCCTCCACCTCCTCTACGAGAAACTGCACGCGTTCATGCCTGTAGCCGGCTTCCCCGCGTCACCGTTACGTGGGGGGGGAGCGGGGAGAGGGGAAACACGAGTTACGTCCGGAAGTAATCCCACCAGCCCTCTGGGCGCAGGTGGTCTGGGGCGTTTCCTTTTCCAACCTCCTTCCTTTCCCTGCTCGGGAAGTGTACCTCCCCCCCCCTCCGTGGGTCTGGACGGGCTCCCCCGCGACGTGGCAGAGGATCCTTTTTGGCCCAAGATGGCTCCGAGGGGGCTTTAGATAGCCCAAGCTGGCCTCCAAGAGGCCCCCCAAGACGCCGCTAAGGAGCCCCAAGAGACTCCCAAGAGGTCCCCAAGCGGCCCTAAAGAGGGCTCCAGGGCTGGCGGAATGAGCGAAGCGATTAAATGAAGAACGAGGCCCCTATTGTCCATGAGTCAAACTTCGGTCTCCCATCGGAAGCCCAAGGAACACCTGAGGCGAACTGAGAAACAACTAGTGAACACTGAACCCCTCCCAAACGAGAAGGGTTCTTTCTTCGGCGCCCCGACTGTAAGACCCCCAAGAGGCCCCGAAATCCAACAATGCCCCAGGACGCACCCGCACCCGAACACAGTGAACCCATACAATGAGGATGCGCGGGAAAGATGCAAGGGCCTGGGAAGGCCGCTGCGAGGATCTTCGAGCAGGGCGCGGCCATCGAAAGAGGCCAAGGATGAGCCGAAGGGGCAGGGATGCAAGGGTACCCTTGGGAAGGTTGCCCATCCTTACTATGCGGGTTTGCTGCAAGCCCCCACGAGTCCCGTCCCTCCAAGAGACCCGCACATGCCCCCACGGCCTCTGAACCACGGCACGAACGCAAAGGCGGGATTGGCCAGCGGCCACTATCGGGCGGGTGCGAATGGGGGGTGAGCCACATGGGGGGGTGACCTCCTGTGATCGATCTCACCCAAGATGGCCCGAAGATGGCCCCCAAAGGCCCCCAAGGGTGCCCCACGAGGGCTCCAAGAGGTGGCCCCAGGGGTGCCCTTGAAGGCCCCCATTGGGAGCCAGCGGGGGCCCGACAGGTCACTCGGCGCCGTCTTGGTGAGGTTGTGGGCCATCTTGGGTTGTTGTGGGCCATCTTGGAAGTCGTCTTGGGCTCCCTGAGGCCCTCCTCGAGCCATCTTGGGTCATCCTAGACTTCCGACGACCCGCGACCCCACCCCTGCAGGTCCAGGGGAGGGGGCAAGGGGCCTCAGAAGGCCCCTCTAGGGCCCCCGCCTTCACCCCCCGTGCGGGCCACCCTCCAACTAGCACCCACCCGACACCAGATGTCCGCCGCTCCCACCTGGCCTGCCAGAACGTTGTAAACGTGCATGGCGCTCAAAACGTGGTAACTCCGTCTGGACTCGCTCTGGCCCTTCCAGAACGTTCCCAGTGGGCTTCGGCCCAACCCGTGGGCCACCCGAACGGCGCGCCTCTCGACGGCGTTCCCGCCCAGGATGGCTCCCGGATGGCTCCAAGATGGTCTCCGAGACAATTCAAAGATGCTCCAATATGGCCAGCATGGCCCCAAGATTTGTTTTTGTTGGGGGAGGTTCTCAATTTGGCCTCAAGCGACCCGAGATGGCTCCAAGGCGGATCAAGATAATCTCTCGACACGGTTCGAGAGACCCCCGATACGGCCAAAGAAGGCTCCAAGAACGCCCTCAGGAGAGCCCGAGTAATCAAACTTCAATGGTTGTCCAATTGTTATGAAAACGCGTTTGCGGTCTTGTCTTTACGGGCTTCCGAAAACCCAAAGCGGTCCCAGGTGCCCCCAAGCAAGCCCTAAGACAGCCGACAAACGAGACCAATACAACACAAGAAGCCCCAAAACTGCCCAAGAGGCCCCAAAGGCGGCCCCAAAGAGTACCAAGAGAGGCCCCAGACGGCCAAGAGAGGACCCTAAGACGGCCACCTAACTCGTCAAACAGGCCAGGTGGAGATCCCGATGGATGTCCAGATGGCATGCCCCGACAGTTGTCTTAATGCTTGTCTCGATGCTTATTTCGATGGTTGTACCGATGTTTGTCCCGATGGCTGCCCCGATGGCTGTCCAGATATATGCAGAGGTTGTATTGATAGCTAACTCTGCAGAAAAAAACGTATGACCGATAGGTAGTGAGACTGGTAGCAAGATGGAACGATGGAGTGCTGGCCCCGATGGTGGTCCGATAGTGGTTCCAATTGGTAGATCGTGAACCCGACGGATGAGAGGATGCTAGAATGGTTAGATATCTCGATGGTTGTCCCAATGCTTGCCCCGATATGTTGATAGTGAGATCTGCAGATCGGTAACTGGTGAGATCGATCGCTAGAACCTGAGATCGCTAAACAGATGGATTGATATATATATATATATATACATATATTGTGTATATATATACGTGTATATAGAAATCCAGAGGGAGAGAGAGAGAGAGAGAGAAAGGGTTGGCTGGTTATTTGTCACGATAACTGCTCTGGTTGATAGATAATGCGGTCGGCAAATAAATTGATCGTGCGATCGATTGATTGATATTGAGACCAATAGGTAGCGAGGCCGAGGTATATATAGAGAGAGGGACCCCATTGTTGTCCTGGCAGGGATCCTGTCGGTTGTCCCGACGGTTGCCCTAGCAATTAGTTAGTGAGATCGACAGATGAATGGATAATGGTATAAGAGACGCCCGTGGAAACCGTATAGATATATGGGAAGACGCAGCGTCCAAATGCAGATGAAGGTTGATGCCACCGCCAGCCTCTTATCACTCACCAGAGAGTGCTAGATTCAGTTTACATACTAGAGGGAGCGAATGATGTGCGATAGCGCTAAGGCTCGCTCCAACAGAACTGAGACCGAGCGGTGAAATAGCTAAAAGGGTCCTGAAGTGCAAGAACAGCTGGAGGAGCACATACGTGGTCGACACAGCGCGAAGCTAAATCGCAAGCCGAAAGCACCGCCCATCCCCCCAATGTCGTTTTCACCCGAATAGTGGTGTCTCATTCGTTCAAATCGAAAGCTGCGCTCGGCTTCTAAAACACTCCCTCATCAGGGTGTGCCCCATCGCACTGCCGCACGTCCTCATCATTGATCTTCCTCATCTGCTGCAAAAGTTTCCCAAACTGGTCCACACCGCAGTCTGGCTCATTGAACAAGCACCCAGTGCATTAAGGTACAGTAAAGGCCCCTCCACAAGAAACCTCTCACAAAACACACCACCCTGAGACCCCAGGACGTCGATCGAGCTCTGGTGTGGGAACGCCACGCCTCCCATCGCAAAACCGTGACAAAACCATCGAAACCCAAGAAACCCAGGGCACCCTGGAGGCAGGCAGGGTGTTCCTTGGCATGGGCTCCCCCTGCAGTGCAGCATCCCTCTCTCCATGACAAGCGATGCCGCAGTGCAGACGGCTTGGCGGCAGGGCGGCGAGAGCACATGCAGAGGCTGCCGAGCGAGAGCCGGGGAAACACCGCCCTCGGCGAGCCCAGGCAGTCCGATCGTGGTGAGCTCTTGACTCCGCGGGCACGGGAGGGTACACGTGGGAGGAGCCCGTGCATTGGATCGGAGGCCTCCCAGATGGGGGTCCGAGTGGATGTGGTCGGAGGATCGCGCCGCATCGCCCGTGCATCGCCGATGCATCGGCGATGCATCGGCGACGTCGGCGATGCATCGGCGGCGTCGGCGTGGGGAAACGCGGGCTCCGCATCGAGCCGCAGCGGCGATGCATTGGGGATGCGGCGCGATCCTCCGACCCCATCTACTTGGACCCCATCTAGTTTTGGATATGGGTCGTCAGGCGATTAGAGCGACCTGAAGGCACTGCAGTGAGTGCACGCAAGCACCATTTCATGAAGGAATGTGGTTGGATGCACAGAACCAGATGTGGTGGTGGGATTGGCATGCGTAGGTGCCCGGATACACAGCGCCAGATGCTTAAGCAGAGGGCCACGTAAGTTAAATTCTAATCAATCTTCAAGATCCCGTCCTCGGAAGTGTCACCCAACGACTGGGCGTGAAGCTCCAGGTCGTCCCGGGCCGCGACCACGTGATTGTAAAGCGAATCGATGTGCCTCGCTGAAAACGGGGCACGATTGTTTGCAACTATGACGACTGGGTGTGAAGAACATGAACTGTCAACATCATGGGTGAATCGTCACGCCACCTGCAATTGTCAAGACATATCTTACCGCAGCAAGTGTCCGAGTCAACTGCGAACATCCTGCGCAGAAGCGCGCATTCACACATGCGTATACCCTGCAGCCCATGCCTGCCGAGTAAGAACATACTCCGAGTTGTGCCGTACTCGCTTGGGGGGGACTTGAACAGCGACCGACCATCCCAGCATTCTCATAGGCCTACGACGAAGTGTTCTTAGAACCCAGCCATGTTTAAGAACAACATAACATTATTAGAACATAACCCCGATGTGTTAGAACAATCCTGGGTACCGCAATTGTGAATATCTTCTTCGGTGAAGCTCCCTGTGGGACCACGAAGCGCTGCGCTGGGCGGGGGGGAACGCACGCGGGCGGTAGCACTGGGGCCGTCGGCGAAGCTCCCTATGAGGCCACGAAACGCTGCACTGGGTGGGCGAAAATACCAAATTAGGCGTGTGGGACGCATACGGGCGGTCCCATTGGGGGATTTGGAGGAGCCCACCATGGGGCCGCGAAACGCTGTGAAGGGTGGGTGACAAAAAAAGGAGCAAGGGCTGTACTGGGTGGTGGCGGACGCATGCGGGCGGTGCCACTGGGACGTTCGGTGGAGCTCCCTATGGGACCACGAAGCGCTGCACTGGGTGGGTGAAACGTAGGGAGCAAGGGCTGTGCTGGGTGGTGGCGGACGCATGCGGGCGGTGCCACTGGGACCTTCCGTGGAGCTCCCTCTGGGACCACGAAGCGCTGTACTGGGTGGGTGAAACGCAGGGAGCAGGGGCTGTGCTGGGTGGTGGCGGACGCATGCGGGCGGTGCCACTGGGACCTTCCGTGGAGTTCCCTATGGGGCCACGAAGCGTTGTACTGGGTGGAACGCAGAGAAGAGCTGTGCTGGTGGTGGCGGACGCATGCGGGCGTGCCACTGGACCTTCCGTGGAGTTCCCTATAGGGCCACGAAACGCTGTACTGGGTGGGTGGAACGCAGGAGCAATGGCTGTGCTGGGTGGTGGCGGACGCATGCGGGCGGTGCCACTGGGACGTTCGGTGGAGCCCCCGATGGGGCCACGAAACGCTGTACTGGGAGGGTGAAACGTGGGGAGCAAGGGCTGTGCTGGGTGGTGGCGGACGCATGCGGGCGGTGCCACTGGGACCTTCCGTGGAGCTCCCTATGGGGCCACGAAACGTTGTACTGGGTGGGTGGAACGCAGAGAGCAAGGGCTGTGCTGGGTGGTGGCGGACGCATGCGGGCGGTGCCACTGGGACGTTCGGTGGAGCCCCCTATGGGGCCACGGGACGCTGTACTGGGTGAGCGAAACGCAGGGAGCAAGGGCTGTGCTGGGTGGTGGCGGACGCATGCGGGAGGTGCCACTGGGACGTTCGGTGGAGCCCCCTATGGGGCCACGGGACGCTGTACTGGGTCGGTGAACCGCAGGGAGGAGGGAGGAGGGGGAGGAGGGAGTGGGAGGAGGAGGAGAAGAGGAGAGGAACGCGGGGACCGTCTCTTCAAACGATGACCCAACACCACAGGATGGTTGGGAACAAGACAATCTCAGACAGAAATGGTCGAAGAACACTTCGTGCACATCACAAGAGGTTCTTAGTTCTTCTTAGTTCAAATCATTGGCGGGTTGATAGGAAAGCCGAAGCCAGGACGCTTCACCACTGCTCGAGAATTCGCCGACCCCTTGGGGTCACGGCGTGTGAGATGTTTCCCCCTCCCCAAACTAGAGGCATCCTAGATGGGATCGGAGTAGATGGGGTCGGAGGATCGCGCCGCATCGCCGATACATCGGGGATGCATCGGCGCTGCATCGGCGATGCATTGGCGATCCACTGGCGATGCATCGTCGACGTGGGCGATCATCGGCGACGCCGGCGCGGATAAAATCGGGCTCCGCATCGAGCCGCATCGGCGATGCAGCGGCGATGCGGCGCGATCCTCCGACCCCATCTACTCCGACCCCATCTGGGAGGCTTAGACAAACCCCTCCCCCGGGGGCCTGGTCCGGCCGGTTTTGAAGGGGGGGGGGGGCCAATCCATCATCCGCACACTCGGAGCCTCAGGAGGCCCCAAAACAAACCAAAAAGGTTCCAAAGGTTCCCTGAACGGTCCAAGAGAGCTACGAATCGACGAGAAATCGCCCCAAAACTTCGAAGATTGCCTCCAGACGGCCCCATAAGTCCCCAAGACGTTTGAAACAATATCACGAGGCGCCCCAAAGAGGCCCTCCAGAAGCAAAAATCGTCCCAGTACCTAGGGAAAACGTACATTTTCACCACATTCGCCCATTCGGCCTCCACGCGGCGCAAAACGGCCCAAGAAGCCTCCAAGATCGACCCTCGCCAGCCCAAGAGGCTCCAAAAAAGGCTCCAAGACGGCGCCCGGGCGATCCACGAAGGTTCCAGAAGCCATTGCAACGGCCCAGGAAAGCCGCAGGACGGTCCCTCTTCTCCAAAACGGGCCAAGAGGGCTCCCAAAGGCTGTCCGGACGGCCCACGCGGGAGACGCTTCGGTCCAAACCGCACAAGATTGCCTCAAGATAGCCCCATGGGCGTCCAAGACGTTTGCATACGCGACCACGAGGCGCTCCAAGCAGGCCTCCAGAAGCAAAAACCGTCCCATTCCGTAGGGAAAGCTTACATTTTCAGCATATTCGCGTCTTGGGCTTCAACGGGCGCCAACAACGGCCCAGTAAACCTCCAAGATCGACCTCTGGCACCCCAAAACACTGTCCAAAAGGCTCCACGACGGCCTCCGGGCGCCCCACGAAGGCCCCAGAAACGATAGCAACGGCCCTGGGGAATGGCAGGACGGTCCTAAGAAGGCTCCAGAACGTGGCTAGAGGGGCCTCACAGGCTGTCCGGACAGGCCACGCGGGGGACGATTGCTGCCGTCCCAAGGGGTCGGCGGTGTGGCGTAAGCCAATGAATAAGAACATACTGGGGTTAGGTCGGGCATGTCCTCCAACAGGCGGATTTTGTAAGAAAAACCAAACAATCAACAACAACAAACATCAACATTAACCAAAAAATCCTAAAACAAAATCGTCCCAATAGTGCCGATTACAATGTTCGAGGATTCCTCCTGTAGAGGGGCATGCCCGACTCGACTGTAGGGGGGAGTTACTGACGTGGGGGGTGGGGTAAGATTAGCTCGGGCACGTCCCCCTACAGGCGCATTTTTGACAAACGGTGAAAAAATTGTCCAATCATACTCAAAGATGGTCGTAGTCAAAAAAATCGTCCCAAGACTATTTGTTTTAATACTCCTCCTCTAAGAGGGACAGGCCCGAGTCAACAAGGGCTCCCAACTTCGCGCTTCGCGCTGCGCGAAGTGCGAAAAACTTCGCGCTCTCGCGCCGCCTCACCGGGGAGAAGAGCAGGAGGAGGAGACTTCGGCGCCGAAGCGCGAGGCGCGAACCGCCTCGCGCCCTCGAGGGCGCCCTCGGCCACGGGGGAAGAATGGGCCGCCCTTCGCGGGGCGTGGGGGAGTCGGTGGATCGCGCTCGGAGGGGGGGGGGGCGGGCTCGGTGAGCGCGGGGGGGGGGGGAGCGCCCAGGCGGACCGTCGCGCGGCCTGGCACGGAGAGGGGGAGCGCGCACGGCAGGCGCACGCGCGCGCGCCTGCAGGCCCGGCCCGGGCCGCCCGACGACTTGGGGATTCGGCGCGCCTCCCCTCCCCCCTCCTCCTCCCTCCCTCCTCAGCCGCGGGGCGCCTCCTCCCCCCCTCCCTCCTCCCTCCCTCCCTCCCCCCTCCTCCTCCCCCCTCCTCCCCCCTCCTCCTCCCTCCCTCCTCAGCCGCGGGGCGCCCTGGTCGCATGGCAAGAACAGGTGTCGCACCGACTGCGGCGGCGGCTCCGGACGCCGCGGGGGTCGTTGCACCCTGGAACGGTCGGCCGTGGCCGAAACGGCCCGGATTGCTCCACATCGAACGGCGCTGGGTCGCCCGCGGCGTTCAACGTGGAACGCCAGCGGCGGGGTCGCCGCCAATCGACACGACGCGAACCTGCCGTAAGGAACAGCTCGGAATACTATGCTGGGCCGGCCTGGACTGTACTTCATCATCCGACACTCCTCCTCTACATCCTCAGCCTCCTTCTCCTCCTAACCCTCCCGTTGCCTCTTGCCTACCCTGAGAGTGTGTCCCATGAGGTGCCCCAACTTCGACCCGGGCAAGCAGCTCGGAAGACTGGCCAGAAGCGTCATAGAAGGTCCCACTCTGCTTCATGCCTGTCCACAAACTCAAGCACGGAATAGACGGTGCGGATGCTGCGCGCAGCGCACCGAAACAAGCATGCCTCCTTCTCCTCCTCCTCCTCCTCCTCCTCCTCCTCATCCTCATCCTCATCCTCATCCTCATCCTCATCCTCACCCTCCTCATCATCATCAGAAGCAGCATCAGCATCAGCACCATCATCAGCATCAGCATCAGCATCAGCATCATCATCCTCATCATCACCATCATGAACAACAACATCATCCTCATCATCATCCTCATCCTCATCATCATCATCAGCAGCATCATCATCAGCGTCCTCGTCCTCATCCTCATCCTCATCATCAGCATCATCGTCCTCCTGCCTCATCCTGTCCATGCTCCTCGTGCTGATCCTGCTTCTCGTCGCGTTCCTGTCGCTCCAACTGCAGCCTTTCATCCTCATCCGCATCCTCGTCCCTCCTCGGTGTTCCTCGTGACTGCTCATGCGTCCTCATCCAACCCCTGCTTCATCATCGTGCTGTATCCTCCAACTCCCCTCCTCCTTTTCATCCTCCTCCTTTTCATATCTCCATTGGTTCACCCCTCCTCATCATCAGCCTACTCTCTCCATATCGCCCCTCCCTGACACCCGCCCTTATCTCATTTGACCACCCCCCATCCATTCTTACCCATCCGAACGTCTGACGCATCCCTCTCCTCTCCTCCCACCTGCCCTAGTTATGCATGCTGTGTTTGCCCTCCCTAGTCCTGCTCATCCACTCGCTTCTCATATTCCGCCTCCTCCTCCTCCTTTTCCAACTCCTCCTCCTGCTCCTCCTCCACATCCTCCCGATCCTTCGACGATTCCCTCTGAGCCTCCACGCCCTGCTCCGCCTCATCGCTTCCCACCCCCTTTTTCGCCACTTCCGCCCACCTCCCTCCCTCCCCCCTCCATGAACTCTTCTCCCTCCCCCAATCCATCCGTCCATTACTCCTCCTCCTCCTCCTCCTCCTCCTCCTCCTCCTCCTCCTCCTCCTCCTCCTCCTCCTGTTCCTCCTCCTGTTCCTTCTCATCGTCCTCCCTCCCCCATCCCTCCTCCCTCCTCCTCCCTCCTCAACCCTCCAGCGAGGCCTCTTCTGGTCGGCACCCACGCTGAACTCCAGGGCGGGGACCTCCAGGTGCGCGTCCGGCGCCTCTGGGGAGCGCCAACGACGCGCGTCTGCGGGCGGGCAGCGACCGGCGACGAGCGGAACACCGAGCCTCTGCACCGGCCTGCACTTCGGAGCTGGCGCTCGGCCTCCCTCCTCGGAAGGGGCCCCAGGACACACACACAACTGAATACACACAAAGAGAAGGCTTCCCTGCATTTCCCCTTCTGTTCTGGGCTTTTGTCCTCCCCGCCACCTCCCATGTGTTCCCATATTTTTCCTGGGGGTCGACGATGAACTGTGTCTGTGTGATTGTTCCCCTCCTGATCCTCACCGTTCAAGAGACTGCTTCGGGGGGGCAATGCACCCGGTACGATCGACGTGGGCACCGCAAGGTCGTGCCGTGCCGACCCCGGCGCTGGTGTTCCTGACATCGCGGGGATCGTTCAACCGTGAAAGGTCGGCCGTCGCCGAAACGGAAGCCGGTTCAGCTCGGGGATCTTCTGACCCGGGTCAATCCAGACCAGGGTCAGCAGGCAACCAAAAACTGCAACGCAGGAAGAAAAAACTGTAACGCAGATCTTCGCAAACCCGGGTCACGCAACATGCGCGGCCGCCCCGCGGCCACGAGCGGCTCGCTGACCCAGGTCAGGGGGATCTTCGCAGGATCCTGCAGGACCTGGTGCCCTAGCTGACCCCCGTTTGCATTGACCCGGTTCAACGTCGTCCGACTCTGGATCGCCGGCGGCATTCAGCGTGAACGCTGGCGGCGGGTTCACCGCAGGTCAGAGGACGCGGCGCGAGCCTGCGGCACGGAAAGACTCGGCACGAAGACCGACGGCATGCCCTTCCGATGCGGAACAGGACTCGCTGTCGATGCCGCTGCGGGCCTTGCCCACAGGGGACGAAAGGCCGCCTGCCCCAGAGCGGCCGCTATCGGTTTTAGGCAACATGCGGCTCTGGGCAGGGAGGTAGCATGAGCGGATCGGCGGTGGCCCCCGAATAACTCAAGGGAGGAGTGTACTTTTTGTTTGTCATGGGCGCGGGCAGCGCCAATCCTCAGCACTGTCGGGGCGTGGACCTAAGGAACCCTAAATAAGGAACGAAGCCCCTTCTTCCCATAATTAAAACTCCGATGTTCCATGGAAAGCCTCAGGAAAACCCCAGGAGCACTGCAAAACAACTCAGGTACACGGAGCCCCTCCCAAACGAAGAGGGTTCCTTCTTCAGGGCCCCGAGTGTATCAACCCGGATGAAACAGTTAGGCTGGTCGCCTGGAACCAGGCGGCCGCGGCAACAGGGCACGGCTGGCAGAAACGAAAAATAATATATTCGAGATATTGTACCGTCAAGGTTTCTAGGATTCAAGAAGCAGTCGTTATCTTGGAATATATGCTCTTCGATTCTGGCACCAAATCCATCTCGCAGACCAGCCGGCCACCATCATTGCAACATGATGTCTGACGAAATCCATATATCAGCGCACCGTGATATTTGACGAAATACCGATCACCAACAGAGTGGGTCAAGAGCAACCGTCCAAAATAACATATGCAAACAAAATCACAATCGCAAGATACAGTCAGTCACGGAAGCGATGGCCACACATAACTCTGACGACGTAACATCCCCAACGCTCCTGTACCAAACGCCTCGGCGACCGCACTTCGGGCCAGTGGTTCCCTTGGTGAAAGCGTCACGTAACACATCTCGGGTGTCACAGCACAACGACATGGTCAACGATCCACAGTCCTGTCAGTCACGCGTAGCCCTAACGGCATTCAGCTGACGCCGATCATTCGGCATGGCGATCGCCTCAGCAGTTACGACAGAAACGACAACATGGGCATCACCAAAAAGATACAACCCAAACGCAATCACATTATAACTTACACCTTCATGCAACTCGCCAGCACCGCGGAAACCCCGTCAACACTTGATGCCAGAAACCATGGTGCAATCCACCACCTGGCTCGCGGCTGCTCCCGATTGTTATTTATTTAAAAGAAAAAAAAACATCACGCGCATCGTGCCACCAGGAATGCCATCCCTGAGCTCAATCGACACAAGGCTAGCTGCTCTGATAGCCGCGCAATATTTATCGTCCGCTCGGTGGGCAGAGTCAGCAATCATACTCAAACACCTGGGACGCACCAGTCTGGCAGATTTGATCATGAACGGTTTCCTTTTGATCCAATCCCATGCACAATATTCGGCCCCGTGACGTCACCCACCGTGACCTTCTGACAGCGACGCTGGAAACAACCTACGAATACGGCAATACCAGCGCTAGTCAGCGCGAGCCAAGCAACACCGCGCAACAAACTCAAAAACATGCCCTACAACGATCTGTCCACCAACTTATCATCCGGATTGACAGTCAACAGCGACACACTGACCGGCCGGAACTGCGAGACGTAATTGTCGTGGTCAATCGCGATGGCCACCCAGCATGCCAACGCGCTCGAACGGAGCCAAATTGACCGTCACATCTTCGTATTGCCTACGAAACTTGACAAATGTCCACTAAGGAATCCCATCACTACGCGAAGCGTTCAAGTCATCGACATGAGTCCAAAGCACGGGGACCATGGAATAAACATTATACAACATCCAACACTGCCGGTCAGTTCCGGTCAGAAAGATACCCGAGTCCGCGAAAGTGTCGGACAGATGAACTCGCCAGGCCCACGGAGAGCAATTCGTGCCAGCACCAGGCTTCTTATCGAGCGTCTCCACAAGCTCAGTGACGTTCTCAAGGCCATCGATCTGTTTCAGCAGCGCCGCTCCACCAGGAAGAAGATCAAACTGCACACTTCTCACCGCGCAACCAAACCTCACGGCCAACTGTTTGAACGTCTTACCGCGCAGAAACACCGTCGAGACATCGACGGCCCAAATCCCACCCGTACTGAGCAACGATCGAGAAAATCGAACGCTGACCCCATGGCGAAGCCGTTCCAACACCAGTCCGCATACGGTCCTCATCATGCCTCTGACGATCCTTGGGGCCGCGAGCCGTTCGTCGCCCCTTGACATCACGCGCGCCCTCGATGATCTTCCACTTGATCACCCAGCGAGAATCAAGACGATTGCCGGCACCCTTAGTGCTCATGCGTTCGATCACGCCGCGAACACCTCAGCGTGTGCGTCTTTAACTTGACAGCAAATACCACCTCGCGATGTCGACGCATCTCAGTAGCAGAAAGGTTGCTCGAGCTTCGCTCATTCACTGGCGACGCCGGTCTCGCAGATGCACATCAACGAGACATGAGTCTTAGCAATGCTCGCAGGGGCGAGTCCTCATCTCCAAGCTTGCCTTCGGGGGAACACCATTTGAATTGGCCCCAATTCAGATCTTCACGACCCAACTCAGCGGCAGGTACTCGACCACCAAAAGTACACGCGCGCATTCTAATGCACTCGACCACCAAAAGTACACGCGCGCAGCAATTAAGAAAGCCATGGTTTAATACATATATATATATATATAACAAAACAACAAAAACAAAAAAAAAAAAAAAAAAAAAAAAAAAAAAAAAAAACAACGAAACGCGAGGCGTCGAAGGGCGACGACGACCCAAGCAGCAAATGGATGGCGACCTGACACACACAGCCTGTGTACACCACAATGCTCGCGTGCACCACAGCGCGCGTATACATCGCAGCGTTTGCGTGCACCCTTACAGCCGTGTGCGACGCAACACAGCGCGCGCGCGCACCACAGCGCCGGTGTACACCACAGCGAATGTACAACACCGCATCGACCGTGTGCACCACAGCGGCTGCGTACACCTCAGTGCTCGCGTGCACCACAGCGCCTCTGCACGCCACAGCGCCTGTCTACACCAGAGTATCCGCGTGCGCGCACACCGCAACGCCTGCGCACACCGCAGCGCAAGCGTTCACCACAACGAGCGTATGCCGGGAACACAAAACGACAATGTCGGATCCCTATGCGGATCCCAGTGCGGGCCCCTATGCGAATCCATATGCGGATCCAAAGTTTGATCCCTATGCGGGTCCATCGCGGATCCCTATTCGGATGCTTACGCGGATCCCGATGCGGAAGCCAACGCGGATGCACATGCGCAGTGCCGTGCGAATCCATATGCGTTCCCTTACGCGGATCCCTGTGCGGATCCCCATGCAGATGCGCACGCGCATGCCTATGTAGATCCCTGTGAAATGTCCAATGCGGACCAGGCCACTGTGCGGATTCCTATACGGACGCAAATGCTGATCCCGACGCGCACGGCGGCAGTGCTTGGAGCGCACTGGGGGGGGGGGGTACATTATAGGCGCGCGCGCGTGCGCGTGTGTGTGCGCGTGTGGTGCGTGTGCGTGTGTGTGCGTGCGCGTGCGTGTGTGTGTGTGTGCGGCCTGAGGCAATGAAGAAACACGCTCTCGCTCATACATGCGTCCAAAATGCGGCAAGTCAGGTGCAGCTTGACGTGCCAGCTCAAAGTCCTGTAATGCCACGGCTGCCACGATGAGGATCGCTGCCACCGCCGACCAAGAAGCCGCCAGATTTCTAGCACATGAATAACGTCTGGTCCACGCCCGGCATGCAATCCAAGTCCGTTGCGCCGTGCAAAAAAAAACTGCCCCCACTGCAACAGTAAAGCATCAGGTAACACGAGGCAACGCGGAGCACGCCATGAAAGACCATGGGATACCGAGCGCACTGCCTCGACCACTTCCAGCCAGCTGGAGTATTCACACATGCCACGGCCATCGATCCATGTTCGATGCTATCGGGAAAGTCCTGTGCGCCAATGGCAACTCCCAGTGCTGCCTGACGCGCTGAGATGAAGCATCGCCGATAACGAAAATACCTCGGACATCTGCAAGACGGCAGCTGACGTTCCGCGACTGCCACGGCGCATCCACCGCGCCTTCAAAGATCCAATTGGCATTCACTACCGTCGGTGGCCCTCGCCGTCATGAAACGCCCCTGCTGGGAGGGCCACGCAAAATATCAACCAGATCGCCCAACTGCTGGTTCTGGCGCTCGCTCGCTGGACGCGCGCGAAACTGCAACGCGCGATCCATTCGCTGAGAGGCCGCGGCTCCAAACACCGAAGAGGTAGCAAACTCGCGCAGCCGACGAATGCGACGCGAACTCCCACCTCTGCCGTCACCTGCATCCTCCAGCGTCGTAGCCGAATCAAACTCCAGATCCGACAACATCGGCATGGCGCGACCGAACACCACCGCACACGGAGTGATGTGCCCAGCGATTGGATTCATGGGCTAGAAAAGCCCCCCTCGTCACGAACTGGAACGTCGTCGCGGGCACACGTCCGTCAACAAGATGCGATTGCTTCCGCAACAGCTCATTGCGCCGTTCCACAGAACGAGCATGAGCTCCTTTAGGACGGAGGTTGACTTTGAACTGCCGTCGAGACGTCCATGCTCTGGACTCGCCGCTATCCAACGCGCCTTCGCGACGTGAAATGAAGGCAGTAGGTGGTCCGAACAAGCGAAGGCAATCGTGTGTGATGGCCGCGATGATGGGGCGCGTTTGCTTGTCCTCGATGATGACCCCAGCCGAGAAACGAATCAGGGCATCTATCATACTTGAGCAGGCCGAAAGATTTTCCTCTTGGGGCCCACATGACAAGTGCGAAGTGTCGTTGGTTTGAGCGGATGCGGACGCAGCGATCATATCGTGCTCGCGTCGGGGTGGGGTGCGGCATATGTTATGGGAGGCTGCGGGAGTCGGCCAGGCCAGCCGTGGCGCTCGACCGCCCACATGTCATGGAGGTTGCGGGGGTTGGCCGGGGCAGCTGTGGCGCTCGAGCAATGGCATGTTCTGGGAGGGGTTCGGAAAAGGTGGCCAGGCCCGCTGTGGCGCTCGAGCTCCCCACTTGGGCACCGCGGTCGTTTTCCCTCCTCCTCCCTCCTCCCTCATCCGCCTCTTCCGTGTTCCTTCCTCGTCCTTTTCCCTTTACGTCCTCCTCCCTCCTCCCTCCTCCCTCCTCCTCCTCCTCTCCCTCCTCCTCCTCGTTCATCCTACACATTCCTCCTCCCGCCCTCCTTCTGCCTCCCTCCCCCTCACTCGTCCTCCTCCTCATCCTCCTCCTCTTCCCTCCGCCCTCCTCCTCTCCCGCCTCCCTTACACTTCCCTCCTCCCTCCTCTTCCTCCCTCCTCCGCTCTCCTCCCCCCTCCTCCTGACTCTTCGTTTGCCCTCCTCCTCTTTCTCGTCCCTCCTCTTCTTCCTCGTCGTCGTCCTCTCCCTCCTCTCCGTCCGTCCTCCCTAATTTTCCTCTTCGCCCGCCCTTGGTTTGTGTTTCCCTGCTCGTCCTCTTGCGTTGTGTCCTTCGGTAGGGAAACCCCTCGCCCGTAGAAACATAGCTTGGACCCACGAATTTTCCACGCCAAAAAAGTGGATCCTGAAGACACGGAAATTGGATCCACGGGGCTCTCGCACACACGTAACTGGATCCAAATGGATCCATGCGTTCCCACGCAAGAAAAAATCGGCCTGGGGATGAAGAGATTGCACCCCTTTTGTCCTTCAGCTTGGTCGACATCCGCGTTGTCGCGCGCTACCCCCGCGATAGGCTGCGCCCCTGGCGGGCCGGATGGGGGAGTCGGCGACAACGCTGCACGTGTTGGCGGGGGAGACGGGGGTCAAAACCCCATTTGAACAGGCCGAAAGATTTTCCTTGTGAGGCCCACATGACAAGTGCGAAGTGTCGTTGGCTTGAGCGGATGCGGACGCAGCGATCATATCGCGCTCGCGTCGAGGTGGGGTGCGGCATATGTTATGGGAGGCTGCGGGAGTTGGCCAGGCCAGCCGTGGCGCTCGAGCACCCACATGTCATGGAAGCTGCG
Organism: Prorocentrum cordatum; assembly: GCA_963575745.1. Lineage (NCBI taxonomy): Eukaryota > Dinophyceae > Prorocentrales > Prorocentraceae > Prorocentrum > Prorocentrum cordatum. Next base: position 138,913 of record CAUYUJ010018091.1, on the reverse strand, counting down.
GGAATTGGCCGGGGCAGCTGTGGCGCTCGAGCAATGACATGTTCCGGGAAGGGTTCGGAAAGGTGGCCGGGCCCGCTGTGGCGCTCGAGCTCCCGACTTGGGCACCGCGGTCGTTATCCCTCCTCCTCCCTCCTCCCTCATCCGCCTCTTCCGTGTTTCCTCCTCGTCCTCCTCCTTCCCCCTCCTCCTCCTCCTCCTCCTCCTCCTCCTCCTCCTCCTCCTCCTCCTCCTCCTCCTCCTCCTCCTCCTCCTCGTTCATCCTACAGATTCCTCCTCCCGCCTTCCTTCTGCCCCCCTCCCCCTCACTCGTCCTCCTCCTCTTCTTCCCTCAGCCCTCCTCCTCTCCCGCCTCCCTTACACTTCCCTCCTCCCTCCTCTTCCTCCCTCCTCCGCTTTCCCCCCCCCTCCTCCTGACTCCTCGTTTGCCCTCCTCCTCTTTCTCGTCCCTCCTTTTTTTCCTCGTCGTCGTCCTCTCCCTCCTCTCCGTGCGTCCTCCCTAATGTTCCTCTTCGCCGCCCCTGTTTTGTGTTTCCTCGCTCGTCCCCTAGTGGTGTGTTTCTCGGTCGGGAAACCCCTCGCCCGTAGAAACATAGCTTGGGTTTCAGGTCCAAGGCTCCGTGGATCCATGTCCCCTTGGGTCCCTTGTATTACATAGTATTACTATTATGAATTGGATCCGCGAAGCTTCCACGCCAAAAATTTGGATCCAGAAGACACGGAAATTGGATCCACGTGACTATCGCACACACGTCATTGGATCCAAATGGATCCATGTTTTCCAATGCAAGAAAAATCGGCCTGGGGATGAAGAGATTGCACACCTTTTGTCCTTCAGCTGGGTCGGCATCCGCGCTGTCGCGCGCTACCGCCCCCCATAGGCTGCGCTCCTGGCGGGCCGAATGGGGGAGTCGGCGACAACGTTGCACGTGGCGGGGGAGACGGGGGTCAAAACCCCACTTGAGCAGGCAGAAAGATTTTCCGTGTGAGGCCCATATGACAAACGCGAAGTGTCGTTGGCTCGAGCGGATGCGGACGCAACGATCATATCGCGCTCACGTCGACGTAGGGTGCGGCATATGTTATGGGAGGCTCAGGGAGTTGGCCAGGCCAACCGTGGCGCTCGAGCACCCACAAGTCATGGAGGCTGCGGGAATTGGCCGGGGCAGCTGTGGCGCTCGAGCAATGGCATGTTCTGGGAGGGGTTCGGCAAGGTGGCCCGCTGTGGCGCTCGAGCTCCCGACTTGGGCACCGCGGTCGTTATCCCTCCTCCTCCCTCCTCCCTCATCCGCCTCTTCCGTCCTCCCTCCTCGTCCTCCTCCCTCCTCCTTCCTCCTCCTTCTCCTCCGCCTCCCCCTCCTCCTCCTCCTCCATCCTACCTCTTCCTCCTCCCGCCCTACTTACGCCTCCCTCCCCCCTCACTCGTCCTCCTCCTCTTCCCTCCGCCCTCATCCTCTCCGGCCTCCCTTACACTTCCCTCCTCCCTCCTCTTCCTCCCTCCTCCGCTTTCCTCCCCCCCTCCTCCTGACTCTTCGTTTGCCCTCCTCCTCTTTCTCGTCCCTCCTTTTCTTCCTCGTCGTCGTCCTCTCCCTCCTCTCCGTGCGTCCTCCCTAATTTTCCTCTTCGCCGCCCCTGTTTTGTGTTTCCTCGCTCGTCCCCTAGTGGTGTGTTTCTCGGTCGGGAAACCCCTCGCCCGTAGAAACATAGCCTGGGCTGCAGGTCCAAGGCTCCGTGGATCCATTTCCCCTTGGGTCCCTTGTATTATTTCCACGCCAAAAAATTGGATCCTGAAAGCATGGAAATTGGATCCACGTGACTTTCGCACACACGTAATTAAATCCAAATGGATCCATGCGTTCCCATGCAAGAGGGAAAAACTTTCGGCCTGGAGATGTATGCATCACGACCATGGTTTTCCAGAAGAGTAGATCTACCTGCGCGCCCTGGTTCAAGTCTGCGACGACGCGACTGGTTGCGATTGACCGCCTGCCTGGCCGATGCCACGCACGACGGCCTGGGCGCGCATCAGACCCCCTAAATCAGGCCGATGGCCTCCTGAGGAGTACAGGCCGCGATGGGCAGCTCTATGGGCCTCAATGCGGGCGCGCTACATCTTGATATGTAGCTCACGCAAATCTTCTAGACGCCCGAAATGGGTACGGAAAGAATGGGTACAATGCCCAACAACACATGTTGCCCCAAACCAACAGCGGCCGCTGTTGGGCAGGCTGCCTCCTATCTCAAATGGACACAGGCCGCAGCTGCGCGGACAGCGAGTCCTGGTCAGAATGAACAGGAACTGCTGTTGGGCATCTTACCTAGTCTTTCCGTACCCATTTCGTCGGGAGAGGCCATGAGGGGGGTATCCAAGAGGGGGGGGGTGCAAATCATGACCGGCGGCACGTGCGCGGCCCAGCGGGGGGGGCCAGGGACGCATTGAAACGAGAGGAGGCGCCATGAAATCTGAAGAAAAATCATGGCCCCCGCCATGATACAGTCGGAGCGTTGACCTAAGGAACCCTAAATAAGGAACGAGGCCCCTTTCTCCCATAAGCCAAACCTCGATGCCCCTATCGAAACAGAAGGAACCCCCGAGGCAAGCCGTGAAACCATTGAGGAGCACGGAGCCCCTCCCCAACGAAAAGGGCTCCTTCTCCAGGGCCCCGCCATGATAGCCGACCCCCCCCCTGGTCATCACCCCCCCCCTCTCGGGGATCTTCTAACCCGGGTCAATCCAGACCCGGGTCAGCAGGAAACCAAAAACTGCAATGCAGGAAAACAAAAACTGCACCGCAGGTCTTCGCAAACCCGGGTCAGTCAATACGCGCGGCCGCCTCGCGGCCACGAGCGGCTCCCTAACCCGGGTCAGCCAGAGGGGGTCTTCGCAGGATCCTGCAGGATCTGGCGCCCTGGCTGACCCCCGTTTGCATTGACCCCCGTCTCGAGGCTCCCGACCCTCTTTTCCCGCCCCCGACTCCGGGCGCCCAGCAGGCTCTCCCGAGGCTCCTGGGCCTCTCGCTGTGCCGAGCCCCCCGGGGGGCGCAGCCCGCGGGCCCGCCCGCGGCCCGTCCGCCCCAACTCCTCCCTCCTCCTCCTCCTCCTCCTCCCCTCCTCCTCCTCCTCCTCCTCCTCCTCCTCCTCCTCCTCCTCCTCCTCCTCCTCCCCTCCTCCTCCTCCTCCTCCGCCTCCCTCCTCCTCCTCCTCCTCCTCCTCCTCCTCCTCCTCCTCCTCCTTCTCCTCTCCTCCCTCCTCCTCCTCCTCCTCTCTTCCTCCTCCTCCTCCTCCTCTCCTCCTCCTCCTCTCCTGCTCCTCCCTCCTCCTCCTCCTCCTCCTCCTCCTCCTCCTCCTCCTCGCCCTCGCCCCTCCGAGATGCCCCCGAGGCCGCCGCCCGCGCGCCCATCCTCGGCCCCCGGCCGCGCGGGGGGCCCCGCGCAGGGGGCGGGGGCGGAGAGGCCCCGCCCCGGGCAGGACGCGCCCGCGGGCAGCAGCAGAGAGCTCTCCCGCAGTAGCGCACTGCCGGAGGCGGCGGGCGGGAGCTGCTGCGGCGCCTCCCGCGGCTCGAGAGGAGGAGGAGGTAGGAAGAGATAGGAGGAGGTAGGAGGAGGAGGAGGAGGAGGAGGAGGAGGAGGAGGAGGAGGAGGAGGAGGAGGAGGTAGGAGGAGGAGGAGGAGGAGGAGGAGGAGGAGGAGGAGGAGGAGGAGGAGGAGGAGGTAGGAGGAGGAGGAGGAGGAGGAGGAGGAGGAGGAGGAGGAGGAGGCAATGCGTCCGCAGCTGGAGAAGCAGCAGCTGGCGACGCGGAGATCGAAGCCAGCGCAGCTCCCGAGGAAGAGGGCGCTGAGGAAGAGGCCTCAGAATAATAGCGGCAGGTGCTGCTCCAGGAGACGAAGGCGCTGGCGCAGAAGCCGCAGCGGCAGCCTCCAACGGCGACAACACTCCGCCACCGACGCCATCAGCGGCGGAGTCTTGCTGCGCTGGAATCCTGGCCACAGCCTCGCGTCGAGAAGCAATCGCTGCTCTCCCCGGCGCACCTGAGCCCGAACTGGAAGCGACTGCTCTGGCAGCGCCGCTGCCGCTATATTCTGACCGCTTCTATCGACAACGAGCGTCATCAAAGTGGCGAGGATGATCCGGATGCGCACCTGCAACGCATCCAGGACAATCTGCGCCAGTAAACTGCGCGAGAAGATGCCGACAGCCGGCGTCGCGAGCACGCCTGGGATCTCGCTGCGAGGCTCTTCCAACACCCACGAGGCACGCGGCCCAAGAGAGCGTCGGAAAGGCCGAGATGTCAGACCTAGGCCCAGCAGCTCTGCGCCGACGATCTTCGGCCCGCTCGCATCCAAGAACTGAAGTCCCCATTCCGGTCAGCCACTTCCCCGCCAAGGACTCCGCATTGTCAGAGCAACGCGCCTGCCGATCGACATTGGTCGAACACAGACGCGGAGAAACGCCATCGCGCACCAAGAGGCGCGACAGTGGCCAGTGCGAAACTGCGCCAAGGCAGTGACGAATCCTTCCAGCATCGCGCTCGTCAGCGGAGAGCTTCATCCAGTGAGCTCTCGGCGGCGTCGATCTCCATCGCTCACGAAATCACATCCGCAATCCCGTCGGCTATCGGCGACGCCATGCGCCAGGGCCACACGTGCAGCCCACAGGCGGCCCGGCGACCGTCGGCGCGAGCATGCTGACGGCATATGCTCGATGGCCATCAGCTCTGTGGCCTTCTTGACTGGCAGCCGAGACTTCTCCTCAACAGAACCAGCTTGACACTGATGGATTGATGCAGAGACCACTCGGGGATCAGCTCTCAGCAACAACCAACCTTCGAGATCGAAAACATCCGAACCCAGAGGCTGCTCACTCAGGAAGTCGCTGCCAACGTCGAGACGATGCTCGGCAAACTCTTCACCACAAGCTCCCAAGTGCGAGTATTCAACACTCTGTTGGGATGGCGCCACCCTTCCTTTCATGCCAGTGCCGAGCGTGGAGATTACAATCGCAACCAGATTGCAGTGCAACGCCGATTGCCAAGTCCACTGAAAATCGAAACACATACTGAAATCAACTCACACCCGAAGTAACTTGCTGGTCCACGCCGGGAACCCTCTCGATGTAGTCTGCGCACAAGAACCTGGGTTGTGCGCTCCAACCTTCCACGCATATCCATCACGTCAACGTAATTGAATGGGGCCCCAGGACACACAAATAAATACACACAAATAAAATGATTCCCCATATTTTCCCATATTTTCTGGGTTTTTGTCTTCCCGCCCAATTCCCATATTTTCCCATATTTTCCAAGGGATCGACGATTAATTGTGTCTGTGTGTTTTTTCTCCTCCTGAGTAATACTGATTATCAGAAGGAATACCCCAGTCCAAGTGTATCGCCTCTGGAACCCCGCAAGAATGCGCGGCTCTCCACAGTCCACCAATCTCCACGGCTGATGTTCTGAATCAGCACCTTGAAGACAGGAAAGGGAGCTCCACCTAAGGTCCCAGTGGCGCAGTCTGCATGGCGGCGCCGCCCTATCTGTGCACAGCCCTCACACGTTTCGCGGCCCCACAGGGAGCTCCACACGTTGTGGCCCCATAAAGGCTTGGGGGCTCCAAACCACCTGAGACGCCCCCACGATCTGGGTACGAATCCTGGAGTGATCCCACCCCTGGCGGCTCCCCCATTAGCAGTACAAAAACCAGCGCCTCGCCTCAGACCTCCTCCCAATCTGCTTCGAAAACAAAGGATGTGGAGCACCCAAAACGGCAAACCGCCCGAGACAGTCCAACAGTGTGGGCGCGACACCTGGAGTGTCCCCGCCCTGGCGGCTCCCTCCTGGGAGTGCTGAAGCCAGCGCCTCGCCGGGATCACCCTCACAAACTACTCCAGATTTCGTAATAAAGGGAGGGGGGTCTCATTTCGGGGGGGGTCTCTTCCAGGCTATCTTGGAGGGCCTGGGGTGGTCTGGGGACAATGTTTTGGAGGGTTCTCCCACGGGGGAGGTCTGAAATGGCTTGTCTTGGAGGGTCCAGACCCCCTCCCTTCTATTACGAAATCTGGAGTACTCCAACAGCCGAGGATGTTGGGCACCCGAGCGCGCAAACCGCCCGAGACATCCCCAGAATCTGGGCTCGGCTCCGGGAGTGTCCCCACCCCTGACGGTTCCACCGTTGGGTGCCTAAAACTGCCGCGCCTACTACACCGCGGTGAGCAGTGGCCCAAGAGAGCCCGAGTATGAGTGAGTCTGAGCATGCCTGGGGCAAAGTGCGAGCGGGCCTGAGCGAGTCCGAGCGTGAGCGAATGTGAGTATGAGTGAGTCCGAGTGTACGTGGGTCTGCGTACAAGCGCGACTGAGCGTGAGTGGGGGTCCGAGCGGACGTGCGAGTCCGAGCACGCGCGAGCGAGCACGAGAAAGCGGAGGAGGGCTTGAGGTGCGAGGGAGGAGGTCCAGCGGCGCCCGCGTCGTAACAAGAACCCCCCATCGTAGGATACAGGGGGGAAAACAGACACGCACACAGACACAGACACAGTCCCGCAGGAAGGCACCTGCGCGGGTGCAGCGGGTGGGCGCCGGGGCGCGCCGATGTTGGCCTCTCGGACTCTGGAGTCGACTTTGGGCAACCGCAGTCGGAAGAATGGGATCGATCTTCTGGCACCAATCGATTCAGACAACCGGCCAAGCGGACAGACCGGCCAGCCGCCCACGCCGATGTTGGCCTCTCAGGCTCTGGAGTCGACTTTGGGCAACCGCAGTCGGAAGAATGGGATCGAACTTCTGAGGGGGGAAATCGGGGATGGACAGACCTCCCTTTAGTAAAACGTGGTTTAGTGAAAACGACCTCGGGCCCAAACCTGGCGGGCGCAAGCCTAGAAAATAACGGCCGCGGCGCCCTCTCGAGAACCGAAAACGGACAATTCACTAATCGACGTGTCACTATTGGGGGTTCTGTCCACCCCCGAGGAAAACAACTGGCACCAATCGATTCAGACCACCGGCCAAGCGGACAGACCGGCCAGCCGCCCACGCGCCGCAGCGCGGGCAATCAGCAGGGGGCGGCGCAGCCGAGGGGGGTGCCCTTCTCGGGGGACATGCTCGACAGGGGAGACCGACGAGGAGAACGAGGGTACGCGACTGCAAACGGGCGTTTAGTCAACGACTGTGGAAGGTTGGGGTTCCAAAGCTGGGCGAGGGCTGCTAAAACCGTGGCTGCTAAGACGGCCCTCCCGGAAGGAAAAAACAACTTCCCGGAATGAGGCGCGGCACGCGAAACAGTCAACGGGCTTCTTCCAGGAAGGACGAAGACAACTTCCTGGAGGTCGATTTTAGCAGCCACGGATTTAGCAGCCCTTGCCCGGCTTCCGACAGGTATTGTGTGTCCTGAGAAAGGGGTGTGCACATCACATTCCTGCCTCACCCCCCGACTGCCTGCTGACCCGAGATTAACACGGGCAGGGCGATCGTGGAAGGATGTGGCTTGAACGGGACTGTCAGGAGGCAAGGCAAGGCTGGCCCGAAGTCCTGCCTTCAGGAAGGTGGTGTCTATGAGCTGCTTGGACGACGTAATCGTCATGCGCAGCTTCCTCGGGCCGAAGGAGAGCCAAATCCCTCACGTAGTCTGCGGAAGCAGAGCCCTCCACCTACAAGGACAGTTGCGGCTTGAGCGGCTGCCAGGGGAAACCTGCGCACTGTCTTCTGGACAAGGCCGTCGCTACGCACAACGACACGGGCCAACCAGGGCCAACCAGCGCGCGGAGGCGCAATTCAGCTTGGCTCGCACCCTCGAAATGGCACAGGGCCCTGCGATGTCTGGCATTTCGGCTGACCATCCCGCTTCAAGCTCACATGTTCACGTTCCATACTCCGACACCGCACGGTGCAAAGCACGACCAACCGGTCGGAAGAAGAGAGTAGAGACATAAAGCGTCAAGGCGTTGAAAATTCGCCGACGCTGACGGCGTGTGTGAGGGCCTTGTCCGTTCGAGTCGTCGCCTCCGTCATTCGTTGGTCGTCGTCGTCTCCGTCGTCCCCCATTTGCCCTGCGGCCCACCATTCCCCCTGGGCACGTCGCCGCTCCCTCCCTTTCCTGGGCCCTCCTCCAGGGGCTCCATTTTCCTGGGACCTCCTCCTTCTCCAGGACCGCTCCCTCCCTTTTCCTGGGTCATCCTCCTCCTCCTCCTCCTCCTCCTCCTCCTCCTCCTCCTCCTCCTCCTCCTCAAGCGAAATTGATCAACGTCGTAATTCAGTCGAAGGGGAGCGCCCCTTCCCGAGAGGGGTCCCTGGGGGGGTCCTGGGACGCGGGTCCCGCGAGGGGTCCTTGTGAGGGTCTCGGGGGGGGATCCCGGGGGGGAGTCGCCACCCAGATACAGCTTCCAGATACGACTCCCCCTGGGGTGGTCCCAGGTCACGAAAAAAGCCCCCAGGATAGACCAAGAGTGCCCGAAGAGGCCCACAAGACGGTCCACGAGGGCCCCGAATCACGAACGATCACTCCAAGACGCCTTGACGGCAACCAGACCGCCCATGATGCCTGCAAGACGCCCCAAGAGGGCTCCAGGAGCACTGCAAAAGGCCCCAAGAGGCACAATTCATTCATGTCCCTGAGGTTGTTGAAAGATTGTGGCGTTCTCTCTTGTTTCGCTTCCCGACGCTCCAAGACGGCCCGCGGGGCCCCCAAGATCGCTCCACGACTGCCCAAAGTCCTCCAAGATGGTCCCAAAATGGCCCAAGAGGGCCCCAAGACGGCACGAGACGCCTCCAAGACAGGCCAAGAGGCACCCAAGACGGCTCCAAGATGGTGCCCAGACGGGGGACCCGAACGGACATCTCAAGCCGTCGCCCCCGAGAAGCCCCAAGGAAGCCCCTGGAGGCCCCCAAGAGGCTCCCAATAGGCCCCCAAGAGACTCCCGAACCGCCCCCGAAACGGGCAACGAGCCCCCATCCTTCTTTTTCTTTTTCTCCGCCTCCTCTCCCCCCCTGGAGCCCCCATCCTTCTCCTCCTCCCCTCCTCCTCCTCCTCCTCCTCCCCTCCTCCTCCTCCTCCTCCTCTCCTCCTCCTCTTCCTCCTCATGTTCCTCCGCCTCGTCTCCATCGTCCTCCACCTGCGAATTGCCCTCCACAACCTCCTCCTGCCCCAACTCCCTCTCCTCATCCTCCTCCGCATGATCTTTCTCCTCCTCCTCCTCCTCCACCTTCATCTACACCTACACCTCATCCTCCTCCTCCTCCGCCTCCTCCTCCTTCTCCTACTCATACTCCTACGACCACTACCACTACAACCACGACTACCACTACTACCACTACTCCTACTACTACTACTACTCCTACTACTTCTACTACTACCACCACTACTACTACTACTACTACTACTACTACTACTACTACTACTACTACTACTACTACTACTAGACTACTACTACTACTACTACTACTACTACTACTACTACTACTACTACTACTACTACTACTACTACTACTACTACTACTACTACTACTACGACGACTACGACTACGACTACCGACTACGACTACGACTACGACTACTAATAATAAGACAAATAATACGAGTACTACTACAGCTACGACCACGACTACTACTACTACTACTACTACTACTACTACTACTACTACTACTACTAGTACTCGTACTATTACTTCTTCTACTGCTACTACCACTACTACTACTACTACTAGTAGTAGTTAGTATACTATATACTTAGACGGACGACGGACTACTACTACGACTACCATCTCCTACTGAACAATTACTACCACTACTACTATACTACTACTACTACTACTACTACTACACTACAAGTACGACTACTACGACTACTACGTCTACTACGTCTCTACTCTCCTACGACTACTACGACTACTACGATACTGCAACAACTACTACTACTACTACTACTACTACTACTACTACTACTACTACTACCACTACCACTACTACTACTACTACTACTACTACTACTACTACTACTACTACGACTACTACTACTACTACTACTACTACTACTACTACTACTACTACTACTACTACTACTACTACTAGTTACTACTACTACTACTACTACTACTACTACTACTACTACTACTACTACTACTACTACTACTACTACTACTGCTCCTCCCTATGCGCGACCATCCATCTTCGCATCCTCCTCCTTCTCCTCCTCCCTGTCCTCGTCCTCGTCCTCCTCCTACTCCTACTCCTCCTCATCTTCCTCCTGCCCCTCCTCCGCATCCTCATCATTACCCTGCTCCTCCGACTCCCATTCTCCTCGTCTTCCTACTGCTCATTTCCCCCCCCCATCCTCCCCTTCTCCCTGCTCCCCCCCCTCCTCATCCTCCTCCGCAGCCTGTGCCTCCTCCTCCTCATCATCCTCGTCCTCCTCATCCTCCTCCTGTTCCTCCTCATCCTCGTCCTCCTCATCCTCCTCCTCCTGCTGCTCCACAGCGTCCTCCACCGCGTCCTCCACCACCTCCTCCTCCTCCTCCTCCTCCTCCTCCTCCTCCTCCTCCTCCTCCTCCTCCTCCCCGTTATCCTCCTCCTCGTCCTCGTCGTCGTCGTCTTCAGGATCGGGGGCACTGGCCGTGAGGCCTTCACCACAAATTGGGTTTCCGCCAGCCCCCCAACAGGGAGGGAAAAAGAGAAGCCGCTCGACGAATGGAGCAGGAAGGCGCCTGAAGCAGACTGGAACCGGGGAATCCCCCAAAATATCAGTTGAACGACGGGTGGGCACCCGAACTGACCACCCGCCGGGGCACGGAGGCGCCATCGCGTCCGCAGCTGGGGCCGGCCGCCCGGTCGCGACCCTCCTCCCTCGCGAACCCCAGCCCCCGCCCCCAGCTCCCGCTTCCCTCGCTCCTCCTCCCTCCCCTCCTTCCCTCCCCTGCATGCCTCCTCCCTCCGTCGTGCCTCCATCCCCATCCCTCCGTCGTCCCTCCTCCCACACCCGCCCTCCCATCTCCCGGGCGCCCCCGCCCCTTGTCTCCTGTCCCCCATTCCCTCCTCACCACCCCACTCTCGCCGACCTCCTCGCCGGCATGAGATGGGAGCCGCTGCAGCGCCGGCGCGAACGCCTGCTGGTACTCAACGCTGCCAACAGCAGCTGCCCTATTCGGGCGTTGGCGGGACTGGGTTTAGTAACCCAATTCAGCGACGTGTACCAAGAGACGCCCCCGCCGTCCCACTCAACTACTAAGAAATACTGTCACCCGAAGAAGTACCAACTACGGCAGACTCGGCTTAGTGAGTCTGGTTGATTTATGTGCTTCGTGGCCCAATCACTAACCGGCTCCCCTTACCCAGGGTTCTGGCTATGTCCGACCTGTCATTGGGCCAAGCTGGCAAGAGAAGTCGGAGGCCTATCCATGCGCCTCTTGATGTCTGCAGAGCTGCAGCTCCCTCATGCCGCCAAGATCAATGGATACGTAGGACGCTGCAAGGAGGAGCCACAACCTTTTGTTGTGGTTCCTGTCCCCTTCTGATTTCTGTGTTTGAGGGGGGCTCTTCATTTTGTGTTGTGGGATTGGTCTTGAAGACCCTTGCGCACCCCAGTAGCTCAGCCACCTCGGAAATCTCAAACGCGACCTCGATTTCCTAGTCGCTGGCTCCCATAGAATTCAACCCCTTCCCTGGGGCTCTCCTCCTCCTCCTCCTCCTCCTCCTCCTCCTCCTCCTCCTCCTCCTCCTCCTCCCCCACTCGACTCATTGTCTTGCCCTCTCTCCTCCCCTCCCTGGGCCCCTCTTCTGAGCCTCCTCTGTTCTTGCATCCATGGCAGGGGGGGAGGGGATCCCAGGAAACACGAGAACGAGGCCCCCTCCTCGTCCGCAGCCGCATCGTCCAAAACCCCGCTGTCCTGGGCGGGCCCGGCTCAGGACGGCGCACCTTGAAGAAGACCTTCTCGCCCTCCTGGCAGGGAAGGTGATTTCAGTTCCGGCGGCGAGCGAGGGGGGGAAGTGACAGGGAGCAGGCCTTCTCAGAAGGCGGCGGGGCTTCTCCAAAGGCCTCCGGCCTTCTGAAAGGTTTTTGTTGTGCCTTCGGGGGAGGCTTGGGAAACATCGCCGAAGGCCGAGGGGCTCCCGAGCCTTCTGCGAAGGCCCTTTCCTTCTCACTTCCCCCCCGGGCTCGCCACCGACTTTAATTTGAATTACGCCCGAAATAAGTACGGAAAGAATGGGTACAATGCCCAACAACAAATGTTGTCCCAAACCAACAGCGGCCGCTGTTGGGCAGGCGGCCTTCTGTCTCGAACGGACACAGGCCGCGGCGGCGCGGACAGCGAATCCTGTTCAAAATGAACAGGAACTGCTGTTGGACATCGTACCCATTCTTTCCGTACCCATTTCGGGCGCCCAGAAGCTCGGGTAAGGCACGCACCCCTACCCCAACCGGCGGATTGGCCCGGGGCAGGCTGCTGGGAGACCAGAGGTCGCAAGAGAGAGGGCGGGGAGAAGGAGGCGGAGGGAGAGAAGAGGGAAGCGCCACCGGAAACTGCTTTGTGGCTTGGAACCCCTGCAACCGGACGCAGGGGAGAGGTTTAGGTCGGGCGTGTCCCCCTACGGAGGGATTGTGGACGAGCAGGTAGAAAAAATCAACACAAATAATAGTATTAATAATTGAAATAGCTAAATTATGTAATGAACCATGAGTAGTTGAATCATTAGTAATGAAAACACTAATAACTAAGAATTGTTAAATCATTGAACTATAATTGAAACAATCATCGAAAAATCATCCCCAGACTATTTTTTACTACTATTGTATATTCTTGGGCGCCCGAGTAATCCGGGGTAACTCGGGTCCGGGGTAAATCGGGTTTGGATTCCCGAAAAACGAACCCGAGTTAGCCCTGACCCGAGCTACCCCTGATGATTCGGGGCTCTGGACGCCCGAGTTATCCGGGGTAACTCGGGTCCGGGGTAACTCGGGTTCGGACTCCCGAAAAACGAACCCGAGTTAGCCCTGACCCGAGCTACCCCTGATGATTCGGGGCTCTGAGATTCGTCCTGTAGAGGGACAGGCCCGACTTGGGACAGGTGCGCACCAAAACACGGCCGCCGGCGACTCCAGCTGGCCCGCTCTTCTGCGGCGCGCGCCCGTGCCCGGACCCGGACGGTCCTCCTCCTCCTCCTCCTCCTCCTCATCCTCCTCCTCCTCCTCCTCCTCCTCTCCCCTCCTTTCCTCCTCCCTACCTCTCCTCCTTCTCCTCCTCCTCCTCCTCCTCCTCTTCCTCCTCCTCCTCCTCCTACTCCTCCTCCTCCTCCTCCTCCTCCTCCTCCTCCCCTACCTTCTCCTCCTTCTCCTCCTCCTCCTCCTCCTCCTCCTACTCCTCCCCTCCTGCCGCCTACTGAGGGTTGTGAGGTACTCATGGGCCGTCGGAGTCCCCATGACGGAAGCCCGAGCGCCCAGGACCCGCACACGCATCCCCGGCGACCCCGCCAAAGGACGACGAAATGCGGCACGGGCCTTGAGAGCCCCCCTCTCCCAACGGACACGCTGAAACGACTCCAGCCTGAGCAGTTTCTCAGGGTGGCGGGCTCAGGGTGAAATCCATCTGGGCGTTCGCGCCTCGAAAAACTCAATCCGTCTTGTGATGCACCTCTTGCAGATTCAAGCCTCGAACATCAATCGAAACGGCATTTCAGATGTCGCCCTTCGCCCTCCAATCCAAGAAGGTGCTCGGTGAGAGCCCCCCTCCAAACACACACACACACACACACACACACACACACACACACACACACACACACACGCACACACGCACACGCACACGCACACGCCGAAACGACTCCAGCGAGGGAGCCCCGCGTGAGCATCCGAGCGTGCGCCGACAGGAGGCAGGAGCGGCAGCAGGGGCGAGGGTGCGCGCAGAAATCCGAAGGCTGGCAAGAAAGCTGTCCGCTGCCCGCGTCGGCCGAAATCGCTCCCTCCTGTGAATACCCGCTGCGCGGCGCGGCACTGCCAGTAGGCGATGGCAGAATTACACTTCGGAGCGCCAGGAGCCAACACAGTCGCGACAAGTTCGCACGTGCGAGCAGCCGGAGACAAAAAGTGGCGACAGCTCTTCGCCCGGGAGCCGCAGGAGCCGAAGAGTAAGGATTTGTCCACGCTTGGGGGGCACAAGAAGCCACAAAGTGCGACGGCTCTACGCGTGGGAACACCAGGTCAGTGTACAACAATGTTGTCGTTGTTGTCGATGATGATGATGATGATGATGATGATGATGATGATGATGATGATGATGATGATGATGATGATGATGATGATGATAATGATGCTGCTGCTGCTGCTGCTGCTGCTGCTGATGATGATGATGATGATGATGATGATGCTGTCGATGTTGTCGTTGATGATGATGATGATGATGATGATGCTGATGATGATGATGATGGTGGTGATGATGACGACGATGTTTATGCTGCTGTGATTGGCAATAGTGATGGTGTTGATCGCGGATCCCCTGGCGAATCGTCCCGATTACAGCTCGAGGCGCACGCGGCACGATGCACGAATCGCGCTATGTCGCAGCACGTCTGGCGAACGCCCGTCCCTCAGTGGGTCGATGATCTCTCCCCCTCGGGGAGGAGGTCAAGTGTTCCTGCACCCGCGCCCGAGAGCTCCGATGACGCGTTCGCATGGCCGAAATATTGCCACAGAGCGTCCTGACAGGATTCTCCAGAACTCATCTAAGTAAGAAGCCCCTTGGCGAGGTCAGCAGGGCCCCGCTTGCGCGCGCGAGTCCGGGCCGAGGATGCACAAACACACCCCGACGAACACAAACAGCAAGAAAAGCCATGCCCATCTGGCGGGCGGCTCGGCGCCAGAGCCATCCCCCCTGACCCCTGAGGCCAAACCCCTCCGAACCGAGCCTCCCAAAACACTTCCGCGACACTTCGTTCAAAGCACGCCAGAACACTCCCACGGGGTAGCCTTTCCCCGCCGGAACTGCCAGTGGAGCTTGGGCTCAGTCTGTGGGGCTTGCATGGGAGACATCTTCTAGCATTGAACTGAACCTGGCGCGGGTCGCCCCGACGAAGACACCGTTGTGGGAGGCAGCCTGGCCCTACTCCGAACAGGGAAAAGCGCGATCAGTTCGGGCCAGGCCTAGAAACCAAGGCGAGTTACGTACACAAGAAGCCCCATGGTAGAAAGCTTGACAAATAGCTCAAGCGCCCAGGTCCCGACGCCCTACTTCACCACCAGGGAAAGGGAAACATCAGCACTCGATTCAAAACGTGGTCCTTCAGGATGTTCACAACCTCGTGGGCACCGACAACCCCGTGCAGCACGGCCTCGAGCCGGACCAGGTTTCGAAAGCGTCCGTAAGGACGCTTTCGAAACCATCGCCCTCGAAATACTGTCTCTGGCCTGCATCCGGGAAGCCACAAATATCAGCCCCCGTGCCCTCGGCACGTAGTGGAGTGACCCGAGGCTCACGCAGCACAGCAAGGTAAAAGGGCTTGTGGTTCGTACAGAGGAGGCTTGACCGCAAGAAATCTTCCACAAAAGACCCAACCCTGAGACCCCAGGACGTGCTTTGATTTCTTGTGTGGGACCGTTACGCTCTCCATCGCAAAACCATCGAAACCCGAAGAAACCCAGGGCACCCTGGAGACAAGCAGGGTGCTTCTTGGCATGGGCCTCCACTGCAGGGGTTCTTCCGGGCCCGAGCCCCTGGTTTCCCAGGCAGTCCCGGGCGGGCCGGAGCGCCACCCGAGCGCGTCGCACGATCACTGGGGACATCCAAGAGAGTCCTGGGACGGGCCACGAGGACCCGAAGACGCCCCAAAGACGGCCGAAGAGGGTCCCGAGTCGTCGAGCGATCAGTCCAGGACGCACGAGGTGGCCGCCAGACGGCCGAAAATGCCCCCAAGACGCCCCAAGAGGCCTCTAAGAGGCCTCCCGAGAAAACAACATTGATTCCCTCAGGTAGGTGTTCGACAGATTTGGGCGTTCTTGCGTTCTCGCCTTTTCGGCTTCCCGACGCTCCAGGACGGCCCAAGAGGCCCCAAAGATCGCCCCAAGACGGCCAAAGAGGCCCCAAATAACTTCCCCAAACGGGCCAAGATGGCCACAAAACGGCCCGAAAGTCGACCAAGTGGCACCAGAGGTCCCCGAGACGGCTCCAAAAGGGCCCCGACATGAAACCGAATGAACAGTTCGAGCTTTTGGCCCCGGGACGCCCACACGAGGCCCCAAAACGCCGCCACGAGTTCCCGAAAGGCCTCAATGAGGCCCACAGAAAACCCTAACAGGCCCTCAAGAGGTTCCCAGGAGGCCCCCCAGAGGCTCCGAAGAAGCCCCAAAATTGCCCCCCCCCCCTCCCAAAAGAGGCCGCCGAGAGCGCTCCCAAGAGACCCCAAGAAGCATCCCTGAGGACTCTGACCCACAACCCAGGCAAGGTGCTCGAAGATTCTTTGCGTCGCCGACTCGCGGGCGTCGCCGAGCTGGGTCAGCTGGTGCTGAAAATTGTGGGCAAACTTGGTCCAATCCATGGCGCCAACATGCTGTCCAAACAACATACCTGGGCGCTCGAAATATGATTCTATGCGCACGAATCCTCACTCGATCCGGGATCAACTCAACCAATACCAGGTTGAAGCGCGAGTCGGAAGGAGACAGGATGCACGTCATAAGTACTTCGGCAAGGCCAGACGCACGTTTCACCAGGATATAAACACCATGAATGTGGATCAGAGCAAGGATTCCCTACAAGAAGATGCCAACATCGCCCGCGCACATTTGGAAAATACCCTTTTTTGACAACGGCCGCACGAAGCCCAAGTACAAGGGGGCAAGTACCGAGGACAAAAAAGTTTGAGCCAGACGGATCCCCTTACAATACCCCAGTGTACACAAACACCCATCAATGGAAAGAACAGCAATTCCGAAGTCGCGCACGGAGTGGAACGGGCCCGTGACAGAATCAGGCCAACCTTGATAAGTGAGCAGTCTGTGCAGCCAGCGGTGGGCCATAGGGACGAAGGCCGTGCCGCAATCCAAAGCGAGGGCGACGGGGAGGAAATCCCCAGAGGACGGTGGGAGGCCTGAAGCATGTGCGCATCAAGCTCCACAGGAGCCGTCCATGATCGGCCGGTACTTCACGAGTCCGCGCTGCTCAGGCGGGGTGCGGGGAGTCAGGAAAAGATGCATCATGAGTGCCCTGCCACCAGCGATCGTCCTGGCATCTGCAGTGCGGCAGGGTTGTAATGCGATCGGATGGCCTCGACGGCGTCATGGTCATACTCTGTCCTTTTAGCGGCGTCGGGAGCGAAGAATAAGCCATGGCGCGGAACAACAACACAACCTGGCAACACTTCTCGGCGACTTCACCGATCGGTTCGATGACAGCTGGGTTCAGAAAAGCCGGGTGAGGAATGCCATCAGGGCCAGAAGAAGAGCGACAGCGAGACCTCAGGAAACGGTAAAGGTGGACGTGTGAGGCGGTCGCAGACAATTCACGTCCCAGCCCAGACGGAACCTCTCCAGGAGCTCGTGCTGTGCATCCGCGGAGATGTCCTTGGCCATGGATTGCATCGCTCAGAAGTTGTGGATAGCATCATGTTAGTTCGAAGTATGGCGCTCGATGTACGAGGAACCGTCGTCCCTGACCTCGCGCAGCCCAGATAAGAAACAGTCTTCGCATTGGGAATTAAAATGATTGCGATACCGTAAATCCTGGTTGCTCATGACTTGAATTGCAGACGCAAACAACGTTACGTCGTCGTCATCCGTCTTGAGCTGCCTGTTCTTGGCCTCTGACATGGCGACCACAAACATGACCGACTCAGGTAATCGAATATTGCCCTGGTGTGTCTGCATGTGTTGGGGAGCCTCTGGCTGATGTCTAGACAGCTCTTCGTAAAGGGGGACATGGATCTGCCAGACACACCTTGAGACCGCGGTGAGCAGCATGAGCATGAGTGTAGTCCAGGTGTACCGCGGTCGGGGATCTACTGACACGGGTCTTTCCAGACCCCAAATCTGTCAGGCCTTGCAGGATCCTGCAATATCTTGCAGGATCCTGCACACAAACCCGAGTGGGAGCGTCACGTTTTCCACAGCAAGACCATCGAAACCCAAAGAAACCCAGAGCACCCTGGAGGCAAGCAGGGTGTTTTTTGGCACGGGTCTCCACTGTAACCAAAATATTGTTTTACTTATGCCTACCTTGGCCGCTTACGCGGTGCATGCGTTTCAGCTCTCTCATCCACATCTGCGTGCTCTCCCGGCTGGGATAAAAAGACCGCCACTGGCCGACAAGAAAATGTGGGGGGCCGGCAGCCCGCAGGCATCGTCGTCTTAAGACGGATCGGGCTTCGCCACGCCTGCGGGCCACTCCGACATTAACGAGAGATTCCTCTCGTTGGTACGCGATACCCTCGCACTTGACGTCAAACAAACAGCCATGGACGCTATCCGTGACGTCGCTACAGAAGCTGCTACTGCGGCTGTCTCCAAGCAATTCGAAAAGGAAGCAGGACGCGAGCAAGCACGAGCGGGGCCAGGCCAGGCAAGAGCCTTCATTGTAACGAGGGATAAGTCAATTTCACCGGACTTGCAGACGTGTTGCAGCGGATTTCTGCATGGATTTCTCGCAGTGCAGCACGTCGAAATGGCGAGCGAAACACGACGTGAATTTCACGTGGAATTCTCGTAGTCTTCATTCCTGGCCAAAACAATCCGCCCGAAGCTCACTTCGAAGTTCGGCGCGACATGCCCCGGGACAAACCGGGCCCATCCTCGTGATTCCCGAACGAGATCAGCTCTGCGATGCTGGCGCCGTGAGATAGGTCGACCCCCTGTCCTGGGCGTCGTGGTGTTCTCGACCTGGACCCAGAACCGAGGGCCCAAGACCCGTCCTCGAGAGGCCGAGGAGGGGGAGGAGGGGGCGGAGGAGGAGGAGGAGGAGGAGGAGGAGGAGGAGGAGGAGGAGGCGGCGGCGGCGGCGGAGGAGGAGGAGGAGGAGAAGGGGGAGGAGGAGGAGGAGGAGGCGGCGGCGGAGGAGGAGGAGGAGGAGGAGAGGGAGGAGGAGGAGAGGACGAGGAGAGGGAGGGGGGGAGCCCCTCGGCCCAAGACCCGTCCTCGCTAAACGATAGGGGGGGCGTCCGTCCTCGAGAGGCGCGCACGTCGGCCCCCCTTTGGGAGGCATCCCCAGGGCTTCCCTTCGGGCGGGCGTGTCTTCCTACATAGGAGGAAAACAAACCTACCTCGCTTTTGACCACCCTCGCTTCCAAGAGATACCAAACGATGCCAAATTGCAGCCTGTACTGGTCAGGCCGCTTGACGAGGAGGCGCGTGGTATGGCTTGGTTTTGCCTGGAAGCGAAAGCGGGGGAGGTAATTCACGCTATGACTACAGGCGGGTCCTGGACGAAAAAAAAAAGTCAAGAAGTACCCAACATGGTCAAAAACCCGACTCGAGGGCTTCCCTTCGGGCGGGCGTGTCTTCCACCAGGCGGGTCCTGGACGAAGAAGAACAGTCAAGAAGTACCCCAACATGGTCAAAAACCCTACTCCAGGGCTTCCCTTCGGGCGGGCGTGTCTTCCCACAGGCGGGTCCTGGAAGAAAAAGAGACAGTAGTCAAGGAATACCCCAACAGTGTCAAAAACCCTACTCCAGGCGTCGCGCTCTCGACCTGGACCAGAGCCGTGGGCCCAAGACCCTGGGATAAGCGATGGGAGGGCGTCCGTCCTCGAGAGGTGCACGTCCGCACCGTTAGCTCCCACATGGATGCATCCCAGGGCTTCCCTGAGATCGGGCGCATCCTCTCCTACAGGCGGGGTCTGGGATGATACATGCAATCAGCCTGACGAAGGATCCCACCATCTGCAGTTGCGAGTACCGCATTGTGGGTACCAGCTTCGGTGGAGCTCCCTATAGAGCCACGAAGCGCTGGCCTGGGTGGCGTTGTCGCATGCGGCCTGTGCCACTGGAGCCTTCGGTGCAGCTCCCCATGGGGCCACGAAGCGCTGTCCTGGTGGCAATGACGCATGCAGCCTGTGCCACTGGAGTCCTCGCTGGAGCTCCCAATGAGGCCACGAAGCGCTCCTGGGTGGCGTTGACGCATGCGGCCTGTGCCACTGGAGCTTTCGGTGGAGCTCCCCATGGGGACACGAAGCGCTGTCTTGGGTGGCGCTGTCGCATGCGGCCTGTGTCACTGGATCCTTCGGTGAAGCTCCCTATGGGGCCACGAAGCGCTGTCCTGGGTGGCGTTGACACATGCGGCCTGTGCCACTGGAGCCTTCGGTGGAGCTCCCCATGGGGCCACGAAGCGCTGCCCTGGGTGGCGTTGACGCATGTGGCCTGTGCCACTGGAGCCGTCGGTGGAGCTCCCCATGGGGACACGAGGCGCTGCCCTGGGTGGCGTTGACGCATGCGGCCTGTGCCACTGGAGCTTTCGGTGAAGCGGTGAAGCTCCCAATGGGGCCACGAAGCGTTGTCCTGGGTGGCGTTGTCGCATGCGGCCTGTGCCACTGGAGCCTTCGCTGGAGCACGAAGTGCTGTCCTGGGTGGCGTTGACGCATGCGGCCTGTGCCACTGGAGCCTTCGGTGGAGCTCCCCATGGGGACACGAAGCGCTGTCCTGGGTGGCGTTGACGCATGCGGCCTGTGCCACTGGAGCCGTCGGTGGAGCTCCCCATGGGGCCACGAAGCGCTGCCCTGTGTGGCGTTGACGCATGTGGCCTGTGCCACTGGAGCCTTCGGTGGAGCTCCCTATGGGGCCACGAAGCGCTGTCCTGGGTGGCGTTAACGCATGCGGCCTGTGCCACTGGAGTCCTCGCTGGAGCTCCCCATGGGGCCACGGAGCGCTGTCCTGGGTGGCGTTGACGCATGCGGTCTGTGCCCTTGGAGCCTTCGGTGGAGCCCCCTTCTGGGGCCACGAAGCACTGTCCTGGGTGGCGTTGACGCATGCGGCCTGTGCCACTGGAGCCTTCGGTGCAGCTCCCCATGGGGCCACGAAGCGCTGTCCTGGGTGGCGTTGACACATGCGGCCTGTGCCACTGGAGCCTTCTGTGGAGCTCCCTGTGGGGCAACGAAACGCTTTCCTGGGTGGCGTTGACGCATGCGACCTGTGCAACTGGAGCCTTCGGTGGAGCTCCCTATGGGGCCACGAAAGGCTGTCCTGGTGGCGTTGGCGCATGCGGCCTGTGCCACTGGAGCCTTCGGTGGGGCTCCCCATGGGGCCACGAAGCGCTGTCCTGGGTGGCGTTGACGCATGCGGCCTGTGCCACTGGGGCATTCGGTGGAGCTCCCCATGGGGACACGAACCGCTGCCCGGGTGGCGTTGACGCATGCGGCCTGTGCCACTGGAGCCTCCGGTGGGGCTCCCTGTGGTGGGTGGCGTTGACGCATGCGGCCTGTGCCATTGGAGCCTTCGGTGGAGCTCCCTGTGGGGCCACAAAACCAAGGATCTTTATAGCTACCATTTGGAGGGGGCATCTACCGCTTGCCGCAATGCATGTTTCTTGCCGCTTGCCGCATGCCGCAAACAGAAAAACATTGTGCTTGCCGTTTGCCGCGCCGCCTCTGCTTGCCGCTAGCCATTGGTTACCGCAAGCGTCGCCCCCTCCAGGAAGCCCCCAGGAGGCTACAGGAAGACCTAGGGAGGGCCGCAGGGTCCACAAAAAGCCGCGGGCACCGAAGGCCAGAGGGGCGCCACAACACCGACCAGTTTGGGCATAATCAGAAGCCCGTTCTTCCAAAATCGAGCGGTGCGGCGGCGCCGGGACGCCCTCCAAGGAGGCCCCAGCAAGCTCCAGGAGGCCCCCGGGAAACCACCGGGAGGCACCAGAACGCCCCGGGAGGCTCCCCAGGAGGGCCGCAGAGTCCACGAAGCGTCGAGGGCCCCGAAAGCCCAAGCGGCGCCATAACACCGACCATCTTGGGCAACATCGGGCACCAGCTCTGCCAAAATCAAGCGGTGTTATGGCGCCCAGACCCCCCCTTCCCTCCCCACACGAGGCCCAAGCAAGCCCCAGGAGGCCCCCAGGAAACAACCAGGAGGCACCAGGACGCTCCAGGAGCCTCCCAGGAAGCCCCAGGAGGGCCGCAGGGTCAACAAAGCGTCGCAGGCACCGACAGCCAAAGGGGCGTCATTACACCGGCCGATTTGGGCAAAATCGGGCACCTTTTCTGCCAAAATCGAACGGTGTGATGGCGGCGGAACCTCCTCCCAGGAGGCCCCAACAAGCCCCAAGAGGCCCCCAGGAAACCACCAGTAGGCACCAAAACTCCCCAAGGAATCCAGCAGGCCCCCAGGAAGCCCCGGGACGGCGTCAGGGTCCACAGAGCGTCGCGGGCACCGCAAGCTCAAGGGGCGCCATAAGACCGGCCATTTTGGGCAAAATCGAAGACAAGTTCTTCCAAAATCAAGCAACGTTATGGCGCCAACCCGCCCCCAGAAAGCCCCAGCAAGCCGCGGGAGGCCCACAGGAAGCCACCAGAAGGCACCAGAACGCCCCAGGAGGCTCCAGGAGGCCCCCAGGAAGCTCCAGGAGGGCCGCACCGTCCACAAGGCGTCGCGGGCACCGAAAGCCCGAGAGGCGCCACAACACCGACCACTGTTGGCAAAATATGGGACCTGTTCTTCCAAACTGTATCATGGCGCCGAGACTCCCCCTCAGGAAGCCCCAGCAAGCCCCAAGAGGCCCCCTGAGAAAGCAACCAGGAGAACCCAAAAACGCTTCAGGAATGTCCCAGGAGGCCCCAGGAGGGCCGCAGGGCCAACAAAGCGTCGCAGGCACCGACAGCCAAAGGGGCGCCATTACACCGGCCGATTTGGGCAAAATCGGGCACCCTTTCTGCAAAAATTGAACGGTGTTACGGCGCCGTGACGCCCTCCTGGAAGGCCTCACAAGGAGGGTGCGCCGCTGGATCTCCCCAAGGGGGGGGTTAGGACCCCTTCCCCACCCCCCCCTTCCC
Organism: Prorocentrum cordatum; assembly: GCA_963575745.1. Taxonomy (NCBI): domain Eukaryota; class Dinophyceae; order Prorocentrales; family Prorocentraceae; genus Prorocentrum; species Prorocentrum cordatum. The sequence goes on along the minus strand of CAUYUJ010018091.1, from coordinate 115,985 downwards.
CGATCCGTTGTCGGGGACCCCCCCCCCTCCCCCCCTTTCCCCGATCCGTCGTCGGGGATTCCCCCCCCCCCCCCCCCCTTCCCGATCCGTCGTCGGGAACCCCCCCCCCTCCCGGGTGTCCGACCCCCCCCCCTTTCGCCACGCCGCCCCCTGACTCCGGAACCCCACCCCCGCCACCCCTACTCCTAGTCCTAGTCTTCACCCTAACCCAAACCCTTAATCCGAACATCAACCACCAACCCCAGCCCCAACGAGTACTCGCTACTCATTACTCACTACCCACTACTGACTACTCGGTATTCGCTACTCACTTCTCACTACCCCCTACTCACTACTCACGACTCACTACTCACGATCCACTACTCCCTACCCACCACCCACAACTCGCTACTCACTACTCCCTACTCACTACTCCCTCCTCCCTACTCACTACTCACTACTCACTCCTCACTACCCACTACTCAATACTCACTACTCACTGAGCACTAATCACTACGCACGACCCACTAATCACTACTCATTACCCACTACCCACTATCCACTAATCACTACTCACTACGAACTACTCATTGCCCACAAATCACTACTCACTACTCACCACTCGCTAGTTGCTACTCCCTACTCCCTACACAATACTGACTACACAGTACTCAGTACTCACTGCTCGCTACCCCCATACTCGCTACTCAATACTCACTACTCACTCCCCGCTACTCACTATTCACTACTCACTACTTACTACCCCCTACTCACGAGTCACCATATAGTCTTTAGTCACTAGTCACAACTCACTAGTCACTAGTCACTACTCACTACCCACGACTCACAAATCGCTACTCACTACCCAAGATTCGCTACCCACTTCTTACTACTCACTGCTCACTACTCCCTACTCCCTACTCCCTACTCCCTACTCACTACTCGCTACTCCCTACTCGTTACTCACTACGCACTACCCACTACTCACTACTGACTACTCTTTACTCACTACTCACTACTCACTACGCCCTACTCGCTCCTCACTACTCACTACTCGCTACTCCCTACTCGCTACTCACTACTCACTACCCACTGCCACTACCCACTACTCTCTAGTCATCACGACTCACTACTCACTACTCACTACGCACTACGTACTACTCAGTACTCACTACTCACTACTCACTACAAACTACTCACTACTCGCTCCTCACTGCTCACTACTCACTACTCACGACTCACTACGCACTACTCACTACTCACTACTCACTACGCACTACGCACTACCCACTACTCACTACTCACTGATCACTAGTCGCCACCCACACTCATCACTATCGCTACTCACTACTCACTAGCCGCTCACTACTCACTGATCACTAGTCGCTCATTACTCACTACTCACTATCGCTACTCACTACTCACTACTCACTGATCACTAGTCACTGATCACTACCCACTACTCACTACTCACTGATCACTACTCACTGATCACTACGCACTACTCACTACTCACTACCCACTACCCACTACTCACTACGCCTGTAGGCCAACTCACAAACCAACCAACCAGCTAGGCAGGCAACCAACCAGCCAACCAGCCAGCGAGCCAACCAAGCAGCTCACCAGCCAAAGAACCAGCCAGCCAGCCAACCAGGCCACCAACCAACTGCCACCCAGCTACGAGGGGGCGGAGCGTGCCGAGAGGCATCTCTGAATAGAGCTGGCGGTGGCGGCGCGCAAAAATGCAATCCGAGAGCGGGTTTTTGTTCGCCACGGCGGCGAGCGGTTGCCCCCGCGGGCAGCTGCAAGGCATCCAGAGAACAGATGAGGGCAAGCCTGCCGTGGGATACTAAGGAATTCCGAAAGCAAGTCGAAAGGAATCCGGAGGAATTCCGAAAGCATCCTAAGGAATTCCGAAGAAATCGCAAGGAATTCCGAAAGCATCCTAAGGAATTCCGAGGGAATCGCAAGGAATCCCGAAGGAATCCCAAGAAATTAAGGAGTCCTCAAGAATCCGGAGGAATTCCGAAGGAATCGCAAGGAATTCCGAAAGCATCCCAAGGAATTCCGAAGGAATCGCAAGGAATTCCGAAGGAATCCCAAGAAATTACGAGAAGGAGTCCTCAAGAATCCGGAGGAATTCCGAAGAATTCGAAGGGATCCGGAGGAATTCCGAAGATCCCATCCGTGGTTGGAATTGGTCTCATTTTTGATTGGGTTGGAATTGGTCTCGTTTGTGGTTGGAATTGGTCTCTTTTCTGGTTGCAATTCGCTCCGAACGGTTGGAATTGGGACTAGTCGGTTGTAATTCGTTCCATTTCGGGTCCGGACCCCCCCCCCTTCAAGGGAGGGGGAGGGTTCGGGACCCCCCCCCCCTTAGACCTCCCAGTCTCCCCCCCCTTGAAGGGGGGGAGGGGGGGGGGTTCTGGACCCCCCCCCTCCCGTTTATTGTATTCAGGGAGATCCACTGGCGCACTTTCCCCAAGAAGCTCCAGGAGGCCCCCAGGAAGCCACCAGGAGGCACCAGAACGCCCCAGGAGGCTCCAGGAACCCGCCAGGAAGCTCCAAGAGGGCCGCAGGGTCCACAAAGCGTCGCGCGCACCGAAAGCTCAAGGAGCACCATACAACCTACCATTTTACGCAAAATCGGGGACCAGTTCTTCCAAAATCAAGCGGCGTTATGGCGCCCAGACCCCCCCCCCACGAGTCCCAAGCAAGCCCCAGGAGGCCCCCAGGAAACCACCAGGAGGCCTCAGAACACCCCAGGAGGCTCCAGAAGGCCTCCCAAAGAGCCCCAGGAGGGCTGCAGGGTCTACACAGCGTCCCGGGCACCGAGAAGGGGGAGGAAAAGGAAAGAGAGGAGGAGAGGAGAGGAGAGGAGAGGAGAGGAGAGGAGAGGAGAGGAGAGGAGAGGAGAGGAGAGGAGAGGAGAGGAGAGGAGAGGAGAGGAGAGGAGAGGAGAGGAGAGGAGAGGAGAGGAGGAGGAGAGGAGAGGAGGAGGAGAGGAGAGGAGAGAGGAAGGAGGAGGAGACGCGGGGCGTTGTCTCCTCAAAACGAGGACCCAACACCACAGGATGGTTGGGAAAAAAATCAAACAATGACTCAAAATGGTTCAAAACCCTATCCCGGGCGTCGTGGTGTTCGCGACCTGGACCAGAGCTGTGAGCCCAAGACCCGTCCTCGAGAGGCGGAGGGGGGGGAGGCGGAGGAGGAGGAGGAGGGGGGAGGAGGGGGAGGAGGTTGTTGGGGACGGGCATGAAGCCGAAGATCCAAGATCAGACCAGATCGGACGCGTCCGAAGCGGTCTCCTTGGGAGCCCCTCGGCCCAAGACCCTGGGATAAACGATGGGGAGGCGTCCGTCCTCGAGAGGCGCGCGCGGCCGCACAGTCAGCCCCCATCGGGAGGCATCCCAGGGCGTCCCTTCGGTCGGGCGTGTCCCCCTACAGGCGGCTTTGGTGGACCAGCAATACGAAATAATGAACAAGTACCCCAATATGGTCAAACATATGATAGTTTCCACACAATTCTTGTATTTCTGAATATTCCTCCCGTGGAGGGACAGGCCCGACGTAAGGTTAGCGCCTCTGGGATGTATCCCAGGACATCACCCCCTTTCCTGAGCGGCCAATGTGATCGGGCGGAACTCGGGGATGATTGGGGAAGGAGCATCGCCTGCGACTCAGTTAGAGGAATAACAAACGACATACACATCAGCTTTTGACGCTCCGCGCGGATTTCTTGGATCTGCGGTTAACCCCCCTCCCTACCTGGCGCGCGGAGCGCGCAACGAGCAGCGCCGAAGGCGCCGCTGCGGGGGAACCAGCGCGGATCCAAGAAATCCTCGCGTAGCGCCACAAGTTTATGTCTATGGCGTTCTTCTTCTTCGACGGGAGGACTGTCGCCTGCGACTCGCTGTCCAGGAAGAAGAGGAGAAGGAGGAGGAGGAGGAAGACGAGGTGGGGGAGGAGGACGGGGAGGAGGAAGAGGAAAAGGGGGAGGGGGACCAGTGTAAACCCAAGAACCATCAACGATGTTAAAATACACCCTCCCTCCAATCTTCCTCATCATAAGCCCTACAACGGTCCATTTCCATTGAAAAATCTGCCTCGTTGGAAGACAGCCGTTTGAAGATCCGGAAGCATGCCACAAAGCTGTTCTCGGGACTCCAACGCCACGGATCAACCTGACTGTTGTGTCTTGACGATCCTGGATCGTGGCAGACCGCCGTTCTTCGGATTTCAACACCTTGAATCAATCTAAGCATTGCACCCTCAGAATCTAAAATCCTTCCAAAACGAAATGTCGGGGGAATCCATGAAACTTTGGCAACTTGTATGAACGACTGTGCGCGGCACTAAAGACAAAACCACAGCTTGGAAAGGAACCGCTCTCCATCCGTGAAACTCTTGCATGTTTTTGTTATAATAATGGTAATACGAATATGAATAATACCAATAATGCTACTGCTACAAAAAAGGATAATAGTGGTAATAAGAATACTAAAAACCATGTTAATAACACACAAAGACAACACACGAAAAACGAGTGCGCGCAGCGCGAAGGAGAAAGCCACATGTTGAAAACGAGTTATCTTTAATGCGTGAATATCCTGCTATGTGTTGAACGAATGTGCGCGGCGCAGAGGCGAGAGCCACATCTTGAAAACGGGTGATCCTCAATCCGTGAAGCTCTTGCAATTGTTTAGCACTGATGCGCGCGGCGCTTAGGCGAGAGCAACATTTTGAAAACCACCCACCTCCATCTGTGAAACTGTTGCCAGCGTTGAGGACGTCTCAGCCGAAACGCCCGGCCCGCCCTAGAAACTGGCCTCGGGGTGCGACAGGGAGAAATCATGCAGAAGGAGAAGGAATGGAGGAGGAGGAGGAGGAGGAGGAGGAGGAGGAGGAGGAGGAGAGAGAGGAGGAGAGGGAATCGAGGGGGGGGAAGAGGAGCAGGAGGAGCCCGAGGAGGAGGAGGAGGAGGACTTGGGGAAGAACATCGCCCGCGACTCCGTGCCAGGGACTTGCGTCAGGGCCCAACGCTGCCCCCAACGGCGAGGCGGAGCGGGGGCTTCCCCGCGCCCGCCGCGCCGCCGCCGCGCCCGCGGGCGCCAGGCCGGGCCCGTACGGCGCGCCGCGGGGGGCAGCCGCTCCTCGCGGACGTCGATGTGCGGGAAGGCGCCTAGGAAGTCCTGCTCGCACGGACGCCGGGACGGACGAGGGGTCGATCTTCCTCCTGGATCCTCCTCCTCCTGCTCCTCGATCCTCGTCCTCCTCCTCCTCCTCCTCCTCCTCCTCCTCCTCCTCCCCCTCCTCCGCCTCCTCTAGGTCCTCTAGGTCATTGGCGCACCACGTCCCGCTGCTGCAACACTGGCACAAAGAGAGGAGGGCTGAGACCCGCCTGCGGTGTGGAAGATGCCGAAGGCACCGCAACCCAAAATCATGGACGGGCGAGGGATTCGCTCCGCCCAAAGTCCTGGCTCGAAGACGGGTCGATGCCAGCCCGCAGCTTCCTCAAACTGGTGCTGCCATCTTTGTTTCGGGGGTGGGTTAAACAGGCCTGACCGAGATACTGGGAACGGGCAGCTCTCAAGGCCCCGCACCTCGCACACCGGACAATCCTCCCACCCCCGATGTAAAGACTGTGTGATGGGTGGGCCGTCCTTGCAACCCTGGGAAGGCCCACACATGCCGTTCTACACACACACACCAATTATACTGCCAGACTCCCCGCAAAATATGCACAGGAACTTACCCTGACTGCCCACGCGAGTCAGACGATGGCCAGGGTCGTCTGGCACCAGTTCGAGTTGGGGGGGCCTGCTCTTGATCCTCGCTCGGACAAGCTCGACGTCTGAAGCCAAAGCTTGGAGAGGTACCTCATCGTCTTGTGGATGAGGGCCACTCCCTGCGAAAACCAGGGCCTCCTGCTCAGCATAGAACCCCTCCTCCTCCGCCTCCGCCTCCTCCTCCTCCTCGATCCTCCTCCTCCTCCTCCTCCTCTTCTGGCTTCTCCTTCTCCTCCTCGATCCCCCTCCTCCTCCTCCTCCTCATCATCATCATCATCGATCCTCGTCCTTCTCCTCCACCCCCTACTCCTCCTCCTCCTGCTCCTGCTCCTCGCCTCCTCCTCCTCCTCCTCGATCCTCCTCCTCCCCTCCTCCTCCTGCTCCTGCTCCTGCTTCTCATCATCCTCGTCCTCCTCCTCCTCTTCGATCCTCCTCCTCCTCCTCCTCATCATCCTCATCCTCCTCTCATACTCCTCCTCCTCCTCCTCCTCCTCCTCCTCCTCCTCCTCCTCCTCCTCCTCCTCCTCCTCCTCCTCCTCCTCCTCCTCCTCCTCCTCCTGCTCCTCCTCCTGCTCCTCCACGATCCCATCCTCCTTTGCCTCCTCGGTCCTCGCATTCCTGGCGAGCGCCATTCTTCAGGTTGCCAAGCGCGCACATGAGTCCAACGGCCTTGCCAAGCGCCATAATCTAAACTCCATGTGGGAAGCCGAAATCGCATCTGGTAAGCATGCCTCCTCGATCCTCTTCTCCTCGATCCCCTTCCCTCCTCCTCGATGTTCGATCCTTGAAGAGCTCGAGAAAACTCTACAAGGAAGGCGCCCCGCCAAGAGCCGGGGCGGACGGAAACCCGGGATCTCCAACGATCTGATCATTCAAATCCGGAAGATTTCCCATGGATTCGGCCTATCGGGGCCGTTTTCAGGCCCTGGGGCCATCAGAAATGTGGATCCAGTCGGGACCTCGGGGGCTGCGCATTGAAAAAATCTCATCCTCCGATGTCTGAGAGAGGCGGGTCGCAGAGGGGCGGGAGTGGCGAATCGGCACACGCAGCCGATGTCTCCGTGGCCAGCACCACCAATGTATTGAGGGAAGCGCCCTGCGGTGGGGCCGAAACCGGCTGCAAGCAGCAGCTTTCATGACCCTGTTCCCAATACAAGGGCTCCCAATTTCGCGCTTCGCGCTCCGCGAAGCGCGAATAACTTCGCGCTCCCGCGCCGCCCCCCCCAAGGGGAGAAACGGCGGACGAGGAGGAGGGGAAGGAGGAACGAGGCCCGCGGAGCGCGACTAACTTCGCGCCCTCGTGGGAGCCCTTGCAATACCACCATGCCTGGCCAGGGCCATCCTGGGACCAGGCGTTGAGTAATAGATGCCATTATGAATGAGGCCAGAAAGGTCAAACCGTCCTGCGGCACAGGATGGCCCTGGCCAGGCATGGCAGTCCCACCAGTACACCCTGCGAAATGCTTTAGAAATCATGGGTTAAGAAATTCATAGTCTAGGAACTTGAATAAAAACCCAGAATGTCGATTCAAATCTTAGGATTTGCATTGAAACATTAAGAAAAATCGAGGCTCTGGCCGAAAATTTGGGTTTTCTTAAGCATCGCCTAGAGTGTACTCTGTGCCGAGTGGCTTCACGAGCTGCTCTCAGTTGTCTGCCACAAACCTCTCCTTCCCCTGCTCGGGGAAGGGGTCTACTCCAGACTCCGTAACAAAAGGGAGGGGGTCTGGACCCTCCAAGACAAGCCAGTTCAGACGTCCCCGGTGGGAGAACCCTCCAAAACATCGTCCCCAGACCCCCCGGGCCCTCCAAGATAGCCTGGAAGAGACCCCCCCCCGAAATGAGACCCCCCTCCCTTTATTACGAAATCTGGAGTAATTACCCCTCCCCTTTACCCCCCCTCCCCTGGGCCTGGAGGTGGGCCCCCCCCCCGGCCCCCCCGGGTCGGCAGAAGACCGCCCAGGGTGGCCCAAGAGGGCTCCAAGGGGGCCCTCGGCAGCCCAAGATCGCCTCCAAACTGGCTCAAGACACCTCAACCGCTCAAGATACTCCAGATTTCGTAATAAAAGGGAGGGGGTCTCACCCCTCCCAGACGAGAAGCTTTAGACCCCCCCCGTGGGAGAACCCTCCAAAACATTGTCCCCAGACCCTCCCAGGCCCTCCAAGATAGCCTGGAAGAGACCCCCCCCGAAATGAGACCCCCCTCCCTTTATTACGGAATCTGGAGTACCTCAACCGCTCAAGATAGCCTCCGACATGCCTCACAGACGGCCCAAGGCAGCCCCAGCACGGCTTTGGTGCCCTTCGAGCCTCCCAGGGCAGCTCACGATATGCCAAAAACCTTGAACTACAATGACTTGTGGCTGCTCGTCGTCTCACTTCCGATGGGCCTCTTGGCCCTCAAGATGTCCCCAAGGTGGCCCAAGAGAACCCCAAGAGAAACCAAAGGCAGCCCCAAGACGGCCCCAAGAGCGTCTAAGAGACGCCCGGAAGCGGCTCAAGAGGGCCCCAAGAGGCCATCGTGGAGCATCTGAGGGGAGGAGGAAAATGTCTGACGCCCCCATGTGTGATCGATCTCCTCCAAGATGGCCCCCAGAGAGCCCACAAGGGCGCCGGGCGCCCAGCATCACAAGGGAGGCCCCCAAGAGGCCCCCACAAGAGACCAAAGAGGCTCCAAGAGGCTCCTCCGAGGTATCACAGACGCCCGAAGAGGCCGCAAGGACCACCAACACCTCTCCTCCTCCTCCTCCTCCTCCTCCTCCTCCTCCTCCTCCTTCTCGTGCACCTCCTCCTCCTCCTCCTCCTCTTCCTCCTCCTCCTCTTCATCCTGCTCCTCCTCATCCTCCTCGTCCTCTCCTCCTCCTCATCCTCCACTCTCATTCGAGGCAGTGTGATCTTATGTTGATTATAAACCCATGAGATAAATAAGAATCGGCAACAAGTGACACATCCAGGGCCGCATGCAACCTCCTCCTCCCCCTTCCCCCTCTCCCCTCCCCCTCCACCTCCCCCTCCTCCTCCTCCTCCTCCTCCTCCTCCTCCTCCTCCTCCTCCTCCTCATTCTCCCCCTCCTCCTCCTCCTCCTCCTCCCCTCCTCCTCCTCCTCCTCCTCCTCCTCCTCCTCTCCTCTTCCTCCTCCTCCTCCTCCTCCTCCTCCTCCTCCTCGTCCTCCTCCTCCTCGTCCTCCTCCTCCTCCTCCTCCTCCTCCTCCTCACCGTCCGTTCCTCCTGCTCCTCCGCCGCCTCCTCCTCCTCTCTCCCCCCGTCGAATCACCCTTCCCAACACCAGCAGAGTCTCCTCCTCCTCCTCCTCCTCCACCACCTCCTCCTCCTCCACCACCTCCTCCTCTCTTTCTTTTTCTCTTCCCCCCCTCCCTCCCCGCCTCCCCCCGTCCCTCCCCCTCCTCGTCCGAGCCTCCTGGGGGCCCCCGCCGCCCCTCCCGCGCGGGCACCCCGCCCGCGCGGGCGGGCGCAGGCCGCCCGGGGTCCTGGAAGGAGCCCTGGATGGCGTCCTCGAACTCGTCCATGTCCTCGTACCTTGACCCCCTGAGGAGGTGGAGGAGGTGGAGGAGGTGGAGGAGGAGGTGGAGGAGGCGGGGGGGGAGGAGGAGGTGGAGGAGGAGGGGGAGGAGGAGGGGGAGGAGGAGGACGAGGAGGAGGACGACGACGACTAGACGGGAGGAGGGAGGAGGAAGAGGCGGCCAAGGAGGAGGAGGAGACATGTGATGGCGAGGAGGAGAGGGGGCAGGAGGAGGAGGAGGAGGAGCCCCGGCTGGCGTCCTCGAACTCGTCCATTTCCCCCAACCTGGAACCGCGCCCCGCCGGTCAGGAGAGGCTAAAGTCCAGATGGAGACTGAGTACTCCGCGTGGAGCTGCCCCTATTGACTACCTACCAGACCACCCCAACACAACCCGAAGACCCGAATTTCGGGTTGGGGGGGGTACGGGTTCCATATGTGTTTTCTCGATGTTCCCCGACCCCCCGACCCCCCCCCCACTGGAAATGGAGGTCAATTTGAGGCCTTCGGGTTGGGTTGGGGTGGTTTGGTGGGTGGTGACCTATGGACTGAGCCTCCTATCAGAAGAGGCTAAGTCCAGATGGAGCAAGCCCAGACGGGGACCGAACACTCCGTATGGACTGACGGAGCATCCGCCGAGCGGGGGCGAGCCGGGAACTCATCCAGAGACACCGCCCGGGGGAGCGGCCTTCGGGGGGGCCTCGGCAGGCGGGGGGCGTGTGCACTTCATAGGGGGGCGCCCAACTTCGCGCTTCGCACTGCGCGAGTAACCTCGCGCTCTCGAGCCGCCCCCTAGTGGAGAAGAGGAGGAGCAGGAATCTGGGCCGCACCGCTAAGCCCGAAGAACTTCGCGTCGTCGACGGCGCTTGTGCACTTCGACCCCCCCTCCTCCTGGGCCCGAATGTCAGTGTGGGGGGGCTGCACGGTCACTCATTGTCCCCGGGTGCGTGGCTAAAAGGGGATTCAGTGACCCGACGTCCGTTCCGAAACAACCTGTGGTGTTAGGTCCTCGATTCGAAGAGACAGCATCCCCCGTTCCCTCTCCTGCTCCTCCACTCTTCCTCCCTCCCCCCTATGGCCATCACCAGCATCATCTTCATATCCATCATCATCATCATCAGCAGTATCAGCATCACCATCATCATCATCATCATCATCATCATCATCATCATCATCATCATCATCATCATCATCATCGTCATCATCATCATCATCAGCATCATCAGCATCATCATCGTTCTCCTCCTCATCATAATCATCATCAGAACCAATATCAGCATCATAATCGTGAACATCGTCATGATCACCATCATCATTATAAGCATCATCACCATCAGTATAAGTATAATCCGCATCATCATCAGCAGCAGTCATCAACATCAGCTGCATCAGCATCATCATAATCATCAGCAGCATCAGCATCATAATCATGATCATTATCAGCATCATCATCATCATCATCAACAACAACAGCAACATCATCAGCATCAGCATCATCATCACCATCATCATCATAATCATCAGCATCATCATCATCAGCATCATCATCATAAGCATCGCCGTCATCTTCAGCATCAGCAGCATCAGCATCATCACAATCACAATCACCATCGCCATCACTATCAATATCACCCTCCCCCTCCCCCTCCCACTCCCCCTCCCAATCCCATCCCCGTCCCCATCACCATCACCATCACCGTCATCATCATCATCATCATCATCAGCGACAGCAGCTGCATCATCATCACCAGCATCAGCATCAGCATCAGCAGCATCATCACCATCACCATCACCATCACCATCATAATCAGCATCACCATCATCAGCAGCATCATCGGCATCATCGTCATCATCATCGTTATGAGCATCATCATCAAAATCAAATTCACCATTACCACCACCATCATCCTCATCATCATCATCATCATCATCACCATCATCATCATCATCATCATCATCATCATCATCATCATCATCATCATCATCACATCATCATCATCATCATCATCATCATCATCAGCATCAGCATCAGCATCACCATCATCATCATAATCATCAGCATCATCATCATCATCATCATCATCATCATCATCATCACCATCACAGCGTGTCGTGGCCCCATAGGGAGCTCCACAAAAGGCCCTAGCGGTTGTGATAACATGCATCCCCGCCAGCCAATACAGCGTGTCGTGGCCCTTTAAGGGGAGCTCCACCGAAGGCCCCAATGGTTGTGATAGCATGCGTCGCCGCCACCCGGTACAGCGCTTCGTGGCCCCATACGGAGAGCTCCACCGAAGGACCCGGTGGCTGTGATCACATGCGCCCCCGCCACCCAGTACAGCGATTCGTGGCCTCATAGAGAGCTCCACCGAAGGCCCCAATGGCTCAGATCACATGCGTACCCCCACCCAGCACAGCGTGTCGTGGCCCCAGAGGGAGTTACGCAAGGGCCCAAGTGGCTGTGATCACATGCGTCCCCACCAGCTAATACAGCGTGCCGTGGCCCCATCAGGGGAGCTCCACCAAAGACCCCAATGGTTGTGATAGTATGCGCCGCCGCCACCCGGTGCAGCGCTTCGTGGCCCCATAAAGAGCTCCACCGAAGGACCCAGTGGCTGTGATCACATGCGTCCACTCCACCCAGTGCACCGCTTCGTGGTCCCAGATCGAAGGGTCCGGCGGCTGTGATTACATGCGCCCCCGCCACCCAGTACAGCGCGGCGTGGCCGCAGAGGGAGCTCCACCGAAAGCCACAGTGTCTGTGATCACATGCGCCCCCCCACCCAGCACAGCGCGTCGTGGCCCCATAGGGAGTTACGCAGAGGGCCCAAGTGGCTGTGATCACATGCGTCCCCACCAGCCAGTACAGCGTGCCGTGGCCCATAAGGGGAGCTCCACCGAAGGCCCCAGTGGTTGTGATCGCATGCGTCCCCGCCACCCAGTGGAGCGCTTCGTGGCGCTCCACCGAAGGTCCTGGTGGCATGCGTCCGCTCCACCCAGTGCAGCGCTTCGTGGCCTCATGGGGAGCTCGACCGAAGGCCCCGGCGGCTCTGATCATATGCGCCCCCGCCACCCAGCACAGCGCTTCGTGACCCCATAGGGAGGTCCACCGAGGGCCCCAGTGGCTGTTATCACAGGCGCCCCCGGCACCCAGTACAGCGCTTCGTGGCCCCATACGGAGCATGCGCCCCCGCCACTCAATACAACGTTTCGTGGTCCCATAAGGGAGCGCCACCGAATGCCCCAGTGGTTGTGATCGCATGCGCCCCCGCTACGCAGTACGGCGCTTCGTGGTCCCATAAGGGAGCCCCACCGAAGGCCCAAGTGGTTGTGATCGCATGCGCCCCCGCCACCCAGTACGGCGCTTCGTGGCCCCATAAGGGGAGCTCCACCGAAGGCCCCAGTGCCTGTGATCACATGCTCCCCCGCCACCCAGTACAGCGCTTCGTGGCCCCATACGGAGAGCTCCACCGAAGGCCCCAGTGGCTGAGATCACTTGCGCCCCCGCCACCCAATACAACGCTTCGTGGCCCCAGAGGGAGCTCCACCGAAGGCTCCCTCGGCTGTGATCACATGCGCCCCCGCCACCCAGTATAGCGGGTCGTGGCCTGATAAGGGGAGCTCCACCGAAGGTCCTGGTGGCTGTGATCACCTGCGTCCACGCGACACAGTGCAGCGTTTCGTGGCCCCGTGGGAAGCTCCACCGAAGGCCCCACTGGCTGTAATCACATGCGTATCTCCTCGGGCTTTTCGCGGCCTGCTCCCAGGGAGTTTCACCGAAGGCTCTGGCAACAATATCAACATGCGCCCCCCGCCCATGTCTGCATACCCCTCGCCCGTCTCTTGGCCCCATAAGGAGCTTCCCCTCCTTCGTCCCACCTACCACGCGGTACTGACAACTGCATGTGGGTGGGTCCTTACCCAAGATACATGTTTGTTCGCAACCCTCTCGCGACCCACCCGCGACCCACGCCGCGACCACGCCGCGACCCCCCCGCGACCCACCTGCGACCCACCCCGAGACCCCCCCGACCCACCTGCGACTCACTCGTGCTGGTATTCCCTCCGGTATTGCTGAAAGGCGACCTCGAACGGAGGCCACGGCTTCGAGCCGTCGTCAGCTGTGGTCCCAGCATCTGCGCTGTAGCCGTTGACATGCTTGTCGTCAGGTCTTGGGCAATGCAGGGAGGTTGTCGTCTCGGGGCATGTCTTGGCCATGGAGACTGGTCTTCGTGGAACTCTTCGTCGGCATCGGCTGGTGGTTGCTGTTGGCCAGCCGATGCTGCGCCTTCGGTACAGTGTCATTGTGGTGGAGTTGGTTGGTCTCCGCTGCGGTGTTGCCTGCGCTTGCTGAGCTCCTCCTCCGCCTCCTCCTCCTCCTCCATCTCCTCCTCCTCCTCCTCTCCTCCTCCTCCTCCTCGTCCTCCTTCATCCTCCTCTCCTCCTTCCATCTCCTCTCCTCCTCCTCCTCCTCCTCCCCTCCTCCTCCTCCTCCTCCTCCTCCGCCTCCTCCTCCTCCTCCTCCTCGGGACAAAGTGTGAAGCGCAGGACCCGGAGGAGACAAAAAGTACGCGGCGCGGGGCTGTAGGCGACGCGAGGAGAAGGAGGAGGAGGTGGAGGAAGTGGTGGAGGGCGAGGGGGAGGGGGAGGGGGAGGAGGAGGAGGAGGAGGAGGAGGAGGAGGAGGAGGAGGTGGAGGAGGAGGAGGAGGAGGAGGAGGAAGGAGGAGGAGATGATGGAAGAGGAGGAGGAGGAGGAGGAGGAGGAGGAGAAGGAGGAGGAGGAGGAGGAGGAGGAGGAGGACGGGTCACCTAAGGCCTGCGGAGAAATCCTCAAGCGGATGTTGCTCGAGGATTCCACCAGCACGCCTGCAAACCGAACCTGACCAGGCCGTGCGCCTGGGGCTCGGGAAGTCGGTGGGTGCACCTCCCTGGCTCAGGCTGGGAAGGCACACGCAGAGGGTCGCTGGTGCCCAAGGAGGGGCCTGGCAAGGATGGCTGGAGGCGTGGGTAGGGGGCCACATGCGGACCCCACCCCTGCCCCCCCTGAGTTCTGTCTGAGGGGGGGGGTCACTTCGCTCTGGGAGCTCCTGGCGCTCCCCGGGAGAGGAACGAGACGACGACGGACAGAAAGAGGATGACGCATCTCCGAGGACAGCAGGTTCTGAAGAGGCAGCGAGACTGCATCGTCCCGGGGGCGCAAGACGACACGACTGAGACATCAAGGAGCGCGGAGCCAAAGTGGCTGGAGGACTAGATGGCAAGAACGCTCGGGAAGCTGCCGCATCGCGAGGACGGAAAGGAGGAAGAGAGGAGGCTAAAGCAGCAGCAGAAGGGGGCAAAGGTGGGAGGAGGGAGGAGGGGAGAGAGGAGGAGGGGAGGTGCGAGGGCCGAGAAGAGAAGGAAGCCGGAGGGAGGACGTGCGCAGGCCCCCTCCTCCGCCTCCTCCTCCTCCCTCCCTCCTCCTCCTCCCTCCTCCTCCTCCTCCTCTCTCCTCCTCCTCCCCTCATCCCTCCCCCTCCTCCCTCCTCCCTCCTCCTCCTCCTCCTCCTCTTCCTCCTCCTCCTCCTCCTCCTCCTCCTCCTCCTCCTCCTCCTCCTCCCCTCCTCCCCCTCCTCCTCCTCCTCCTCCTCTCCCCCTCCGCCTTCTCCCCCTCCTCCTCCTCCAGGAGATGTACGCGTGCACTTCTATTAGGCTGATGCGTCGCGCAAATCGGACACGTACGTAAAAAGCAAGAGCCAACGGTGTCTTGCAGACAAGTGCGCAGTGCTCAGACACAGAGCATGTACACATGCAGACCTGCACACAGCACAAAACCTGCTGACACGCCCGTCCCCTCCCGAGATCATTGAACAGAAAATTGCTGATCCCGTCCGTGGGCAGCCACTCCACGCCGGCCTAAAGGGGGGACGCAGAGGGGCAGGACGGTGCCCGGACAAAAAGTGTCCACACCCAGGGCGGCAAGACACTGCGACGTGATAACAATCGCAACAACATGATGCACTTGCCTCGCACCCCTCCACCCCAAAACCCAAAGTTGAACTGTCCACATTTTGTCCCTTGCGCGCGGCCTGCCGCCGAACCCCGCCAACTTTGAGTTGGGGGAAAGGGGGGTATACATATTCGCTCGACGTGATTTGACGACAAGTTGTGTTGGCGCGACAAGTGTGGACACTTGTTGTCCAGAGAGAGCACGATGGAAGAAGGAATGACAGACGGGATGATAATATGAAAGAGGAATTGGAAACGAGGACAGAGTGCTACGGGAGAAGCGAGCGGAGGAGTGAGGAGAGAGGGAAGTGCACAGAACGAGGAGACATGAGGAACCATCGATGGGGACAGATCATGGACGAATGAGTGGTGGGAAGACGAGGGGTCTGCTGACAAAGGAAAGGGAAGAATTGAGAGCTTACGAGTACAAGCGAGGACTCAACAAGAACACTGTGGTATGCCTAGAGTGCCCCAGATCGCTCCAAGAAGCAGCGACGGCGCAGTTGCCGCGGGGCTAATATGCAAGGCCTGCAAAAAGGGAAATTGGAGTTCCCGAGGGCGTCAGCCGTCAAGGCCGAGCAGGCCGCGTCCTCCCAAGAGCTGCCTTCGATGTGCACGCCTGGTGGGCATAGGCGGGATCCCTACAACCAGCCCTGGGCTGATGCCCTTGAAATAACCCACGGGCATGATGTGCGCTCAGGGATGCTCTCCGATGGCGTCGCGAGTAGTGATCCACACGATTGCACTTCGCTGTGCTGCGTGACTTCAGGCCACGGCTCGAGTTGGGATTCGTTCGGGGAGATTCTCGTTCGGGGGGGTCGTTCGGCCAAGCTGGCCCCGAGCCGCACCGGGCCTACGTAGAGAGCAGACAATCCACCCTCAGAACTAACCACCCTGACGCGCGAAGTCGTTGAGTAAACGCACCCAAAACAAGAAATCTAACAGGGCAGGGCTGTTCAGTAAACGCCCAGGGCCGTTTCGTAAACGCCAATTATCGGGTCCGGGCGGTTTTTCCTCCTCTGACCACGGAGCCATGGGAGGAGTCATGTTTTGGCGACCGCCAGATGAGCGCTGGCTTTCTGGAAGGCGAGCGCGGCTGGGGACGACAGCGAGCCCGAGGTTGGAATGGCGAGGCAGCAACATTCTTTGCGAGGGCTGGCCATCGGCTCCCAGCATGACTCCGACTCGCCTGTCTTCGTTGTAATACTATGGCTGCGGTGTGGAACAGTAGGCGCGCCTTTGGACGCCGCGCTTGCCATGCCAGGGCTCCCTGACGGCGAGACTGATGGGCCTGTTTTCCACCACCACCACCACCATACGTTGGAGGGGGAGGGGGTCCTCCTCCTCCTCCTTCTCCTCCTCCTCTTCGTCCTCCTCTTCCTCAGCCTCCTCCTACTTCCCCCCTCCAACTTATGGTGGTGGTGGTGGGAAACAGGACCATCAGAGACAACACTCCTCCGGAGATTGCACGGGGGCAGCCTTTTCCAAAGCAGGAGGGCCTCTCGTTCTCCAGGAGCACGTTGCGAGGAGCCTTCTCCCAGATCTAGACCAGCTGATGGCCAGGAAGCCTGCGGACACAGAGGAGGGGAGCGCCTTTTTGAGTGATACCTCGGGCTTCGATTTCGAGATTCCCTCGGTCCACGTGGCCGATGTGGGAATGGCGGCTTATGATGATCGCACCGTGTCTTGGCGGGGCGGTATTATTAATCTGCGCCGCACCCCGTGCTGCCAGCTCACGCGGCGCGGAGTGTCGAAGACTTCTCGGTATGCCTGGCATCTCGCCGCGCGACGGAGAGTCTCTGCGCCGACTGCGAATGCACCATGGATCAGGGCATGCCGCGCGCCACGGGCCGCGGCACGCAGGGCCGCCAGTGCGAGAGCTCGCGTGTGGGACCTGGTGCTCTGATGCGCAACTGTTCCACCACTTCTACCGCATGTAGGACGGGGGAGAAGCGAGGATGAGGAGGTCCTCCTCCTCCTCCTCCTCCTCCTCCTCCTCCTCCCTCTCCTACCTATGGTAGTGGTGGTGGAAAATGAGCTCATCATGCTCGGGGCTACATGCCCCGGGACGCGACACCCGCAACAAACTGCCAGCGCGCGCTTGAGCCCGCGTTTGTACTATTCGCGATGACGCCGAGGGGCGGAGCAGCCCCGACCCCACCCCCCAGGTCAGAGGCCTCCTAGATGGGGTCCGAGTAGATGGGGTCGGAGGATCTCGCCGCATCGCCGATACATCGGCGATGCATCGGCGATGCATCGCCGGCGATGCATGGGCGACGTCGACGTGAAGCAAGTCGGGCTCCACGTCGAGCCGCATCGCCGATGCATAGTCGATGCGGCGCGACCCTCCGGCCCCATCTACTCCGATCCCATCTAGGAGGCCCAGCCAGGTCACGTCACGATTCGTGCTGGCGCCGTGCAGCAATTTGCCATCCCTGCGCATTCCCATACGGCGCCGGCTCGAATCGCGACGTGACCGGGGCCTCTCCCCCGCCCCCCCTGGCCACGCCCACTATCGCATCGGGATGGAACAACTGTCATTTCGAACAGGGGCCTGCTCGGATTGGACAAGTTTGACAAGTTCGAACGGTTGACAGATTGAAAGATCTTTCGATCCGGGACTCCTGGAATGAAATATTGAAATATGTAAGGGTATTTCAATCCGGTGCCTCCTGACTGAAAGCTTGAAAAGTGGTCGATCCAATATTGCTTCAATCGTTCAATATTTCAATCGCGGATTCCCGGATTCAAACATGCTTCAATCTTTCCTCTTCTAAATTTTCAATTATATGACCTCGGCCGACCTTCAGAAGCCCTCCGGACGTTTCAGGAAAACCACAATACACTTCCCGGGAGAGCCTGAATAAACAAAACTTGCGCGATTCCCCAGAGGAGACATTATCTCTGCACCACATTCACCTCTTCGACGTTCACACCATCCGCGACCGCCCCAGAGAGTTCCAGCACCGCCCCCAAAAAAACCCAAGAGTCTCTCAACAGGATCCCCAGACAGCCGAGGACAGCCGCAAATGAGACCCAGTCGCCACAGAGTCGCCTAGAAATTCCAACGAAACCAGCCAGGGGCCCAAGAAATCTTATACATGTCCAGAGAGTTTCCACAAGTCCCCACGAACTCCCCGGAGGCGTCCATAAGGTCAAAACACTGCTTCCGACCCGCTCTCGAAAGACTTCCCACGACGCCCCATCACTCATCCAAACTGCCACGCACATCGCCCAAAAAACACCACAAGAGTCTCTGAACAGGTTCCCTAGATACCCGAAGACAGCCCCGAGCGAACCCCCGAGTCGCCCCAGAGTCGCCCCAGAGTCGCCTAGGAATCCCGACGAAGCCGGCCAGAGGCCCAAAACATGTTGTACATGTCAGCGGGGTGTTTCCACAGATCCCCACGAACTCCCCGGAGGCGTCCAGAAGATCAAAACACTGCTTCCAACGCGCTCTCGAGATGCTTCCCACGACGTGTTTGTTCGGTTTCGTGCATGGTTTTTTCGCCGAATGGTCAAGGATGCTCCTCGCTGGTCCTCGCCGAAGGAAAAATGCACACGTCCGAGCGATGCCAAGGACGTGGCCCCCGAGGTGCATGTGGAGGTGGTGGAAAGTGGGATGCCGGAAGCTGGAAGTCGGAGTTGATCCCTGGGGCGCCTGGTCAGAGGAGAGGGTCAAGGCAAGAGAGCCCAGAACCGAATCGATGAGCCGGGATCGGCGATCGAGACGAGTCGGATCGGCGGACATGGGCGGCCGAGCCGGCCGAAGCCGAACCGGCGGACATCGGCAGGCCAATACACCCTCCCATGGGCAATCGGAGTCCAAGTCGGAACCCGAAGCCGGATCGAATCGGAAGAGGAGGAGGGGGAGGGGAGGGAGGAGGAGGAGGAGGAGGAGGAGCACCGAAAGCGAGCCGAATCGAATCCGAGGGGTCGAAACAGGCCCTGCCGAGGCAGCCCGCCGCGACGGCGAGGGGCCGCCGCTCCCCTCGGCGCGTCGGGCGGGGGCGCTCGGCCCCGCACGAGAGGGGTCGCCACCGCGGGGGCGCGCACGCCTGGGGGAAGCCGAGGGCGCGGGCCGCTCTGGCCCCGCGTCCGCGTGCGTCTGCTCTGGCCCCGCGTCTGCGTCTCATGTTGTCCTCGTCCCTCCTCCTCCTCCTCCTCCTCCTCCTCCTCCTCCTCCTCCGCCTGTTCCTCCTCCTCCTCCTCCTCCTCCTCCTCCTCCTCCTCCTCCTCCTCCTCCTCCTCCTCCTCCTCCTCCCTCCTCCTCATCATCATCATCATCATCATCATCATCATCATCATCATCATCATCATCATCATCATCACATCATCATCATCATCATCATCATCATCATCATCATCATCATCATCATCATCATCAGCATCATCATCGTCATCGTCATCATCAGCATCATCAGCATCATCACATCATCATCATCATCATCATCATCATCATCAATCATCATCATCATCATCATCATCACATCATCATCATCATCATCATCATCGTCATCAGCATCATCATCATCATCAGCATCAGCATCATCATCAGCATCATCATAGCATCATCAGCATCATCATCATCATCATCAGCATCATCAACATCATCAGCATCATCAATCATC
This sequence comes from Prorocentrum cordatum, assembly GCA_963575745.1. Taxonomy (NCBI): domain Eukaryota; class Dinophyceae; order Prorocentrales; family Prorocentraceae; genus Prorocentrum; species Prorocentrum cordatum. Next base: position 96,077 of record CAUYUJ010018091.1, on the reverse strand, counting down.
ATCAGCAGCATCAGCATCATCCATCAGCAGCATCATCAGCATCATCATCATCATCATCCTCATCATCATCATCAGCAGCATCATCATCATCATCATCATCAGCATCATCATCATCATCGTCCATCATCATCATCAGCATCACCAACATCAGCATCATCATCATCATCGTCATCGTCATCAGCATCATCATCAACATCAGCATCATCAGCATCATCATCAGCATCATCAGCATCAGCATCATCAGCATCATCATCATCATCAGCATCATCAACATCATCAGCATCATCAGCATCATCAGCAGCAGCAATGGCAGCATCATCAATCATCAGCATCATCATCATCAGCATCATCATCATCAGCATCATCAGCAGCATCATCACCACCACCATCATCATCATCATCATCAGCATCATCAGCATCAGCATCATCATCATCATCATCATCATCATCATCATCATCGTCATGATCATCACCTTCAACGGCATCAGCATCAGCATCAGCATCAGCACCACCAATTCATCACTACCATCATGTTCACCGTCGTCGTCATCATAATCAGCAGCAACATCATCGGCATCATCACCACCACCCCAACCATCACCACCATCATCATCATCAGCATCATCATCATCGTTGCTGTCGTTACGAACATCATCATCGTCATCATCACCATGATCAGCATCAGCATCATGATCAGCATCATCATCGTCATCATCGTCATCGTCGTCATCATCGTCGTCATTATCGTCATCACCATCGTCGTCGTCATCATCATCATCATAATCAGAATCGTCCTCGCCATCGTCATCGTCAGCATCGTCGGAGTCGGCGGCATCCGCATGAGCATTAGCAGAAGTATAGTCATCAGCATCAGCAGTAGCAGCACCACCAGTTTGTAAACCATCCTGATCCTCTTAATCATCGTCATCATCATCACCATCACCATCATCATCATCATCATCATCCTCACAATCCTCATCAACAACATCAGGCACGTCGTCCTACCCGTCCCTCTCCTAGCACCACAATTATACTCGTCATCAGTATCACAGGCGTCATCATTACCGTCACCAAAATCATCATCGCCACCACCATAAGCATCATGACACCTCTTCTACTTGCAATGTTATTAGCGTCATACCGTGATTGTCGTTCTCATCGTCCGTCGCATGTTCGTCATCGTCATCATCACCAGCATCAGCATCGTCAACATCATCATCAGCACCATAAACACATCAACTAAAGCTTAGTAATCAACATCACCAGCACCAGCATCGTCATCGTCATTGTCATCGCCATCGGCATCATCATCGTCATCATCGTCAGCATCATCATCATCAGCATCATCATCATCATCGTCACCGTTAGCAGCAGCAGCGTCATCATCATCATCATCATCAGCATCATCAGCATCAGTATCATCAGCATCATCATCGTCGTCGTTGTCGTCGTCGCCATCGTCGTCGCCATAAGCACCATCATGAGCATAAGCATCAGCGTCATCATCATCATCCTCAGCATGACCATCATCAATCGTCGTCATCACCAGCGTCGTCGTCGCCGTCACCGTCGTCGTCGGCGTCTGCGTCGTCGTCGTCATCGGCATCCGCATCGGCATCAGTAACAACATCAACATCATCAGCAGCATCATGATGATCATCGTCATCCTCCTACGTCTGCTCGTCACCGTTATACTCGTCATCATCACCAGCATAACCACCACCACAACCCTCATCATCATCACCAGCATCATCATCGTCAGTATCGTCGTCGCCAGCATCGGCAGCATCATCACCACCACCATCACCACCACGAGCATCATGATAAGCTTCATCACCACCACCACCATCATCAGCATGATAATCATCAGCATCAGCATCACCATCATCACATTCAGCGTCATCATCATCATCATCATCATCATCATCATCATCATCATCATCATCATCATCATCATCGTCTCGTGGCGCCCCCGCCTGCTCCTGCGCGGTCTCGTACCACTTTTCGACCTCCGACACGATGCGTTCTATCTCCTGGCCGCGAGGGGCCAAGAGGTTAGAGAAGGAGGAGAAGGAGGACGACGACAACGACGACGACGGCGGCGACACTGACATCGGCCGACCATGAGAACGACGACGACATCGGTCGACGCCGACGACGCCAACGACGCCGACGACGACTTCGACGACGTCAACCACGACGACAACGACCTTGACGACGACGACATCGCTGACGACGTCGTCGCCGACAACGACGACGAGGACGACGACGACGGAGACAAGGAAACCCAGAAGGACGAAGACGAGGACCAAGACCAAGGTGAGCGGATCGCTGGAAGCCCCCGCGCCGACAGCCCCGTCCCGAGACCTCCAGCGACGACTAGATCGATCCAAGAGCGGGCCTAGGCCACGGACAGGTTCCAAGACATAGACCTAAGGAACGGCCCGAATAACCCCGATCCCCCCCTGAGCTTGTGGATGCCCTGACAGTGGACACTCAAACCGTTCTACTATTGGATTCCCTGTGTCTTTGAAATGTCTTCTACATGTTGAAAAAATTCTCGAGAAATTGATCAAACCTGCTTTGGCGCCTCAGTGACATGACTGAAACGTATATTTTGGGGAACATGCCTTCTCTCCATTGCTCGTCTTCCACGACAAAGGTGCAGGGCGGGGAGAAGGGCGAAGCGATGGGAAGTGCTCGGGAGGGGGAGCCTAGAGGAGGGATTGGAGGAGAAGGAGGAGAAGGGGGAGGGAAGAGGGGGAGGAGGAGGAGGAGGAGGAGGAGGAGAGGAGGAGGAGGAGGAGGAGGAGGAGAGGAGGAGGAGTAGGAGGAGGAGGAGGAGAGGAGGAGGAGGGAGGAGGAGGAGGAGGGAGCCCCGCGCGGCCCTCGTGTCAGTGTCTTCGTGGCCACGGCCTGCCCTGCAGGAGGGCCCGAGCGCGGGGGAGCGAGGCCGCCCGGCGTGGCACGCCGACCTGCGGGCCCGCCCCGAGCACGCCGCGCGGCCCGACGAGGAGGAGGAGGAGGAGGAGGGGGAGGGGAGAGGAGGAGGGAGGAGGAGGAGAGGAGGGAGGGGGCCGGAGGAGGATGGAGGAGGAGGAGGAGGAGGAGGAGGAGGAGGGAGGAGGAGGAGGAGGGGGGAGGAGGAGGAGGAGGAGGGAGGAGGAGGAGAGCGGGGGGGGGCCACGCCACGCTCGCGGCCGCGGCCCGACGAGGAGGAGGAGGAGGAGGAGGAGGAGGAGGCGGAGCTGGCCGCGCTGGCGACGAGCCTCCTGGCGGCCGCCGAACATCGGCGGCGAGCGAGGGGGCTCGCCATCGCTCGGACGTTCATTCCCCGTGCTTTTTTGTCGGCTTCGTGCGTGGCTCTTTCGCCAAAGGGTCAAATATGCTCCTCGATGGTCCTCGCCGAGAAAAAATGCACACGTCCGAGCGATGCCAAGGGGGGGAAGTGAGGAGGAGAAGGCCTTCTCCGAAGCTCGAGTGTCCCCCAGCCTTCTGACAAGATGTCTAAGCTCTGAGCCTCCCCCGAAGACAGCTAACACTTCTCAGAAGGCGCGGGGGCTCCTGAGAAACCCCGCCGCCTTCTGAGAAGGCCTTCCCTTCTCATTTCCCCCCCCCTCGCTCGCCGCCGCAATATTGGGGAAACCAGGAGGTACCGATACCGCTACTCCCCAAACCTCCTTCAAGGTGCGTTCTGGCCAGAATCTCGAGGCGAATCCCGCGGTGGCGACGAGGGCCTCCCAGGAGGCCCCAAAAAAGGAAAACGGCTAGACGGTAGCGGCACGGGTACTCCAGATTTCGTAATAAAGGAAGGGGGGCCTCATTTCGGGGGGGGTCTCTTCCAGGCTATCTTGGAGGGCCTGGGAGGGTCTGGGGACGATGTTTTGGAGGGTTCTCCCACGAGGGGGGGTCTGAAATGGCTCGTCTTGGAGGGTCCAGACCCCCTCCCTTTTCTTACGAGATCTGGAGTACCTGTTCCTCCTCTGACTGAGCATGTTCTGAGGGTGGAGGGCTCAGGGTGAAATCCACATGGGCGCTGGCGCCTCGATTAACTTTCTGCAAATGCAAGCCTCGAAAATCAGTCCAAAAACGGCATTCCAGATGTCACCCTGGGCCCTCCACCCGAAGAGAAGAGGCTCGGTCCGAAATCCTCGACCCTCGAGCCTCGAGCTCCGAGCCGGAGCGCGACGGGCTCGCCATCGCTCGGACGTCCATTCCCCGTGTTTTTTCGGTTTCGTGCGTGGCTTTTTCGCCAAACGGTCAAATATGCTCCTCGCTGGTCCTCGCCGAGAAAAAATGCACACGTCCGAGCGATGCCAAGGGGGGGAAGTCAGGAGAAGAAGGCCTTCTCCGAAGCTCGAATGTCCCCCAGCCTTCTGACAAGATGTCTAAGCTCTGAGCTCCGAGCTCCGAGCCAAGGCCTCGAGCTCCGAGCCGGAGCGCGACGGGGCGGAGATGCGCCTGGTGCGACACGTTGACCTGGAAGCCCGCCAGCATCGCGCGCGCCGCCGCCGCTCGGGGGAGGCGGCTCCCTCCGGCCGCCCCCGCGGGCCCGTGCGCGTCTGGGCCGCGGGGGGCGCCACGGCCGCGGGGAGAGGGAAACGCCCGCCCCCCAGGGGAGAAGCGAAGGAGGAGGAGGAGGAGGAGGAGGAGGAGGAGAAGGAGGAGGAGGAGGAGGGGGGGACGCCATACGCCCGCGGGCCGCGGGAGCCCTCGTGTCGCGGTGGCGAGGGTGGGGTCCTCAGGGAGGGGGCCTTCGATATCTCCTCCTCCCCTCCTCCTCCTCCTCCCCCCTCCTACCTCCTCCTCCGCCTCCTCGTCCTCCTCTTCCTCCTCCTCCTCACTCCTCCTCCTCCTCCTCCTCCTCCCCCCTCCCCCCCCCCCCTTTCCTCCTCCTCCTCCTGCAGCTCCTCCTCTCCGACCTCCTCCTCTCCCCCCTCCCCCTCCGTCCTCCTCCTCCTCCTGCCTCCTCCTCCTCCCCTCCTCCTCCTCCTCTCCTCCTCCTCCTCTCCTCTCCTCCTCCGTCCTCCTCCTCCTCCTCCTCCTACTCCTCCTCCTCTCTCCTCCTCGCTCCTCCTTCTCCTCCCCCCCCCCCTCCTCCTGCCTCCAGCCTCCTCCTCCTCCTCCTCCTCCTCCTCCTCTTCCTCCTCCCCTCCTCCTCCTCCCCCCCCTCCTCCTCCTCCTCCTCCTCCTCCCTTCCTCTCCTCCTCCTCCTCCTCCTCCTCCTCCTCCTCCATGGAAAGGGACCCCCCGGGGTGGCCCTGCGCTGCTGGAGGCACGCCGCCCGTGGGGCCCCACGTCCCTCGGGACCCCCGTCGGGAGTGGAGCGCCGAGCCCGGAGCGGCCGCGGGGAGGCCCCAGGAGGCCGGCCCGAGGGCGGCTGCCGCTGCGCCTCGCGCCAGCCTCTAGAGCTCCCGGGGGCCCTCCGGGCCTCGCGGCCGGGTGCTCCGGGGGCCGCTGGGGCCGTCGTGCTGACGAGCGGCGTGCCAGCAGGGGGGTCGCAGGGATTGAGCAGGGACCGACCGTCCCGGCATTCCTAGAGTCATACCACGACATGTTCTTAGAGCCCAAAAAATGTTCCGAGAACAAGTACAATGTTCTTGGAACACAGACCCGATGTGTTAAACAAGACAGTCCCAGCCAGGAATGCTCCAAGAACACTTCGTGGGAGCCGCAAAAGGTTCTTAGAACACTGTTTGGTGGGGCTATAGGCGAGCCGGGACGCTTCGGCACTGCTTGAAGGGAGGAGAGCAGGCCGTGGGCATGGGTGCGGGTGCTCCGGAGGCCGCTGCAGCCATCGTGCTGACGAGAGACCTACCAACCGGGGGGTCGCAGGGAGGAGAACAGGCCCTCGCCATCGCTCGGACGTCCATTCCCTGTTTTTTTTTCGGTTTCGTGCGTGGTTTTTTCGCCGAACGGTCAAGGATGCTCCTCGCTGGTCCTCGCCGAAGGAAAAATGCACACGTCCGAGCGATGCAAAGGACCGTGGGCACGGGTGCGGGCGGTCAGGCCGCGGGGAGGCTCCCGTCCGAGTCCGCCCGCACGCCGCACCGCGGTCCCCTCCGGTCCCCCCCGCTGGGTGTGGGGTGTGGGTGTGCAGTGTTTTTGGTCGCCGCAGCAGACGGAGAAGCTGGGCCACCCTGGGCTCGGGAGGAGGAGGAGGAGGAGGAGGAGGAGGAGGAGGAGGAGGAGGAGGAGGAGGAGGAGGGGGGCCACCCCTGGCCAGGAGACGGAGGAAGCGGGGGGAGGCAGATGCACAGACCAGGCACGGACGTTGTGCGCTGCACCAGGCGGGCCCGGCGCGCAGCACGGAGCGGGAACCTGTTGGCACGGGGAGGGAGGGAGGGAGGGAGGCGAGGAGGGAGGAGGGAAGCGAGGAGGAGGGAGGGCGGGGGGGCGAAGGGGCGGGGGAGGAGGGAGGATGACGACGTCCAGGCGTACGAGTACAAGGGAGCTCCCCGGGCGATGCGCGGGGCCCCTGGGGCTCCCACCTCCGCCGGGCCGCCCGGGAGCCCACACAGAAGCGGCGGCAGTGGCGCAGCTCGCCGCCTCCCCGGGAGCGGCGCTTGAGGAGGCAGGAGGGACTCGCCATCGCACGGACGTCTTTTTTGTTGGTGTTTTTCTTTGCCGGTTTTGCGCAAGGTTTGTTCGCCAAATGGTCAAGGATGTTCCTCGATGGCCCTCGCTGGAAGAAAAATGCACACGTCCGAGCGATGCCAAGGGGAGGAGAAGGAGAAGGGGTCGCGACCGCAGTGCTCCATTCGAAACGATGGCCCAGCACAGGGAGGGCTGAGGAAAAAACGGGGGAGGGAGAAAAGAAAGAGGGAGAGAGAGGGAGAGACAGGGAGAACGCGAGAGAGGGAGAAAGAGGGAGAAAGAGAGAAAGAGAGAGAGAGAGAGAGATCGCGAGAGAGAGAGAGAGAGAGAGAGACCAAGAAAGAGGGAACAAACAAGACGGGGCAGGGACGGGAGAAGTCACGTTCCTCTCCACCTCCTGCGAAGGGACAGCCAGGCTGACGATTCGGATGGTTGGCCCCAACAAAGGCACGGGAACGACCACAGAGGAGCTTCTTGGAAGGGGCCCCAGGACACACAAATAAATACACAAATAAAAATATGTTCCATATTTTTTCATACGTTCTGGGTTTCTGTCTTCCCTCCCACTTCCCATAGTTTCCCATATTTTCTGGGGAATCGAAGATTAATTGTGTCTGTGTGTTTCTGCTCCTCCTGATTCTTGGACAGGACCACCAGCCGAATCATCCAACCAACCCGACCTCCGCCACCCCACACTCGGGAGCGGCCAAGGACGGCGTCCACGAGGGGGTGGGCACAAATCATGGCCGGCGGCACGTGCGCGACCCAGGGGGGAGGGCTGGGGACGCATTGAAATAAGAAGAAGCGCCATGAAATCTGGGAAAATCTTGGCCGCCGCCGACACCATCCACACGCGCCAGAAGCTCCCTCGTGACTCGCTCGCTCCCCTCCCAGAGACTCCGAGCGAACGTGGGGCTTCTTTTCCTGGCGAGGCTCCAGAGACCGCGCCTCCCCCTGGCGACCGCCCCAGGTCCCGCGCGAACGGCTCGCTGGCCGAGGTCTCACGGAACCACTTCTCGAAGAGGCGCCTGTGGTTGGGTCGGGCATTTCCCCCTAAGAAACGGATTTCGGACGAAACAATACAAATACTCAACACATATGCAAACATATTCAAACAAGTACATCAAAATCGTCCCTGGAATAAGTTTGGTTATCTTTGAATATCCCTCCTATAGAGAGACACGCCCGACTGAAGCCTGTGGCCAAGTTTCTTGACCCCGACGGTCTCGAAAAAGGCGGGGTCGAGGGCGCCGTCGCGAAAGTAGAGCCCGCGTATCTGCTCCTAGGGGGGGAACGAAGGAGTGGACCGGGTCAGGTGAGCAAACATCGAGCAGGAATCGGCGATGCACCGCCGATCGATCGGCCATGCGCTCTCGCCTGATGGCGGAACTGCATGTTCCACGGCGGGATGGGTTGTCGGGCCCCTTCTCGGCTGTGGGCTGCAGTCGTAGTCTGACTGCCTGCCACACCACCCCAACCTGACCCGAAGACCCGAATTTCAGGTTGGGGGGGTTCGGGTTCCATGTGTGTGTTTTTTCCAACGTTCCCCGACCCCCCCACACTGGACATTGAGGGCAAATCGGGGCCTTTGGGTTGGGTTGGGGTGATTTGGCGGGCGGTGATGGTCGTAGCCGACGTCACTGGGGAGGCAGTAAGGTACCGATGCTGTCCAGACGCCTCCCGAGGTGCGCTCCGACCAGAATCCCGATGAGCACCCTCCGGCCGCCGCGACGAGGGAGGGACAGCGGTATATGGGTACCCGTTGCTCTCTCGAGCTCCACGGACTCGAAGCAGTCCGCGATGAAATCGTGGTATTGGAGCAGGAAAAGGGACTCGTCCACGCTGGCGAGCCTCGGGGAGACTCGGCATAATATATATATATATATATATATATATATACATACATACATACATACATACATACATACATACATACACACACACATACATACATACATACATACATTACATTACATTACATTACATTACATTACATTACATTACATTACATTACATTACATTACATTACATTACATTACATTACATTACATCACATTACATTACATTACATTGCATTACATTACATTACATTACATTACATTACATTACATTACATTACATACATACATACATACATACATACATATGTGTGTATGTGTATGTGTATGTGTATGTGTATGTGTGTATGTGTGTGTATGTGTGTATATGTGTATGTGTGTATGTGTGTATGTGTATATGTGTATGTGTGCATGTGTGTATGTGTGTATGTGTGTATGTGTGTATGCGTGTATGTGTGTATGTGTATGTGTGTATGTGTGTATGTGTGTATGTGTGTATGTGTGTATGTGTGTATTTGTGTGTGTATGTGTGTGGCTGTGTGTGTGTTTGTGTGTGTGTCTGTGTGTCTGTGTGTGTCTGTGTGTGTCTGTGTGTGTCTGTGTGTGTCTGTGTGTGCCTGTGTGTGCCTGTGTGTGTCTCTGTGTGTCTCTGGCTGTCTCTGTGTGTCTCTGTGTGTCTCTGTGTGTCTGTGTGTCTCTGTGTGTCTCTGTGTGTCTCTGTGTGTCTCTGTGTGTCGCTGTGTGTCTCTGTGTGTCTCTGTGTGTCTCTGTGTGTCTCTGTGTGTCTGTGTCTCTGTGTGTCTCTGTGTGTCTCTCTGTGCCTCTGTGTGTCTCTGTGTGTCGTTGTGTGTCTCTGTGTGTCTCTGTGTGTCTCTGTGTGTCTCTGTGTGTCTCTGTGTGTCTCTGTGTGTGTCTGTGTGTGCCTGTGTGTGTCTGTGTGTCTGTGTGTGTCTGTGTGTGTCTGTGTGTGTCTGTGTGTGTCTCTGTGTGTCTCCGTGTGTCTCTGTGCGTCTCCGTGTGCCTCTGTGTGTCTCTGTGTGTCTCTGTGTGTCTCTGTGTCTCTGTGTGTCTCTGTGTGTCTCTGTGTGTCTCTGTGTGTCCCTGTGTGTCTCTCTGTGCCTCTGTGTGTCTCTGTGTGTCGCTGTGTGTCTCTGTGTGTCTCTGTGTGTCTCTGTGTGTCTCTGTGTGTCCCTGTGTGTCTCTCTGTGTCTCTGTGTGTCTCTGTGTGTCGCTGTGTGTCTCTGTGTGTCTCTGTGTGTCTCTGTGTGTCTCTGTGTGTCTGTGTGTGTCTGTGTGTGTCTGTGTGTGTCTGTGTGTGTCTGTGTGTGTGTCTGTTGTGTGTGTCTGTGTGTGTCTTGTGTGGTGTCTGTGTGTGTGTCTTGGTGTGTGTGTCCTGTGTGTGTCTGAGTGTGTGTCTGTGTGTGTTCTGTGTGTGTTGTGTGTGCTGTGTGTGCTGTGTGTGTCTGTGTGTGGTGTGTGTGTCTGTGTGTGTCTGTGTGTGTCTGTGCGTGTCTGTGTGTGTCTGTGTGTGTCTGTGTGTGGCTCTGTGTGTCTCTGTGGGTCTCTGGGTGTCTGGTGTGTCTGTGTGTGCCTGTGTGTGCTGTGTGTGTGTCTGTGTGTGTCTGTGTGTGCCTGTGTGTGTCTGTGTGTGTCTGTGTGTCTGTGTGTGTCTGTGTGTGCCTGTGTGTGTGTCTGTGTGTTGTCTGTGTGTGTCTGTGTGTGTGTGTCTGTGTGTGTCCGTGTGTGTGTGTTCTGGTGTGTGGTGTGTCTGTGTGTGTGTCTGTGTGTGTCTGTGTGTGTCCTGTGTGTGTGTCTGTGTGTGTGTCTGTGTGTCTGTGTGTGCTGTGTTGTGTCTGTGTGTGTCTGTGTGTGTCTGTGTGTGTCTGTGTGTGGCTCTGTGTGTCCCTGTGTGTCTGTGTGTGTCTGTGTGTGTCTGTGTGTGTCTGTGTGTGTCTGTGTGTGTCTGTGTGCCTGTGTGTGTCTGCGTGTGTCTGTGTGTCTGTGTGTGTCTGTGTGTGTCTCTGTGTGTGTGTCTGTGTGTCTCTGTGTGTGTCTGTGTGTGCATGTGTGTGCCTGTGTGTCTGTGTGTGTCTGTGTGTCTGTGTGTGTGTCTGTGTGTGTCTGTGTGTGCCTGTGTGTCTGTGTGTGTCTGTGTGTGCCTGTGTGTGCCTGTGTGTGTCTGTGTCCCGGTGTGTGTCCGTGTGTGTCTGTGTGTGTCTCTGTGTGTCTCTGTGTGTGTGTCTGTGTGTGTCTGTGTGTGTCTGTGTGTGTCTGTGAGTGCCTGTGTGGGACTGTGTGTCTCTGTGTGTCTCTGTGTGTCTCTGTGTGTCTCTGTGTGTCTCTGTGTGTCCCTGTGTGTCTCTCTGTGCCTCTGTGTGTATATGTGTGTCGCTGTGTGTCTCTGTGTGTCTCTGTGTGTCTCTGTGTGTCTCTGTGTGTCTCTGCGTGTCCCTGTGTGTCTCTCTGCGCCTCTGTGTGTCTCTGTGTGTCGCTGTGTGTCTCTGTGTGTCTCTGTGTGTCTCTGTGTGTCTCTGTGTGTCTCTGTGTGTCTGTGTGTGTCTGTGTGTGTGTCTGCGTGTGCCTGTGTGTGCCTGTGTGTGTGTCAGTGTGTGTCTGTGTGTGCCTGTGTGTGCCTGTGTGTGTCTGTGTGTGTCTGTGTGTGTCTGTGTGTGTCTGTGTGTGTGTCTGTGTGTGTATGTGTGTGTCTGTGTGTGTCTGTGTGTGTCTGTGTATGTTTGTGTGTATGTGTGTGTCTGTGTGTGTCTGTGTGTGTCTGTGAGTGCCTGTGTGTGCCTGTGTGTGTGTGTCTGTGTGTGTCTGTGTGTGTCTGTGTGTGCCTGTGTGTGTCTGTGTGTGTCCGTGTGTGTCTCTGTGCGCCTCCGTGTGTGTCTATGTGCGTATCTGTGCGTCTCTGTGTGTCTCTGTGTGTGTCTGCGTGTCACTGTGTGTCTCTGTGTGTCTCTGTGTGTCTCTGTGTGTATATGTGTGTCTCTGTGTGTCTCTGTGTGTCTCTGTGTGTCTCTGTGTGTCTCTGTGTGTCTCTGTGTGTCTCTGTGTGTCTCTGTGTGTCTCTGTGTGTCTCTGTGTGTCTCTGTGTGTGTGCTCTGTGTGTGTCTGTGTGTGTGTGTCTCGTCTGTGTGTGTCTGTGTGTCTGTGTGTGTGTCTCTGTGTGTCTCTGTGTGTCTCTGTGTGTCTCTGTGTGTCTCTGTGTGTCTGTGTGTCTCTGTGTGTCTCTGTGTGCCTCTCTGTGTGTCTCTGTGTGTCCCTCTCTGTGTGTCTCTGTGTGTCTCTGTGTGTCTCTGTGTGTCTCTGTGTGTCTCTGTGTGTCTCTGTGTGTCTCTGTGTGTCTCTGTGTGTCTCTGTGTGCCTCTCTGTGTGTCTCTGTGTGTCTCTGTGTGTCTCTGTGTGTCTCTGTGTGTCTCTGTGTGTCTCTGTGTGTCTCTGTGTGTCTCTGTGTGTCTCTGTGTGTCTCTGTGTGTCTCTGTGTGTCTCTGTGTGTCTCTGTGTGTCTCTGTGTGTCCCTGCGTGTCTCTGTGTGTCTCTGTGTGTCTCTGTGTGTCTATGTGTATCTCTGTGTGTCTCTGTGTGTCTCTGTGTGTCTCTGTGTGTCTCTGTGTGTCTCTGTGTGTCTGCGTGCGTCTGCGTGTGTCTGTGTGTGTCTGTGCGTGTGTCTGTGCGTGTGTGTATGTGTGTGTGTCTGTGTGTGTGTCTGTGTGTGTGTCTGTGTGTGTATGCGTGTGTGTGTCTGTGTGTTAGCGCGGGGCCTACAAAGGCAGAAAGAAGTCCACACGGGGCCCAGGCCCCACTGAGGGGCCGAGGCCCGAAGGGGCCACCCCAAGACAGGGGCGGGCCACAGGGGGGCCCGAGAGCCCAGACGAGCCGCAAAGGGCTGCCACCAGGGCACCTCGGCCCCGAGGCGCCACACGGCCAGACAGCTCGAGCCCCCGTCAAGGGGCATTAGCGCGAAGCGCTGGAATATATACAACTGTGCAAACACGCGACGGGCGAAGCCCCAAACCTGCTAGCACGCCCCAAGCAGCACGGCGGGGCAGGCGAGGCGCGGGAACCCAAACGCCCGCACGCAGAGGCCCGCGGCCACTAGGGGTCCAAAATTGCCCTGGCGCTCGAGACGGCCTCGGCGGCCCCCTCCGCCCAGCCCAGCAGGCTCTCCTCATCGAGGCCGTGCGCATCCAGCCAGGCCTCCGCAATCCCGCTCCGTCCGCGGTGCCACCAGCCGCCGCGGGCTCCTCGGCCGATGAGGCGGCCGCTTCGCCTGCGCCGCACTCTGCAGCACCTGCAACCAGGGCGCTGCCCGCGACTCCTGCTGGCGCATCAGGCTGCACACCGAGCCACGTCCATCACGGCCCCAGAAGAGGGGGCAACGGTGGTCTGGCCCCCAACGGGCGTAGCACGGCTGCCTCAGGCGGGACCCCAGCCGCAGGGCCAGCGGGAGCAGCGCGATGGGCCGCGTCCCTCCGTCGGCTTGGGGATGGCAGCCGCGAGCGCCACCTGCCCCTGAACGAAGAAGGCTCGTCCTCGAACGCCACCAGGAAGTCTGACCAGCGAAGCGGCAGCGCCTCTGGCTGCAGGAGGAGCTGGCGAGGGAGCAGGTAGACGCAGCCCGACCCCACATACGGGCCGAAGCGCCTGCACGCCTGCTGCAGGTCCCCCAGGGTGATGGGCGGCAGCGTCGAAGAGCCAACATCCCACCTGTGGGCCCCGCCCCTGCGGGAAAAGCCCTCCTGGAGCCAGAGCCGCAGCAACGCGCGCGTGGGCTGGCTCGCGGCGCCCATGCCGACGAGCGGCCTCCCAGCGTCGGCGTCGATGACCTCAGGCGCGGGAGCCGCCTTGGAGAGGCGGTGGGCTCGAGGCCTCCTTCCTCCACAGCCGCCTGGGCCCAGCTGCGCCAAGCTGCCGCGCCCTCGGCGGCATCGCGCCTCTGTGAAACCAGGGGGCCCGACTGTAACTTGGCGATCGCCGCGGGGCAGCCCATTCCCCCCGCGTGGAAGGCGAGGTCGACCCACTTCTCGTCGGAGGCTCCAGGGGGGGGCCTCGCCCCGAGGGCCAGTCGCAGCCTGGGTCGCCTCGTCTGGGGGCTTCGCCATCGCCGCCGCCTCCTGCACATACCACCAAGAGTGGTTCGGGTGCCACCTGCTGGCCTGCTCAGCCCGAACCCTCTGGAGGGCGACGGCAAGGCAGCTCCTCAGGCGGCGGGCCAGCATGCTGCACTTCAACCAGGCCCCCCGCAGCACCAGCGCGCTGAAGGGCGCGCGCCTGAACATGGGCCATGCCGCACGCCCAAGGAAGCGCGGCAGGTCGTCTGTCGCGGTCACGTGGATGCCCGAGAGAGCGCCCTCCGCCGCCTCGATCCACTCGCCGAAGGCCGCGGAGAGAGCGATCGGGCCCGAACCCTGCGCCGTTGACCAAGTAACCTCCTTCTGCGCCACCTTCCCGCGCTTGCCGAACGCGAAGGCCTGGACCAGGGCGGCATCGCGGGGCCGCATACCCAGGACCTCCATCTCAGGAAGCCGCGCGGGGCACCTCGACCAGGGCGACGCACCTGACGCCCTGGAGGCGCGGCGGCACAAGGGAATGCGGGCGCAGCCCGAAGTCACTGAGCGTGGTCGTGCAGGACGCCGCGCAGCTGGCCAGGTCCGACGACTCGAAGAACCAATCGAAGACGCGCTCCTGGCCCTGGGCACAGCAGGTCGCCTCCGAAGGCCCCAGCACCTGCCCGCGGACCCCAGCTGGCCAGCCCAACTCCTCGGCCTGGAGCCCGACCCCCACCTGGATCGCGACGCCGCCCGACGTGGCGTTCGGGCCAGACTGCTCCGTGGCCACCGCCTCGTGGAGGAAGGCGGTGTATCCGAGACGGCGCGCCGTCGCCCTGGCCCCAAGCCGACGCCCCTGGGTCAGCCTCGTATCCCGCAGGAGGACCAGCTGCGGCCAGGACTGGTGGGCGTGGAAGAAGGCCTCAATGACCTCGACGCTCCTGTGCCCGACGTTGCCAATCCGGCCCATGACCTCCAGGCCAGCCCGCAGTGGGCACTGACTGACAGGGCCCGACCCTGGTGCGGGCGGGGGCCCGAAGCGAGCCTTGCCAATGCAAGCCTCCTGCGCAGTCATCCTCGTCCTCTGGCCGCTCGGCACCACGGCTTCGCTAAACCCGTCGAGGGACTCGGCCACCCGCTCGCCAGCGGCCTCGACGGGGAGCGCGGGGGGGTGAGGGGCATCGGCCACCCGCCCGTCGGCGGCCCTCAACTCTCCCCCACAGCCTGGTGCCGACCTCGCATGTGGCCCGCTCAGGCGCCGCATAGCCCTCCTGCCGCTATCAGCACGCGGGCCTGCCGCAGCGACGTCAAGGACACCTGCGGCTGCCAGCAGCAGGGCCATCAGCGGCCGTGGCCAGCGGCTGGTCGTCGAGGAGGGCCGCTCCAGGGTTGGCAAGGCTCCTGGCCAGCGGTTGGGCTGCGGGCCATGCGCCGCGCGCCGCTCCTCGCCGCGCTGCCTGTCCACGCTCGGCGGCATCCTGCACGGACGGGACCGACGACGCTCGGGTCAGCTCCTCGTCATCTCCATCGAGGTCCTCGTCGGAGACGTCGACGGGAGTGTCGGCCCAGGATGAGCGGCCCTTGGGCTCAGGGGGTGCCTGCCTGCGGACCGCAGCGATCTGCTCGGCGACCTCGGCGATGGCGGCCTCCCCGCTGCCTGCGGCGAACCCCTGCGGCAAGGCCTCAACCTGCTGAATGAGGCCGAAGACGAGCCCGAGCAGGTCCGTGCCAGCGAAGGCTGCCCCAACCTCCTGGGCCTGCCTGGCCTCCGCGGCCTTCTGCTCCTCGCGGTGAGCCTCGAGGGCAGCTCGGCACTCCTCGACGGCCTCTGCGCACGCGGCCTCCCGAGCGACTGCCTCATGACGCTCGTTGATGGCCGCCGCGTGGGCCTCCTCCGCCTTGAGCAGCGCCTGCTCCTTGGCCCGCCCCTGCCTGACCATCTTACCCAGGGCGTTGCCAGCGCCGTAGAGCGCCTTGGGCAGGGGGGGGTCGGCCTTCCTGCGATCAGCCTGCGCCGCCCCCGCTTCCGCGAGTCTGCGACGCTCACGGTCAAGGGCCGCACGCAGCGACTGCAGGCACGCATCATCGATGGACCCGCCAAGGGCCGCCAGGAAGTCCTCGATGCGCTTGACCTCCTGGCGGTGCCGCTCGACTTCCGACAGCTGCCTGCTGCTGGCCTCGCTGGCGCCTGCCAGGCCGGCGGCCCCCGCGCTGGCTGCGCGGGCAGCAGCGCGCTTGGCCTGGCGCTTCGCTTTCCTCCCACGGGGCTGGACGACAAAGCCCTCGGCGTCAGCGGCAGGCTGCTCCAGGCCAGCGGCGGCCGCGGGCGGCTGGGCTGCCTTGACCCACGGCGGGGCCACTCGGCCGCAGCTGCGGCACTGCCAGAGCGAGCACCAGTTCCATTCCCTGCAGAGGCGGCTGGAGCAGACCCAGTAGCTCCAGTTGCTCTTGGCCTTGCCGCCCCCCTCGAAGTCGCCCCGAGAGCGGCCTCCAGCTGGCTGTCCGTGCGCCACCATGACAAGGCAGGAACTGACGAATGGCCTCGCGGCCCCAAACTGCGGCCTCTCGGCTGAAGCCCGAGGCCCAGAGAACTCACACACGAGAGCTGGCCCAAGGCGCGGAGCCCCTCTCGCTCAAAGCGCCGCGGACGACTCGCGGTCGTCGGGTGCTCCATGGCCTTGAGCCAAAATGGCTACGGATGTGTGTGTGTGTGTCTGTGTGTGTCTGTGTGTGTGTCTGTGTGTGTCTGTGTGTGTCTGTGTGTGTGTCTGTGGGTGTGTCCGTGTGTGTCTGTGTGTGTCTGTGTGTGTCTGTGTGTCTGTGTGTGTCTGTGTGTGTGTCTGTGTGTGTGTCTGTGTGTGTATGTGTGTCTGTGTGTCTGTGTGCCTGTGTGTCTGTGTGTCTGTGTGTCTGTGTGTCTGTGTGTCTGTGTGTCTGTGTGTCTGTGTGTCTGTGTGTCTGTGTGCCTGTCTGTGTGTCTGTGTGTCTGTGTGTCTGTGTGTCTGTGTCTGTCGTGTGTTTCTGTGTGGTCTGTGTGTCTGTGGGCCTTGTTGGGTGTATGTGGTGTGTGTGTCAGTCTGTGTGTCTGTGTGTCTGTGTGTCTGTGTGTCTGTGTGTCTGTGTGTGGTCTGTGTGTCTGTGTGTCTGTGTGTCTGTGTGTCTGTGTGTGTGTGTCTGTGTGTCTGTGTGTCTGTGTGTCTGTGTGTCTGTGTGTCTGTGTGTCTGTGTGTCTGTGTGCCTGTGTGTCTGTGTGTCTGTGTGTCTGTGTGTCTGTGTGTGTCTGTGTGTCTGTGTGCCTGTGTGTCTGTGCGTCGGTGCGTCTGTGTGTCTGTGTGTCTGTGTGTCTGTGTGTCTGCGTGTCTGCGTGTCTGCGTGTCTGCGTGTCTGCGTGTCTGCGTGTCTGCGCGTCTGCGTGTCTGCGCGCCTGCGTCTCTGCGTCTCTGCGTGTCTGCGCGTCTGCGCGTCTGCGCGTCTGCGCGTCTGCGCGTCTGCGCGTCTGCGTGTCTGCGCGTCTGCGCGTGTGTCTGCGCGTCTGCGTGTCTGCGCGTCTGCGCGTCTGCGTGTCTGCGTGTCTGCGTGTCTGCGTGCCTGCGTGTCTGCGCGTCTGCGTGTCTGCGTGTCTGCGTGCCTGCGTCTCTGCGTCTCTGCGTGTCTGCGCGTCTGCGCGTCTGCGCGTCTGCGCGTCTGCGCGTCTGCGCGTCTGCGCGCCTGCGCATCTGCGCGTCTGCGCGTCTGTGTGTCTGTGTGTCTGCGCGTCTGCGCGTCTGCGCGTCTGCGCGCCTGCGCGCGCGCGCGTCTGCGCGTCTGCGCGTGCGCGCGTCTGCGCGTCTGCGCGCCTGCGCGCGTGCGCGCGTGCGCGTGTGCGCGCGCGCGCGTGCGCGCGTGCGCGTGCGCGCGTCTGCGCGTCTGCGCGCGTGCGCGTGAGCGCGTCTGCGCGCGCCTGCGCGCGCGAGTGCGCGCGCGTGCGCGCGCGCGTGCGCGTGTGCGCGTGTGCGCGTGTGCGCGTGCGCGTGTGTGCGCGTGAGCGCGTGTGCGCATGTGCGCGCGTGCGCGCGCGCGTGCGCGTGCGCGCGTGCGCGCGCGCGCGTGCGCGCGTGTGCGCGTGTGAGCGCGTGCGCGCGCGCGCGCGCGTGTGCGCGTGCGCGCGCGCGCGTGCGCGCGCGTGTGCGCGTGTGCGCGCGTGCGCGTGTGCGCGTGTGCGCGTGTGCGCGTGTTGCGCGCGCGCGTGTCTGCGGTGTCTGCGTGTCTGCGTGTGTGCGTGTGTGCGTGTCTGCGTGTGTGCGTGTGTGCGTGTGTGCGTGCGCGTGCGCGTGCGCGTGCGCGTGCGTGTGCGTGTGCGTGTGCGCGCGCGTGTGCGTGGCGCGTGTGCGCTTGCGCGTGCGCGCGCGAGCGCCGCGCCGGCGCCGTGCGCGCGCGCGTGCGCCGCGCGTGCGCGTGCTCCGTGCGCGCGCGTGCGCGTGCGTGCGCGTGTTCTTGCGCGCGTGCGCGTGCGTGTGCGCGTGCGTGCGCGTGCGCGTGCGCATGCGCGCGTGCGTGTGCGCGTGCGTGTGCGCGCGCGCGTGCGCGTGCGCGCGCGCGCGCATGCGCGCGTTCGCCCCCCCCCCCCCCCCCCTCCATATGATCATGCATTTCGCCTTCTCTCCTCCTTCCCTGTCTCTTCCTCATTATCCCCCCCCCCCCCATCCCTCTCCCCAGTCTCATCATTCTCACGCTTTCAATTACCGTTCTCATTATCATAAGTATTCCTTATTATGCTTCCTCCTCCTTGCGAGGGAGCCATGAGGGGGATCGCGAATGCGATGCCCCTTCGACATCCTCCTCTCTCCTCGCCCCTCTCTCCCTCATGGCTCCCTCTATCCACCCCGTCCGCTCTCTCATCCCCCTCCTCCCTCTATCAGCCTGCCCCCTCTCTCATATCCTTCTCCCCCCCTCTCATCCGCCTCTCGGCTCCGAGCGCGACCCAATATAGCCACCATTATATATTACCTGTTGCACTGCGGAACATGCGGGAGGGGAAGCAAGAGGGAGAGAGAGAGAGAGAGAGAGAGAGAGAGAGAGAGAGAGAGAGAGAGAGAGAGAGAGAGAGAGAGAAAGAGAAAGAAAGAAAAAAAAAAAAAGAAGAGAGAGAGAGAGAGACGAGAGAGAGAGAGAGAGAGAGAGAGAGAGAGAGAGAGAGAGAGAGAGAGAGAGAGAGAGAGAGAGAGAGAAAGAAAGAGAAAAGAGAAAGAGAGAGAGAAAGAGAGAAAGAGAGAGAGAGAAAGAGAGAGAGAGAGAGAGAGAGAGAGAGAGAGAGAGAGAGAGAGAGAGAGAGAGAAGAAAGAAAGAGAGAACGAGAGAGAGAGAGAGAGGAGAGAGAGAGAGAGAGAGAGAGAGAGAGAGAGCGAGAGAGAGATTTGGATGATGGAACAGGTCCGTAGGTAGACAGGCTCAAAAGCCAATCCTCGTAGATCGCTGCACGCCAGACCTGCGCACAAGATGTTTTCGATCACGGGCGGCGTGGCGCGCGTCGGCGCCGGGGGCGCTGCTCGGCTGGATCTCCAGTTCGCCGAGCGCCCCCCCGCGGCAGACCCCCCCCCCCACACACACCCCCACCCCCACCCCGCGCGCGCGCGCGCGAAGAGATCATAGGCCGCACCCAGACGGGGGACATTCAGCTGCACGCGCCCCGCGAGCCTCTCACCAAGCATGAGCTCAACGTAGGCATTGCCAACGCGCAGCGGGCCCTTTCCTTGCGGAGCGGGACCAGAGGGGGGTGGCCCGCCGAGGCCTGGGAGAGGCTGCGCGGTGCGTTGCGCAGGAGGAAGCTGGAGCGCCGCGGCCCGCAGCCGTCGCTCGGGGCCCCGGCCTTGCCTGCCCCGCCTGCTGGGCCAGCAGCACAGCCGCCCTTGCTCGCGCCCCCTGCGCCGCCAGCGCCGGCTGCGCCCGCCGCGGCCTCGGGCGACGACGAGAGCCCCCCCGCAGCGCCAAGGGCGAGAGCAGCGACGACCCCGACCCGAACAACGACGCGGACCAGGAGCAGAAGGAAGACCAACCGAGCGAGCACAACCTCCAGGACGAGCTGAAGCTGGAGAACCAGCTCCTGCGCAAGGAGAACGACCAGCTAGAGGAAGACGCGCTGCGCCGTCGACAGGCCAACAAGCGCTTGAAGCTCGAACTCAGCAAGGCGGCGGACGCGCCGAACGGCTCTTGGGCTGCGGCGGCGGCTCAGCAGGACAGGGAGAACACGCGCCTTAGGCGAGCTCGCCCGCGCTGCGGCCGCGCGCGGGAGCCTGGAGAAACAATCATCATCGTCGTCGCGAAGCGCCGGCAGGAGACGCGAGGGAACGCGGGGGGCCAACAGGGGCCGACGCCAGAAACACGCTCGAGAGACACACGAGAGGGCCTTGGAGGAGGCCCAGGAAGAAACCCAGGGAGAGGGCGGCAGGAAAACTCTGGAAACATCATCACCAATGAGAAGAAGAGATAGTGTCCTCACAGCTGCTGTGTTGGCTCAAAGTAAGGTTCAAATTTTCGTTTACCCATGTGCTATGAAACGCCCTGCCACTTCCGCTGCCCGCGCGGCGAAGCGCCCCGCCGCCGCCGTTCGCGGTGCGAGGAAGGGCGCCATCGCCGAGCGCCCCCGCGGCCGCGTTCAAACTCTGCCCAAAGCCCAAGAGGGGGAAGGTCCGCGTGCAGGGCAAGAGGGGGAAGGAGAAAGGCACGGTTTCCTACGTTCGCACCATGAATGGCACCGAGAAGACACGGAAGGAGCGCAACGCGTGGCTTCGCAACGTCGACTCTTTCAACACGGGCAACGAGAGCGAACTCGTGGACCTCCTGATCAAGGACGGGCCCCCCCTCGATTGGCCAGAGCTGACGTGCCCATTTTGTGGGAAGGGCACCCTCGGTAAACGTTACGCCAGGGAGTGGGAGGGCTGTCCGGGCCGTGCGCGGCGGTGCAACGACGGGAGGAACTGCGGCAAGCAGGTGCGTCCCG
The DNA here is from genome assembly GCA_963575745.1 of Prorocentrum cordatum. Taxonomy (NCBI): domain Eukaryota; class Dinophyceae; order Prorocentrales; family Prorocentraceae; genus Prorocentrum; species Prorocentrum cordatum. Next base: position 75,615 of record CAUYUJ010018091.1, on the reverse strand, counting down.
CCCACTGCCGCCCATTTTCGCTGGTCGCCGGGCGAAGCAGACGTCGTCGTTGAGGGATAAATGCAGGGTCATGTTCGGCATTCCCACGGGGATGACGACCGCGCAGATCCACCAGCACTGCGGCACCAACAGCAAGACGATCGAGACTATGACCCGCAACCTGGACCTCGACCGCGAGCAGCGCGTGGAAAAATACGAGAAGGACACCGTGTACGGCAACAAGAAGACGCGGGTTGACGTCGAGGCCGACGCGCCCGTCTTCGCTCCTGCGGTCACAGAGGACAAGGAGATGAAGAGTGGGAACAGTGGGCAGGCGTTGCGCAGCGGGGCAAGCCAAAGACCCTGGTGCTGTTCAGAACTGAGTCGGACCGCACGAAGAAGATGGCGCCTGGCCAAGGCGCCATCAAGAATACCGACTGGGGGCCCTTTCCCTTGGACCGCCTCAAGGATCGCAAGGTGATTCCCCGCTCGGACGGCGCCAAGCGACAGGGCCAAGGCTCCAGGGATGTTCCACGACTCCGCCGTGCACTGCAAGAAGCGCGCGAAGCGCGGGGGGAAGTGGGCGCGGGCCAAGCCCGTGCATTCCAAAATCGCGAAGCACAATCTCCCGAGCGGCACGGCGCTGAAGGTGAAAGCGGGCACGCAGATCATCGACAGGGCGTGGAAGCACGTCAAGCACCACATTGGCCCCCGCACTTTATAAGCCGCGCAGCAGGGCGATTGCCGCGCGCATCGGATCCGCGCAGTAGGAGCACTGGCATCGCGGACACGACCTGCGGTCGGCCACGGGCGAGATGCTGCGCGACCTGACGGGGCCCACTTTCTGATCTGCAACAACGCAAGAGCACTTGTGGTGGCTGGCGTTCTATCCAAATTGCGATGCACACACGCCATTCGTTAGCGCGGCTCGAGACTGCTGAGCGGGGTGCCACTCCGCAACGGGGGCGCAGCAACCGGCCAATGCTGCCCCGCTAAGTTTATGAGACCTGCACGCGCACGACTTCTCCCCCATTAAGAAACAAGGGGCGCGCGGGGGGGCGGGGGGGGGGCGCGCGCGTCGCGCGCGGCCGTCGCGGCTGCGGCCGCGGGGGGGGGGGGGGGGGAGGGGGGGCCCGTTCCGCTGCGTTCCAGGTTCGAGCGACGGCCGTCGCGTTGCCCCCCGCCGCCAAGCTTTCGCGTTAGGCTTCCGTGCGCGCCCGCCCCCTGCCATGGCGAGCCCGACAGCTGGCGGCGTCAAATCAACGGGAGAGATCGTCGGCGGCGACGCCTCCGCCACTGATCTAATCAAGAACGCGTGGCTGCACATGGCGGCGGCGCAGTCCTACAAGGAGCTCGACAAGCCCGGGCGCGTCCAATCAGACCCTCCCGCTGCGTTCGCCCCCCGCGAAATGCCGCTCCAATGCGCGGACAGCGTCGCGAGTCTGATTCATTTGGCGGGTTGGGTGACTGCGGGGGATGGCGCCGCGGAGCAGTTGGGCACAGCCGACGCGCGTGGCGCCACGCGCGCGGGCAACTAAAGGGCGAGGCCAGCCCCGTTTAAACCAAACAAGGACCCTGAAGAAATCGCGTTCACCATGCAGCTCTACATCTTGCCGAAGGACGCGAAATGCGAGCAGCGCGCGCTGAAGCACGCCAGGTTCGACAATAAGCTTCAGACCGACATCGCCAAGAAGGATCGACCGACATCGCCGAAGGGCAGGGCGCTCACCGCCCACTGGGGGGGGGGTGCCCGGCCGACATTAAGACGCCACTCAAGCTCTTCTACTAAATGATGTGCAAGCTGGGCGGGGTGCAGATCCGCCACTGGGCCCAGCCGTCCGCGGCCGCAGCCGTCGGCGGCGGCGGTTACAACAAGGGAAAGCGAAGAGCTGGCTGCCGCGTCATACAGGAGTTCGGCCCCAGGGCCGACGACCGCAGACAGTTCGCGGAGTGGACCGACGAAAAAATCAACGACGGGCACTCGCCGATCTTCGGCTGGCAGGCGGCCGAGGTCAAGGAGTCGCTCCGCAATTACGCGCCAGGCAGCGCACGAACACTCGAGCGCTGGGCGGCCACGCTCAAGCGCTTCCACCCGTTCGTGTTCGACAACGTCGCGGCCCCCATTCTCAAGGGCCACGACGTGCACGGGGCCACGTGGATTGGCAAGACCAGGGTCGGCAAATCCACAGCGTCGAAAACCATCGGCTTCTTCGCCATCTCCGCCAACCAGATCGATAAGAACGGCCGCGCCGACCTCCGCCCGGGCGTCGCCACGACAAAGAAAATCGACTTCTTGCGGCTCGAACCTGGAACTGCGTTCAAGCACGCTATCGCGGGCGACACCGCCCTCACGAAGTAGGCCCCCGATGAGATCAAGGCCTTCCTCGACCCCGCCGAGGAAGACGCGCTGTCGCGGGCGGTGCCGCAGGGCGCGGACAGCGCACGCCATCGAAAAAATGAAACGCCAAACGGCGGCAAACCATTTTGCCCATGTATGTTTTGACGCGCGTCGTTTTCCGCGCGCTGCATAGGTGGGGCGGCGCCTCCTTCGATCAGAACCAATCCCGCCAGATCCGCGCCAACCCGCACGATGAGAAGTTCGAGAAGAAGGCGCGTTCCATCCGCAGAGGCAAGGAAGAGATCAAATTCGACGACTTCCTCAAAACCATCGATTGCAACTTCGCGGGCGATAAGCAGAGCGGCTACCACGTGGCGGACGTGGGCGCGCACATGGCGAGGTCCAACATCGCGCTGCTTACTGACAACTGGATGCGCTGGTGGCTGGCGCCAGCGGCTAAGGATCCAGTTCCCCGCTTCCCGCGGCCAGTGCCCGAGAAGCCAGACCTCTTCACGCCCGGGGCCACCCCTATCCTGAAGCGTTAGGGCCAGACTGTCGCACCGCCCGACTACGACATCCACATGAAGTGCGCCGCGGCCGCCACGAGGAAGCTTGCCCGGGGCGACGACGCCGGGCGCTCGAATACAATCCGCGGCCGCACGCTCTTCAACCGGGACGCGCCCCCGAGGTGCAACTTCCCTGAGATGGACGGTGAGGTGGACGTCGGCGCTGACGCCTCCGCCGCCGCCAGAGCGGCCGCGGCCCCCGCGCCCGCCCCCCCGTCAACCCAGATGACGATGACGACGACATTGGTCTCGGCGGCGGGATGGGCGGCGCCGCCGACGCAGGTGGCGAGCCAAACGTCGTTTGTTTCGGCGGCGGGATGGACGGCGACGACGGCCCCTCCGACGCGGCCGCCGCGGCCGCCCCCCCGGCGCCTGCCATGTCGACGAAGAAGGAGCCAAGGTTTTCCGCTTCCGCTTCAAGAAGCCCCAGGGGCCCATTGACTTGAGCACGCCGACGCCGAAGAAGAAAGGCGGGCGCCGCGGCTGCGAGTTCGAGCGATGCCGCGCCAGCGTGAGAGCGTTCGTGGTGGCTGGCGCTCTGAGGGTTGCGATGTACACACGGCGCTTGCGAGTGCGGCTTGAGGCCGCTGAGAGGGGTGCCATTCTGCAACGGGCGGGGCAGCAAGCGGCCAATGCTGCCCCGTTGGAATTACCTGACCCGCACGCGCGCGACGTCTCCCGATGCGCAAACAGGGGGAGCACGCGGCAGTCGCGACAGCGGCCGCAGAGAGCGAGAGAGGAGAAAGAGAGAGAGAGAGAGAAAGATAAAGAAAATGATGGGATCGGTGGGGAGGGTGGTATTGAACACACGTTGTTCTCCAGATTTCCAGATTTGCCACGTTTTCTAAGACACTGACACTTGAAAGAATGTTGTTTTCCCGGTTTTCCACATATTCCAGATATTCCCAGAGACTACCCTTGTGAAAAAAACGTTGTGTTTTCCAGGTTTCCCAGATATACCAGATTTTCTCAGAGACTACCCTGGTGAAAAACGTTGTCTTTTCCCGAACTTCCAAATATTCTAAATCTTCCCAGAGACTACCCTGGTGAAAAACGTTGTGTGTTCCAGATTTTCCAGATAGTCCAGATCTCCCCAGATTTGGGAGGATCTGGAATATTTGGGAAATCTGGAAAACATAACGTCGTTCGCAAGGGCAGTCCCTGAGAGGATCTGGAATATCTGGAAAATCTGGAAAACACAGCGTTTTTCACCAGGGTGGTGTCTGGGAAAATCTGGAATATTTGGAAAATCTGGGAAACACAGCGTTGTTCACCAAGGTGGTCTCTGGGAAGACCTGGAATATCAGGACAAGCTCCAAACACACAACGTTTTGCACCAAGGCAGTCTCTGGGAAGATCTGCAATACTTTGAAAATCTGATAAACACAGCGTTGTTCAACGGTTTGTGTTTGGAGAAGACGGATGCATTTGAATAGAAAGAGAAGACGGAGAAGAAGCGACCGAATATGAGGAGGAGTCTGTCTAATCATCGGGGGCGACCATATATAGTAATAAATATAAGAAGAAGAATAAGAATGATAATAATCCTAATAATAAAAATAATAATAATGAAAAATATTAATCGTAATAATAATAATAATGATAATAATAATCATCATCATAATAATAATACGAATAACAACAATAATAATAATAGTAATAATACGAATACGAAAACTACTAATAATAAGAATAACGACAACAATAATAATGTACTCCACACCGCCAGGCCGGCCAGGGAGCTCGCCGAGGGAATCCAGTGAAAGATGCCCCAACGTCCCACGAGTTGGGCAGGCGGGCGCCTGTAGAGCCCATTCTATACCGTAACCCCCCGCGAATGCGGATAAGACTGATGGGGGCGGTGGGGGCAGCCTGCGAGGGCCAGTCGACGGCGCAAGAGCCTCCAAGAGAACCCCTGGACGGTCCACCATGGCCCAACACGGCCCAAGGATAGTCCAAGAGGCCCTCAAGAGCCTTCGAAAACGGCCCAAGAGGCCCCCAACAAAGCTCCAAGACAGCAACAAACCGCCCCAAGGCTGCCAAGATCGGCCCCAAGATTACCCAAACGCCATGCAAGAAGACTCTAGAGAACCCTGCCGCAGGCGCCAAAATTTCACACATTACACAACGAGCCCGCCGCAGGCGCCGATTTCTCTTCAATGTGGATCGGTCACGACTGGGTCGCGGGTGGGCCGCGGGTGGGTCGCAGGTGGGTCACGGGGTGGGTCGCGGGTGGGTCGCGCGTGGGTCGCGGGTGGGTCACGGGATGGGTCGCGGGTGGGTCGCGCGAAGGTCGCGGGTGGGTCGCGGGTTGGTCGCGGGTGGGTCGTGGGGTGGGTCGCGGGTTGGGTCGCGGGTGGGTCGCGGGGGTCACGGGGCGGGTCACGGGGGGTCGCAGGGGTCGCGGGGGGTCGCGGGTGGGTCGCAGGGTGGATCGCGGGCGGGTCGCGGGTGGGTCGCGCGTGGGTCGTGGGGTGGGTCGCGGGGTGGGTCGCGGGTGGGTCGTGGGGTGGGTCACGGGGTGGGTCTCGGGTGGGTCGCGGGCGGGTCACGGGGCGGGTCACGGGGTGGGTCGCAAGGTGGGTCGCGGGTGGGTCGAGGGTTGGGTCGCGGGGTGGGTCGCGGGGTGGGTCGCGGGGTGGGTCGTGGGGTGGGTCGCGGGGTGGGCCGCGGGCGGGTCGCGGGCGGGTCGCGGGGGGGACAACAACAACAACAACAACAACAACAACAATCATTTTAAGACTGTTCGCCCTTATCTGCTCGAGTGTCGAATAACGCGAATTTCCCAAACCCTCGATACCCGCCCTCTTCGTCTTCGATCGAACCCCTTTTGGGGGGTATACCTTTCTTCCCTGCAGGCCGGGCCCCGGCAAGCGGCGGGGCGGCCGCGGACCGTCGGCCTGGCCAGCGGCAGCGCTGATCGGCGGGGCGGCCGCGGACCGTCGACCCGACCCCAAGAGGGACGGACACGGGACCGACCACGACGACGACGACGACGACGACGTCGAAGACGACGGCGACGACGACGACGACGGCGACGACGAGCGAAAGCGAGAGCGAGAGAGAACGACAGCAGGGCCACGAAGGGCACGAAGTAGGCCACGAAGGGCGACAGCAGGGACACGAAGGGAATGCGTATGGGGCCACGAAGAGCGCGAACGAGCGTGGGCCACGAAGGGCAGATAATGCGGGGCCACAGAAGGCAACGATGGGGCCACTGAGGGTAGCACCTGCGCCACGTAGGACAGTGAGGGGGGCACGAAGGGCGACAGCGGGGCCACGAAGGGCATGCACATGGGGCCACCACGGGCGCGAACGAGCGGGGGCCACGAAGGGCATACGTATGTTGGGCCGCGGAGGGTACGGACGGGGCTACTGAAGGCAGCAACGGGGACACGAAGGGCAGCGAGGGGGGCACGAAGGGCGACAGCGGGGCCACGAAGGGCATGCATATGGGGCCACCACGGGCGCGAACGAGCGGAGGCCACGAAGGGCATACATATATGGAACCACGAGACAAAGCGAGGGGGCCACGAAGGGCTGCAACGGGGCCAGGAAACAAAGCGAGGGGGCCACGGAGGGCTGCAACGGGGCCACGAAGGGCTGTAACGGGGCCACGAAGGGCAGCGAGGGGGCCACAAAGGGCTGCAACGGGGTCACGAAACCAAGGGAGGGGGCCACGAAGCGAGATCCCGATTCCCAGGTAATCTGTGAAGGAGTCCTAAGCGTGAGCGCGACTCCTGGGTGCCTGGGTGTCGGGAGCGCGGCGCTGGAGTAAATTGCAAGAAATTCCCACGCAAGGGCGCTATTCTTCAGTAAATTGCAAGCAAGTCCCCAGCGAGAGCGCGACTCCAGAGCGCAGGAGGAGCGATTCCTGAATAAATCGTAAGGACGTCCCAAGCGAGAGCGCAATTCTTGAATAACACGCGAAGAAGTCTCGGGCGGGAGCGGGGGTCCTGGCTAAATTGTGAGGAAGTCTCAGGCGGGAGCCGTTGTTGTTGTAACCCGGGGGCCAGGGGGCCAGTTTGAGCAGGAAGACTTCCCTTGACAAAAAAAGGTGCCCCGGGGGGCACTTCAATTGAAAAAATCAATGTGCACCGGTGGGGTCAACAATAATTATTCCTTAAGAATGCGAATTCAACAGCAATGATTTTAAAACCGTTCGCCCTTATATGTTCGAGTGTCCAATAACGCGAATTTCCCAAACCCTCGATACCCGCCCTCTTCGTCTTCGATCGAACCCCTTTTGGGGGGTATACCTTTCTTCCCTGCAGGCCGGGCCCCGGCAAGCGGCGGGGCGGCCGCGGACCGTCGGCCTGGCCAGCGGCAGCGCTGATCGGCGGGGCGGCCGCGGACCGTCGACCCGACCCCAAGAGGGACGGACAGGGGACCGACCACGACGACGACGACGACGACGACGTCGAAGACGACGGCGACGACGACGACGACGACGACGACGACGGCGACGACGAGCGAAAGCGAGAGCGAGAGAGAACGACAGCAGGGCCACGACGGGCACGAAGTAGGCCACGAAGGGCGACAGCGGGGACACGAAGGGAATGCGTATGGGGCCACGAAGAGCGCGAACTAGCGGGGGCCACGAAGTGCAGATAATGCGGGGCCACAGAAGTCAACGATGGGGCCACTGAGGGTAGCACCTGGGACACGTAGGACAATGAGGGGGGCACGAAGGGCGACAGCGGGGCCACGAAGGGCATGCACATGGGGCCACCACGGGCGCGACTCCTCGGTGCGTGGGTGTCGGGAGCGCGGCGCTTGGGCAAATCGCAAGAAATCCCAACGCAAGGCCGTTCTTCAGTAAGTTGCAAGCCAGTCTCCAGCGAGAGCGCGACTCCAGAGCGCCGGGAGAGCGATTCCTGAATAAATTGTAAGGAAGTCCCAAGAGAGAGCGCGATTCCTGAATAAAATGCGAGGAAGTCTCGGGCGGGAGCGGGGGTCCTGGCTGAATTGTAAGGAAGTCTAAAGCGGGAGCCGTTGTTGTTGTAACCTGGGGGCCAGGGGGCAAGTTTGAGCACGAAGACTTTGCCTCTCAGAAAATAAGGTACGAGCGTCGAGGGGCATACTCTGAGCGCGAAGCCCGACGGGCTTGAGGCCAGCCTGTCCCATCGGGCCAGCGCTGGCGCACGAGCGCGGGCGCGAGCGGCCCGAGGCCTTCGGCGGCTTTCGCGGTGGCCGCCGGGGGCCGCCGAACGCCTTCGGCGGCCATTCGGCGGCCATTCGGCGGCCCTCGCGCCGCGCGGCCCGAGGCCGGTCCGCACCCGTCCTCGGGTGCTGCGGGCGGCGCCCTGCTGGTGTCCGCGCCGGTGCCCCCGCCGTCGCCGCTGCGGGTGCCTCCGGGGCTGGAGCTGGCCGGAGGCCAGACGCGCTCCAACGCCACCCTGCTGGGCAATCTAGGGCGCCAGAGAGCCTAGACACGTAGTCTGGGTTCTTAGATCGGGCAGTACCGCACTCAGAAGCTCGATCTGCGTCCGCGGGGGCGCTGGAAGGCGATCAACAATAGTTATTGTTCAGAAATGAAAATTCAACAACAACAACAACAACAACAACAACAACAACAACAACAACAAGAACAACAACAACAACAACAACAACAACAACAACAACAACAACAACAACAACAACAACCAACAACAACAACAACAACAACCACAACCACAACCACAACCACAACCACAACCACAACCACAACAACAGCAACAGCAACAACAACAACAACAACAATCATCATTCTAAGACCGTTCGCTCTTACTTGCCCGCGTATCATTCAAAACGAGTTCCCCACACCCTCGATACCTGCCCTTTTTGTCTTCGATCACACCCCTTTAACGGGATTATTTCTCTTTGCGGGGGGCGGCGGGCTTAGACAGGCGGGCAAACCTGAACGGGCGGACAATCCTTCGCGGGCGTACGTGAGCCCGCCATTGAAATTGGTGTGGGCCCTGCAAAAAGAGGAGGGGGAGAGAACGAGGGAGAGTGGGAGGGAGGGTGGGTGGACGAAGGATGAGGAAAAACGCCAGGAGAGAAGGAGCGAAGAGGGGGGCGGAAGAATAGAGGCAGTGAGAGAGAGAGAGAGGAACAAAAAAAAAAAAGTAACAAAGAGAGAGAGAGAGAGGGGAGAGAGAGAGAGAAACAAAAAAAGGGAGGGAGGAGGCAGGAGAGAGGAGGGAGAAGGGAGGAGGGAGAGGAGGGAGAGGGGACAGGGCAGAGCGGCATACGGATGAGGGAAGAAAGGAGGGAGAGAGAAGGGAGGAGAGGAGGGAGGAGGGAGGAGGGAGAGGGAGAAGGAGCAGGAAGGTAAGAGCGTAAACGTTCGTCCTAGGCGAAAGCGCCGCTTCAGGAAGTCTCGGGCGGGAGCCCACGACGGGCGGGCGATCCCCTGACGGGCGGGTCGGGCGGATGGGACATTCAAGCGGGATGCCTGAGTATTAGCGAGAGCGCGATTCCTAAGTAAATTGCGACGGCGTCCTTGGCGCAGCGTGTTTCCTGAGCGTCGAAAGCGCGAATTTTGAATAAATTGCATGGAAGTTACAAGCGGGAGCGGGGGTCCTGAGTAAATTTGGAGGAAGTCTGAAGCGGGAGCCGTTGTTGTTATAATCCGGAGGGCCAGGGGCACAGATTGAGCACGAAGACGTTCCCTGTCAAAAAACAGGGTGCGAGCGTCGAGGGGCACCTTGATTGAAAAAAACAGCATGCACCGGTGAGGGGGGATAAACAACAATTTATCTTCAGGAATGAGAGTTCAACAACAACTACAACAACAACAACAACAACAACAACATGCAAAATCCCCACCACGGATCCCCATTTCAGCCACGCACCCAGAGACAATGAATGACCGTTCGGCACCCTCACTCTGATCTTATCCGCGATAACGCCCGCGACTGGCCCCATTACCCCTCCCCCTCCACCCCTGGTCACGTCACGATTCGCGCCGGCGCCGTCTAGGAATGAGCCACTCGTAGGCATCCCCAGACGGCGCCAGCGCGAGTCTTCTTGTGCCCAGCCCCCTTCCGCCCGTTTTCGTCAGGGAATACAAAACAATATCATGCTTCCAGATACGACGTTGCGGAATAATTGCGACATCGAAAAAAATGGAGCCCTAAATTTCGACCGTCTCTGCCATTTTTTGAGCCCGATCGATCTGTGAGTCAACAGTCTGTGATGGCCTCAGGGGCCCAGCACCCAGCGAAGATTGCAACGCCCGGATCTGAGGGAACACCGAGCTCCCTGGCCAACCAAACCAGCGTGGTGTACACATCTGGGCGACGAAACAAAAGGCGTCTTACGCGAGATGGCACGGGGATCTTACGCCGCAGCTGACGCGAGCCGCCAGCGCGGCACGCCACACTGGAGACGAGGACACTTACGCGCGACATTATGCAGGCAGCTTTCGCGCGACCTTATGTCGGCGCAGTCGAACCAGTTTCTTTGGTGAACATTGATTTCCTTCCCGGGTAACGGTCGTTACCTGGGAGAGGGGGGGGAGGTGGAGGAGGGGGGGGGCGTCGGAGGGAGGATAATTGTGACGGCGGCCGCGGCGTGCACCTGGCAGGGTGCGTCCGCGCCACCGGCGCATCAATCGCTTGTGTGCACCACAGTATGTAAAATGTAAGGGGGGGGTCCAGGCCACTCCCAGTACGATCGTTACCCGGGGGGTGGGTGGGTGGGGGGGTTTGGCCTGGGTAACGAGCCGCTGGAGAGGAAACCAAGGCGCTCGCTTGCGCCCCCTCGCCATCGCTCGGACGTCCACTCCCCATGCCTGCTCCGATGTGTCCCGCGCGTGTTTCTCCTGCAACCCCGTGGGTCCCAGATGCTCCTCGATGCTCCTCGCCGAAAAATGAAAATGTACTCCAGATTTCGTAATACAAGGGAGGGGGTCTGGACCCTCCAAGACAAGCCATTTCAGACCTCCCCCGTGGGGGAGAACCCTCCAAAACATCGCCCCCAGACCCCCCAGAGGCCCTCCAAGAGAGCCTGGAAGAGACCCCCCCCCGAAACGAGACCCCCCTCCCTTTCTTACGAAATCTGGGAGTGCGCGGCCGAGCGATGCCAAGCCGCTCCTTTGGAAGCCCTCCCGGAGCCACTCGCGGAGAGGCCGCCCCGCGCGCGCGGGCGCCGCCTCGGGAGCGGCCAAGAGGGGGGTGTCCAAGAGGGGGGGGGTGCAAATCATGACCGGCGGCGTGCGCGCGGCCCAGCGGGAGGACCACAGACGTGATGCAATAAGAAGAGGCGCCATGATATCTGGGGAAACATCATGGCCCCTGCCATGAAATCCACCCCCCTCCTCCTCCTCCTCCCCCCCCTCCCTCTCCTCCCTCCTCCTCCTCCTCCGCCCTTCCTCCTCCTCCTCCTCCTCCTCCTCCCTCCCCTCCTCCTCCTCCTCCTCCTCCTCCCTCCTCCTCCTCCCTCCTCCTCCTCCTCCTCCCTCCTCCTCTCCTCCTCCCTCCTCCCTCCTCCTCCTCCTCCTCCTCCTCCTCCTCCTCCTCCTCCTCCTCCTCCTCCTCCTCCTCCTCCTCCTCCTCCCCTCTTCCCCCCCTGGTCATCACCCCCCTCTTTGCCGCCCCCGACCGCCGCGGCCGCGCCCTCTAGGCCGGGCGGAGCCGCGCCCCCCGGGTGCTCCGTGCGCGCGGGCGCCGCCGCGGCCGAGGCCCGCAGGCAGCCAGCGAAGGCGGGCTCCTCGGCGTGGGGCCGAGGAGCTGACGAGCGACGACGCAACGCAGGCCTTACGCGGGATGACGTAGTTGAAGGGGAACTGGGGCACACCAATAAATACACACCAACAAAAATATTCCCCATAAATTCACATATTTTTTTCTGGGTTTCCGTCTTCTGCCCCACTTCCCGCAGGCCTTACGTGACGAACGAACAACACACACCCATACCCATAGGGAGGTCGTTGGGAGGAGGACTGGCTATGGGTATGGGTGCGGGTTGTCGGGCCCTGGGGAACGCTCCCGTTCGAGCGGGGACCCCCATCCGACAACACGCACCCATAGCCCTCTCCGATCCCCCCTATGGGTATGGGTGTGTGTTGCTGGTTCGACATTACGCGGGATGTCGTAGTGTCATGATGTTCCCATCCTACTTGAGGACCGCGTCCCAGAAATGATGTCGAGCAGCCGGAAAAGTGTCAAAATGGGGGCCGAAACGGTGTCGAGACAGTGTCGGGCGAGTGTCTCCCAGGGCCCGACGCGTGAAAACACTCGAGCTTCGGTACTTGTTGGGGCGCTCGAACTTCTTCCTGGTGATCAGGGCTAAAGTAGGCTGGAGCGTCATAAACATAGTGAGCGTTTGTCTTACTCGGCGTTTCTCGGGGATGGACAGACCCCCATTCAGTAAAACGTGGTCTCGTGAAAACGACCCAAGGCCCAAACCTGGCGGGCGCGAGCCTGGAAAGTGACGGCCACGGCGCCCTCCCGAGAACCGAAAACGGACAGTTCACGAATCGACGTGTCACTGTTGGGGGTTCTGTCCACCCCCGAGTTTCGGCAATGTGAAGGGGCCCCGGGACACACAAATAAATACACACAAATAAAAATATGCCCCATATTTTCCCAGATCTTCTGGGCTTTTGTCTTCCAACCCACTTCCCATATTTTCCCATATTTTCCTGGGAATCGACGATTCATTGTGTCTGTGTGTTTTCTCCCCTCCTGAGTAGTGTCATGCTGTTCCCATCCTACTTGAGGACCGCGTCCCAGAAATGATGTCGAGCAGCCGGAAAAGTGTCAAAATGGGGGCCGAAACGGTGTCGAGACAGTGTCGGGCGAGTGTCTCCCAGGGCCCGACGCGTGAAAACACTCGAGCTTCGGTACTTGTTGGGGCGCTCGAACTTCTTCCTGGTGATCAGGGCTAAAGTAGGCTGGAGCGTCATAAACATAGTGAGCGTTTGTCTTACTCGGCGTTTCTCGGGGATGGACAGACCCCCCTTCAGTAAAACGTGGTCTCGTGAAAACGACCCAAGGCCCAAACCTGGCGGGCGCGAGCCTGGAAAGTGACGGCCACGGCGCCCTCCCGAGAACCGAAAACGGACAGTTCACGAATCGACGTGTCACTGTTGGGGGTTCTGTCCACCCCCGAGTTTCGGCAATGTGAAGGGGCCCCGGGACACACAAATAAATACACACAAATAAAAATATGCCCCATATTTTCCCTGATCTTCTGGGCTTTTGTCTTCCAACCCACTTCCCATATTTTCCCATATTTTCCTGGGAATCGACGATTCATTGTGTCTGTGTGTTTTCTCCCCTCCTGAGTAGTGTCATGCTGTTCCCATCCTACTTGAGGACCGCGTCCCAGAAATGATGTCGAGCAGCCGGAAAAGTGTCAAAATGGGGGCCGAAACGGTGTCGAGACAGTGTCGGGCGAGTGTCTCCCAGGGCCCGACGCGTGAAAACACTCGAGCTTCGGTACTTGTTGGGGCGCTCGAACTTCTTCCTGGTGATCAGGGCTAAAGTAGGCTGGAGCGTCATAAACATAGTGAGCGTTTGTCTTACTCGGCGTTTCTCGGGGATGGACAGACCCCCCTTCAGTAAAACGTGGTCTCGTGAAAACGACCCAAGGCCCAAACCTGGCGGGCGCGAGCCTGGAAAGTGACGGCCACGGCGCCCTCCCGAGAACCGAAAACGGACAGTTCACGAATCGACGTGTCCCTGTTGGGGGTTCTGTCCACCCCCGAGTTTCGGCACTGTGAAGGGGCCCCCGGGACACACAAATAGATACACACACATAAAAATATGCCCCACATTTTCCCTGATCTTCTGGGCTTTTGTCTTCCAGCCCACTTCCCATATTTTCCCATATTTTCCTGGGCATCGACGATTGATTGTGTCTGCGTGCTTCCTCCCCTCCTGAAAAAGGGCGGAAGGGGGGGGGGGGCGGGCGGGGCAGGCGGGGGTCCCCATGCTCCGGCCCTCTGCTCCGCGCGGCTGCTCCGGAGCCGCGCGCGTCCGTCATGGGGGGGGGGAGACTCCACCAATTTGGACGCCCGACATGTAACAGGGGATGCGTCGACCCCTATCCCAGGCTCCGTGAGGCTTTCGAGAGGATCAACAATTTGGGGCCCAACCCTGGGATATACGAGGGGGGGGGCGTCCATCCTCGACAGGGGTGCGTCCGAATAGCCCCCTCGGGATGTATCCCAAGATTCCTCCCCTTTTCTGAGCGACCAAACTTTTCTGGCGGAAGTCGGGGATTGGGGGAGAGAAATCGCCTGCGAACATGGGTACCGAAAGAATGGGTACAATGCCCAACAGCAAATGTTGTCCCAAACCGACAGCGGCCGCTGTCGGGCGGGCGGCCCCCTGTCTCGAACGGACACAGGCCGCGGCGGCCTGGACAGCGAGTCCTGTTCAGAATGAACAAGAGCTGCTGTTGGGCATCGTACCCATTCTTTCAGTACCCATTTCGGGCGTGCAGAACCAACTCGAAACCGGCGCCCAACAAAAAAAACACAACTCTACTTGAGCAGGGACCGACCGTTCCGGCATTCCTGTAGTCATACCACGAGCTGTTCTTAGAACCCAAAAGTGCTCCAAGGACAAAAACAGGGCTCTTAGAGCACAAGCCCGATGTGTGAAAACAAGACAGTCCCAGCCAGCACTGTTCTAAGAAAATTTGGTGGGAACCACAAAAGGTTCTCAGAACATTGTTTGGTGGGGCTATAGGCGAGCCGGGACGCTTCGCCACTGCTTGATCTACTCCATGGGGGGGGGAGGGGGGGGGCGAGGGCCCGCGCCGACTGGCAGGACAAGGAAGAAAAAAGGCTCACATGGCAGGGCTCGACCACAACAGGGTTTGTCGTTGTCGTGCTGCGTTCGATGTCCCTCGTGTTCTCTTCGCCCCGCCCTCGCTGCAGACCGAAATCGAAACGAACACTGCACTCGAAATCGCAACAAAAAAAAAAAACGTTCAGGTCGAGCCCCATGGCACAGCGACCTCTCGCCGCAGCTGACGCGGGCCGCCAGCGCGGCATGCTGCACTGGAGACGAGGGCGCTTACGCGCGACCTTACGCGGGCACCTTACGCGCGGATGCCTGCGCAGAGGACCCGTTTTTTTTCTTGCGTCGCCCAAATCATCAGCCTCGAGCGAATCAGTAACCCGAGATGCGATGGCAACCACAGGGATGCGCCCTCGAAGACCGAGGGAACCTTTCAGGTCGGCATCGAGATCGGGCGATGCCAATCGCAGGGAGTAGGGTTAGGTCGGGCATGTCCTCCCACAGGCGGATTCTGGACGAAACATAAACTAAAACAAAGACGCGCTCAAAATAGCCCCCTAGAATAATCGAGAAATCGTCCCAAGACTAGTTTTTTTTCCCAACCATCCTGTGGTGTTGGGTCCTCGTTTTGAAGAGACAGCGCCCCGCGTCCTCTCCTCCTCCTCTCCTCCTCTCCTCCTCCCTCCTCCTCGTCATCGTCACGCAACCATCCTGTGGTGTTGGGTCCTCGTTTTGAAGAGACGGTGCCCCGCGTTCCTCTCCTTCCTCCTCCACTTCCTCCCTCCCTCTTTCCATCATCATCATCATCATCACCATCACCATCATCATCATCATCATCATCATCATCATCATCATCATCAACAACAGCATCATCATCGTCATCACCATCAGCATCATCATCGCCGTCATCATCGTCATCGTCGCAGTCACCATCGTCGTCATCATCACCTCCGTCATCGTCACAATCATCGCCATCAGTTTCGGCACGCCCCTTACACGCTTCGTGGCCCCATGGGGAGCTCCACCGAAGGTCCCCGTGGCGCAGTTCGCATGCGTCTCCCCCACCCAGTACAGCGCTTCGTGGCCCATAGGGAGCGCCACCTGAGGTCCCAGTGGGGCAGTTTGCATGCGTCTCCCCCGCCCAGGACAGTGTTTCGTGGCCACATAGGGAGCCCCACCGAGGGTCCCAGTGACGCAGTTCGCATGCGTCTCCCCCGCCCAGGACAATGTTTCGTGGCCCCATGGGGAGCCCCACCGAGGGTCCCAGTGACGCAGTTCGCATGTGTCTCCCCCGCCCAGGACAGCGCTTCGTGGCCCCATAGGGAACGCCACCGAAGCCCCATTGGCGCAATTCGCATGCGTCTCCTCCGCCCAAGACAGCGTTTCGTGGCCCTACAGGGACCCCCACCGAAGGCCCAGGGGCGCAGTTCGCATGCGTTTCCCCCGCCCACGACAACGTTTCGTGGCCCCACAGGGAGTTCCACCGAAGGCCCCAGTGGCGCAGTTCGCACGCGTCTCCCCCGCCCAGAACAGCACTTCGTGGCCCCATGGGGAACGCCACCGAAGGCCCCATTGGCGCAGTTCGCATGCGTCTCCCCCGCCCAGGACAGCGCTTCGTGGCCCCATAGGGAGTTCCACCGAAGGCCCCAGTGGCGCAGTCCGCATGCGCTTCCCCCGCCCAGGACAACGCTTCGCGGCCCCATAGGGAACCGTCACCGCCATGTCGGCACTCCCTGACACGTTTCGTGGGATCCACCGGAGTTCTCAGTGGCGGCGTTCTGAAGGTGGGGTTCGTTCCATGCGTTCGTTTTTGAAGGCTGCGATGTGTAACCCAGCAGCTGCGCCTCGCCGACAGCGTTCCAGGGGCGATCGCCGCAACCAGCCCGGGTGCCCGATCTACTGGCGTTATTGCCCGAGAGTTGTCGAGGGCGTTCCAGGCCCACCGGTGGCCTCGGGGGGGTTCGGGGATGCGTCCGGACACTTGCGGGCACCTGCGTCGGAGGCCGTCGGAGTTCTGAGGAGGACGAACGGAGTGGGCTGCGGAGGAACGGAGGAGGAGGAGGAGGAGGTCGGAGGAGGAGGAAGAGGGGATCGTGCACGTCGTCGTGGACCCTCGGGATCGTGGCGACGTCGAGAGGGCCGAGAGAGACAGGGATAAGAGGATCTACCTGAAGCACTTGCCGCTGGGGTTCTGGGTGCGCATGGAGAAGTACGCGAGCGCACTTCCGTGGACGACCTGAAGCGCCACGACGACACCCTCACAGGGGACCTGACGGGCCCGCTGGTGTTCATCGAGCCTCGCACGTCGGAGCCGCTCACGCTCCGCACCTCCAAGGTCACCCGGACGGGCTTCCCGTTCTCGCACGGCAGGGTCATCACCACGGTGGCGTGCCAGGGGCGCACCATGCGAGAAGGCGACGGGGCGGGGGAACAGCGCCCCCCGGGCAGTCCACGGCCAAACCTCCTGGGCACGAGCGATCCGCAGCCACACCTTTTTTGGTTATGTGGATTCTCGCCTTGGGCCGTTGGCTGCCCCACGCGCTGCTCCCTCGGCCGACGTCGCCCAGGCGTGATCCCGGACTGCGGCCGCCACGAGATCGGGAACGGCAAGAAGGACGACGACGACTGGTGGCTGGAGCTTCACGTGCTGCTCTCGCGCGCCACGCGCCACGAGGACCTCCTGCTCATGCGGGCGCCACGCATCGAGTTTTTCCTGGCGGGGCCGCCGGCGGGCTTGCGGAAGCAGTTGGAGCAGCTTGCTGCGCGCACGAAGCGGTGCAGGAGGGAGGCCACGACCCTCGCCAGGGAGCTGGGTTTCACCGAGTTTATCCGCGAGGCGTGACCTGGGGAGCGGCCCGCCCGAGCCGCGCCATATCCAGGCTGTCCCACAGTTCGGCCGGGCGCCGCGGACGACCCGTGCGCGTCGCTGGGACCCTCTCGGGGCGACCAGCGTGCTTCGCGGGAACTCCGTGCTGCGCACTGCCCAGCGCCTCGTTCGCCCGTCGTCGCTCTGCCCGGCGCCCAGAGCCTTGCCCGCTCCCAGCCAGCCAGCTAGCTCACCTTGCTCCGCGCAGCGGACGACCCGCGCGCGTTGCTGGGACCCCGTCGGGGCGACCAGCTCGCGTCGCGGGGACTCCGTGCTGCGCTGCGCCCGCAGCCTTGGGCACTGGAGTGCGCGGGCAAAGAGGGAGAAAAAGAGCGGGAGGAAGCGGGGGCGATCCACGCGAGGGGGGTGCCGATATGGGCGCCGACATTCATCCACGTAGACTCCCCCGCACGCAGATTCATGCACAATCAGACCCACTCGTGCTCAGACTCACCCGCTCTCAGGCTCTCGTTATCAGACCTACCGTCTTCTTCCGCGTTCTGTTCCCCGCCATACATCGGCACAACCCTCACGCGGTTCTTGGCCTCATAGGGAGCTCCACCGAAGACGAGATTCACAATTGCGGCGCTCTCAACTGCGTATGTTTGGGTCTTTCGCCAGGCAAATTCTCTCAATTTCTGAATACTCCTCCCGTGGAGGGACACGCCCGACTTGAGAGTAGGGTCTGGCCATCGCTCGGACGTCCATTCCCATTGCTTTGTTCGGTTTCGCGCGTGGCTTTTTCGCCAAATAACCAAGGATGCTCCTCGAGGGCCCTCGCCGAGGAAAAAATGCACACGTCCGAGCGATGCCAAGGGGGTGTGCTCCGGGCCGGTGAGCCAGCGGACCCTCCCGAGGGACGCGGGGCCCCGGACCTCTCACGAGCGCCGAGCAACCCCCCTCGCGTCATGGTGAGCACCGCGGAGGCCGGCCCACGGGAAACCCTCCACGGGAAGCCCAGCCCTGGGACCCCAGGACTTGGAGGCCTGGAAATGGGCAAAATGGGCACCAACACAAAGACAGGGGGATTCCTCCACAGGGGGAAGATGATCCTAGATTTCGGTGCTGGTGGTAATGTTTCGGTCACCTTGGAAGCCAGAATATTACCACCATCACCGAGGTTGGCATCTTCTTCCCTCGGTGGAGGCACACCGCCGATCTTGGTGTTGGTGTCAACCTCTGGGCCTGCGAGGACGCCCACCGATTCCCGGCGTGGGAGCGCCGCGCTTTCCACAGCACAGCCGTCGAGGCCCAGGAGCCAGGAGGGAAAGAAGCACACAGACACCATGAATCGTCGCTCCCCGGGAAAATCTGGGAAAGTATGGGAAGTGGGGGAGAAGAGGAAAAGCCCGAAACCATGGGGAAAATACAGGCAATCCTTTTCTTCGTGTATTTACCTGTGTGTCCTTGGGCCCCTTGAAATAGAGACCCGTCGGCAGCCCGGAGGCCAGCGGGGCGTCTCTTGGCCAAGGGCTGCCGCGGCCTGGCCTGGCCATGGGGCCCTCGCCGAGCCCTGGGGCCGTCCGCAGAAACGGCTCGGGAGGGGGAGCCGGCCCTGCGGACAAGAGCGGGGCTTCCAGGGGCCCCGCGTCGACAACACTCAAGGGGCCCAAGGACACACCCATGGACATCCACACAAAGAAAAAAGGAGTCCCCTTCTTTTCCCATCATATGTTTCTGGCGTCTTGCCTTCCCCCCCACCTCCCAGATCTTCCCATAGCTTCCTGGGGGTCGACGATTCATTGCGTCTGTGCGTCTCTTTCCCTCCTGAGACATCAGGACATCTCAGATCTCTGGGTGCGTATCCGCGCCCCGGCGGCCCGGCCTCCGGGGCGCGATCCCCGCGGGTGCGCGGTCGCACGGGTGCGCTCTCCGCGCGGGGCGTCCGCGGAAAAGCGCTTCCCCCGTACCCTCGGGTCGGGCACGTCCTCCTGCAGGCGGGGGTTGGGCGAGAAGTAGGGAGATGCCCCGGAGATGCCAAACAGCAGTCAACACACAGTCGGAGAGTCGTCCCCATACTGGGGAGCCCACAGGACGTGCGCGCCCAGCCATGTACATGAGCACGGCCCCTCGATCTGCGAGACTGGCCGCGCTGGACGACGATTTGCGCAAGACGTGCTCTCGAAACCAGCGTGGATTCATGTTTGGTAATCCCCAAACGTGGCAACACCTGGCGGTGAGTCTCGGGCGATTTGGTGTCACCACCCGGTTTGGGGACTCGTGCGGTTATCCGAAGATGTCCCGAACACTGGTGGGTCCAGGAGTCACAAAACCCGAAGGTGACCCCGTGTCCCCAAACCCAGCGGTGACCTTTTGGGGGATTCCAGGTCGCCACCTGGTATCTCACCACCCGGTTTGGGGGTTCCCAACATGTGCGTGTACGTCCTTCTTTCGCTCCCGACATACGATTTTGTGGGTCCTGCTCCGACGTCTCGGCCCCCGGGGGAGGCTCTCTGAGCACTCCGTCGGGCCTGTCCCTCTACAGGAGGAATACTCAAACATTGTAAACAAATAGTGTGGGGACGAAGTTTTAACAACTTTTGAACATATGTTTGGGGCATTTGGGGGGTATATGTTTTGTATTCTTCGTCAAAAGTCCCCCTGTAAGGGGGACAGGTCCGACATAATCTGAGCATCGCTAGTCCGATCCCTCGATGCAGTATGGTACCAAAGCCGACACAAAGGCTGGATCCATGCTACGGCGGAGTGCAAGCTGCCCAACGGAAGATACGACCTGGATCGCCAGAGCAACGGCAGGATGCAGGACATGAGGGTCTATCGACGGGAGCGAGCTCAGACGGATGATTCCCCACGCAAAAGTGCGGGAAAACCTGCTGAGCCTGCCCCAGCTGCGTGGCCTGGGCCCCGCTAGCCGATTTACCCCCCTAGATGGGGATGTGGGCCGTTGCCCTCGAGCCTCGAGGGGCGCCTCCCCAACGGGTGGGGGTCCTTCGGTGGGGGCCTCGGAGGGGATGGGGATGGGGACGGGGGTCGGTTAAGCGATGCTGACTCTCGCCGGGCGCCAGGCCTGTGCGCAGAGCTCCCTGGGGACGCGTTCAGGGACAGGGGCGCCCTTGTCTTAAGTCGGGCCTGCCCCTCTACAGTAGGAATATTCAAAAGTACTCGAAAAATAGTCTGGGGATAATGTGTCTAGCATGTTTGACCATCTTCGATTATTGTTCTCCTATGTTTGACTCTTCGTCCAAATCCCCCTGTAGGAGGACATGCCCAGGATGGTTTGGCAGTGCCCTCTAATCAGCGAGGGGGGAAACGGGGGCCGGGCGGCTGAAACCGACCTGGACCGGGGCCCGCGGTTCCAGGACCCGCATGCTTTTTCGAAAAGCAATAAGAAGAAGAAAAAGAAGAAGAAGAAGGAGAAGAAGGATTTTTAAAAAGAAGAAGCAGAAGGAGCTAACAAAAATAAGAAGAAGAAGAAGAAGAAGAAGAAGGAGAAGAAGAAACAAACAACTGCACACACACACACAAACACACACACACACACACACATATCAACTCCTGGCGCTCCGCGCGGATTTGTTGGATCCGCGCCGGATTCCCCTCCCTGGCGCGCGGATCGCGCCATGGGCGGCGCCGGAGGCGCCGCGGAGGGGGGACCAGCGCGGATCCACGAAACCTGCGCGGAGCGCCCAAAAATTGTGGTCGCGGCGACTTCGCGTCGTGACGACCCCAGCGCTGGCTTCTGACACCGCGCGGATCGTTCGACCTTGAACGATTGGCGGAGGAGGAGGAGGAGGAAGAGGAGGATGAGGAGGAGGAGGAGTGGATCCTGCCGGCTCGTTCCAGATTGGGCCGACTCTGGGCCACTGGCGGCGCTCTCAGCCTTGAACACCCGCGGTTGGGTCGCAATGCGAGTCGATGAAGGGGCCCAAGGACACACGAATAAATACACACAAATAAAATGATTCCCCCTATTTCCCCATATTTTCAGGGTTTCTGTCTTCCCCCCCACTTCCCATCTTTTCCCATATTTTCCTGGGGATCCACGATTAATTGTGTCTGTGTGTTGCTTCCCCTCCTGAGAGTCGACCCGACACGAACCCTGCATATGCCGGGAGCAGCCAAAGCGGGGGGTGTCCAAGAGGGGGGGGGTGCAACTCATGACCCGCGGCGTGCGCGCGGCCCAGCGGGGGGGCCAGGTGCGAGGTGACAGAAGAAGGGGCGCCACGAAATCTGGGGAAATAGCATGGCCCACGCCATGATATCCCCCCCCCCCCTAGTCATCACCCCCCTGTTTTCCGCCCCCGATTGAACACCCGCAGTTGGGTCGCAGCGAGTCAACACGACACGAACCCGCCATATGGCGTTTTTCCCTCTTCGATCTTTACGGTTATGTCGGGCCTGTCCCCCTACAGGGAATTTTCGACAAAAATCAAATCAACAATACTCCAAAAATAGTCCCCAGACTATTTTTGGAGTATTGTTTGACTATTTTTGTTGGGGAATTCCCCCTGTAGGGGGACAGGCCCGACGTAACTTTGCGGCGCGCTCCCGCGAGGGGTCGACCCCCCCCTCTTTGCCGCCCCACCCCTCAGAACTCGTCGGGGGGCGGGGAGGAGGAGGAGGAGGAGGAGGAGGAGGAGGAGGGGGAGGAGGAGGAGGAAGAGGAGGGAGGAGGAGGAGGAGGGAGGAGGAGGAGGAGGAGGGGGGAGGCGGAGGAGGAGCGATCTGTTCGGCGAGCTCCCGCGCGGGGTCGACCCCGGGCAGCGGCCGGCACGGCGCCAGGAGCGCGGCGACCCAGGCGGGGTAGGGCCGCGGCGGCCGCGGCGGGGGCGGCGGGTCCGCGGGCGCGCCGCGGCCGTGCGTGGCCCAGGGCACGGCCTCGATGCCGTGCCTCGTGGCCACCGCTCGGACGTCCACTCCTCCTCCTCCTCCTCCTCCTCCTCCTCCTCCTCCTCCTCCTCCTCCTCCTCCTCCTCCTCCTCCTCCTGGCCCCACAGGGACTTTCCCAATCCTCCGTCCCGCCTGCCTTGCTGTGCGCACGCCTGCACATGGCTGGGCCCGTCACCAGGATATGCTTTGCACCAGGTGTCCCAGATTTGTTTTATTCGCCAAGTGATCAAGGATGCTCCTCGACGGTCCTCGCCGAGGGAAAAAGGCACACGTCCGAGCGATGCCAAGTGCCTGTGGTAGTGGCTCTTGACGTGCTGCGAGAAGGCGGCCCAGTCCTGAAGGCAACGGCAGGGGGAGGCCCGCTCGTGGGGGGGGGCGGAGCATCGGCCTGGGATCGGCGAGGAGTCGCCGAGAGATCGCCGAGGCAGTCCACTGGCATCGAAAGGGTGCGCGGCAAGGCATGCTAGGGCCTCGGCGGGCCATGTCGACACTTCGCGAGCGGGGCGCGGCCAGCGAGAGCGGCCAAGGATGGGCCCAGGAGGCAAGGATGCAAGGGTAGCCTTGGGGAACTCGCCCAGCCTTCCTGTGCGGGCTGACTGTAGGCCCCCGGTAGAGAAACCGAGTGTTCCTGGCGGGGCGGGCTCAGAGGGCCCCCTTCTCGGCGATGAGTGGGCGATTGGAGTCGATGCGTTCCCCCGCGAGGCAGTCCCCCCTCGCGTTGCGCCCGAAGTCCCTGACTCGCACCATATCGGACTCGGACCTGTGACGCATCTGGTCCGTCTGCCACGCCAGCCTCCGCAGCTCCTCGGGCACCGTGGGCGACGACGTCACCGACGAGCGGCCCGGGAACCTCGCAGGGTACCTGTTCGGGTGGTCCCTGGGCGTCTGCTCCTTACTGTACGAGTTGTCCTCGTCGCCGACTCGCACCTCTTACGAGACGGCAGAAAGAGGTAGGGAAAGAGAGACGGACAGCCGGGAAGCGGGAGGAAGGGAGAGCGGAGGGAGGAGGAGGAGGAGGAGGAAGAGGAGGAGGAGGAGGAGGAGGAGGAGGAGGAGGAGGGAGGAGGAGGGAGGAGGAGGAGGATGGAGGAGGAGCAAGGGAGGAGTGAGGAGAGGAGGCAGGAGGACGGAGCGTGAGGGGGAGGACAATCAGCAGAAGACTCTCGTTGCCTCCTCGTGCTCCCTCCTTCCCCTTGCTCCTCCTCCTCGGCTTCCGCCTCCTGGAGTCGCCTCTGCCTGTTCCTCCTCCGTGTCCTCCGCCTCCTCCTCCACGTCTCCCCTGGATCATCATATGATCCTTCACATGTTCGTTGTCATCCTCTTCCTCCTCCTCATCATCCTCCTCATCATCCTCCTCTGCCTCATGCTGGTCCTCATCCCTTCACTCCTGATCATGGTCATGCTCCTCCTCCTCCTCCTCCGCCGCCACCTCATCATCATCATCATCATCAGCATCATTACCAGCACCATCAGCATCATCATCATCATCAGCAGCAACTTCAGCCCCTTCCTCCTCATCATCATCAGTATCCCCTTCATCATCATGCACATCATATCCTCAGTCTGATAATCCTGTTCTCATCGTGTATAGTTAGCAGCAGCAGCAGCAACAACACCAACATCGTAATCGTCATCGCCATCAACAGCAGAAACATAAACATAGTCCGCTGCACCATCCCCAGCATGTGTGTCAGCAATTGTTCTTTGACGCGGCGCAAGTAAAGTATGATGCAACCGTTGATGATGTAGGACTCGAAAGCCTGGCCAGTCCCCCCGTTTATCGATGCGATCATCATCCATCATCACCATCACAAGCAGCAGCAACATCGGAATCATCAGCATGAGCAGTATTGTCATCACCATCTTCATGCGCGGCATCATCAACAACAGCAGCATCATCAATACCGTGTTCAGCAAAACCATCATCGACATCATGATCGTCGTCAGCATCGCCATCATCATTAATATTACCAGTATCAACATCATCATCGTCATCGTTACCACCATATTCATCCTCCTCGCCATCCTCATCATAATCGGCATCATCACCAACATAAGCATCAGCATCGGCATCAGCATCGTCGGTCACAGCATCGGCCAGCTCGTCATCAGCGTCATCATGATCATCATCACCACAGTCCTCTGCCTCCTCCTCCTCGTCCTCATCGTCATCGTCAACATCATCACCATTATCACCAGCAGCATCACGATCATCAGCATCAGCATCACCATAATAACAATCAACATCACCACCACCATCATCCATAACAGCAGCAGCTTCATCTTCAACAGAATCATCATCGCCAGCATCGTCATAACCACCACCACCGCCATCATCACCAAAATCAACAACAGCAGCAGTATCACAATCCCCATAGGCATAATCATATCATCACCGTCATCGCCATTCGCAGCATCATCATTACCATCACCGGCATCGTCACAGCCGTATGTCATGATCATCGTCATCGTCATCACCAGCATCACCATCCCCATCCTCGTCGTCAGCGGCATCGCGACGACCATCATCATTATCATCATAAACATCATCAGCCGCAGCAGCATCAGCAACATCACCACCACCACCAGTGTGATGTATAATGCTTTCTGCTCCTTGGCAAAAGAAGAATTTGAAGGTCAAACGGCAGCGAATGGCGCGCGTAAGGGTCATGCACACACACACACACACTATATTACACCCGTGAGACTTTGTCACGAACTGACCGGTTGAACGCGGCGCATCGCGCCAACAAACTCCACAAACTCGCAAGCCACCAAAGGGCAGCTGTAGACAGAAAAGGCGTTCCCACTAGAGAACAACTCAAAAGAGGCCAATTGGCCCAGTACCGCTCCCGAAGCAAGATGGCGTTCACTCAATGCGGTCACTTCCCTCTGTCGGGATCATGCTCATTATGAGATAGTACTTATCCCGTGCAATAGTGGTCAGTCTGGCCCTCGCCAGCTGCATCTTCGCTTTCTGAGCCGTCGGCTCCGGGTCCTGTGTTACACCACAAGTTCCTATACGTAACACGTCTACTAAAGAATGAATAACCAGGCACAGCCTTCGCAAGACAATCCGCTGCCATTGTGCCGGCGTCGATCCACCGTATCTGTCCACAGACAAGTCTCGGATTGTGAGATCTCAATTTCCTCTTGTCCACGGGTCCATATCTCGCGGCGCAATCTGTCATCCACAGATGCCCCGCAGTCATCGCAGAAGTCTCTCCCCCATCTGGGGGGGAGCTTGCGCCTGACACCAAGCATGCCACGAGCGTCGGCGATTGCTGCCCGAATGCGCACACCGGATTCTACACCCCAAAGACATGCCAAAGTCTCTGCCTGAAGGGTGGATTTGCACGCGCGTCTGCTGACTCTACAGGACAGACATACAGGGCGAGCGTGACCACTGTTCCCCTCGACAGGCCCGGGCCCAGCCAGACAGGTGGATCTAGCCCTTTTGTGATTTGAGCTGCTCAAGCTGACCGTTAACGACGTCGGTCTCTCCAGACCGACTGGCGTCGGCAAGTGGCTTGCATTGCCTGGTGGCCCGTGGTAGAGCTTCGACGACTGACCAGAGTTGGGACGCCTCTCCTGCATTACATTTCCTGGTAAGGGGGGCTATCCCTGGGACAGATTGCAGACTCAATCTTCTCAACGTTACCCCTCGCACTGACGCGAACAGTATAATTCGCATCTCGGACAATGTCCTATCCGCAATTGCGGACATCTCCCGATTCAACTTCTCGGGTATCAGACTCCGCAGACATGAATCAATATGAACGGTTGGATGCGGTTGACCGCGGCCCGCGAGATATCATCTACACGGGCACCTATCGCGCGCGCGATATCCTTTTCGTCATTTGCGTCGCCGAAGAGAGTTGGCACGATGCGTTGTTCTCAACTCTCAACCCATGTGAATCGAAACCTCGACGCATCTTCCCCCGTGAACCTCCATCCACGCAACGGGTTCCGCAGACGGGCACCCGGGCGATAAGCGATCTGCCCTTCGGGGCTCCATCTAATCACTCTGGCGGTAGCAAGGCATCATGAGACTGTCGAGTCCATGCCCCGGGAAGCGCGCACAGGCAATGTCGGCAAAATTCAAAGTCCTGTTCGCGCCTGCAACCCAAAATATTACCAACCTCCTCCGCGCGAATCCGCGCGCGTACCAAGCGACTCTTCTACATCTCCTCGCACAAGAAGTCTGCTCTTGCATTTTGGCACGACCGGTGGCCCACTGGCACTGCGAGGATGCTCGTTTTCATCGCAATCAACCCATTATGTCGGGAACGCCCCATATTCTTCGCCCAAGAATACTGCAGCATGGAACTGTCTCCACTCTCCCCATTCGCCTTGCCTCGCAAGTGACAATCCGCTCTTGGCGCCCTCTGATTCACCATAATATGCCAAACCTTTGGGCTTCCTTAGTTTCTTTCGTGACTGGGTCTTATTGATGGCGCGCTCATTGAAGGACCCTACAGGTGATTCGCGTGGTTCGACAGGCATAGAGGCCGTCCTGTTCTGAGGCAGATCCACGACCGCACCTGCGTGACCTGTCATGCGCCATGCCTCGAGCAGTGGGCCAGCTGGCTCCGGCCCTGGTTCCAGGACTGAGTCCGGCGAAACATCTCCTGGAATCCTCTCGGCAACTGATGCTGATGCACCCGCTCGAATCTCCTGCGAAACACCTCGTTGCGTCCGCGCGCCCCGCGCGGGACATCGCCCAGCAGAGATATCTGCAACGGCGCGACGATCACATGCGGAGGCCGCGATGCCCACTGCTCGTCTGGGGGATTCATGGCATCACCTTCAGCCTCTTCACTCATATCATCTAATAGAACAGCGGGCTGAGACCCCCCCACTGCTGCATCTACCTCGGCATCTCCTGGGAGAGCAGGGCGCGCGTCTCCCCGGCGGCCTTCAGGTTCAAAAACCCCCGGTTTCTCCGCGCATTCGGCCCGGGACGATTGTCGGCGATTCTCCGGGGGGGGGCAAAACTAACTAGGTCGCCGCCGCGACGACGAAAGAAACATTGATGCGCAAGAGCTTCCGATTGCGACGCAAACCAGAGACCCCTCGGCGATGGCCCACGCATTCTTGCCGTCAAACCCGATGATTGGAGAACCTGTGCTCCGCTTGGCTGCGACTCCGCCCTCAGTCGGACTCTCGCGGAAACGTGCTACGTCACCAACTTGGTATTCACCTGCAAACTGCAAGGCCATTCGGAATGCACCGCGCCCCGTCCGACCCCCGACGTCGCGCTCGGCAATTGCCTTGCGCGCTGCAGCGCGAATTGCGGCTTGGCGCGAGGACTCAGCAGACCTATCCTCAGGGACGTTAGCCAGCGCGCCTAAGTTCAAAACCTGCTTGAAAAAATTGTGTCGCGAAAAGACTGGTTCCCGGGTCTGGAAAATGCCCCTGATTTCCCCGGGGCCGGCGCGGGCTCGGAACGTTTCGCTAATTTCTCCGCGGCCGGCGCGAGCATGGAAAATTCCGCAAATTGTCCGGCGCCCCCGCGCCCGGACATTGACGCACACGCGCGTATTTTGCAAATTTACGACATCTGCGCACGCGCGCAAATTTGCCCACGTTCCCTGCGCAGCTTGCGAGATCTACGAAATTTACGAAATTCACGCGCGCGCGTAATTTTGCGCGCGATCTCTGCGCGCGCGCTCCACGGCGGCGCCCTCCTCCGGGAGAGCGCTCATTTCTTGTTTGCGAAGTTTACATAGGCGCAGAAACTCACTTGTCATCTCTGCGCGATTCCCGACAGTTACGACAGTTACGTCCGCGCGTAAAACGACTTACGCTCTCTGCGCAGTTTGCGACATTTACGAAATTTACCCAATTTACGAATGTCACGCGCGCGCGTAGATTTACGCTCGGCCTCTGCGCACTTCACGGCGGCGCTCTCCTCTGGGAGAACGCCCATGTCTTGTTCAGATACTTGTAGAATTCACGCAATTTATGCATGCGCGGAAATGCACTTGCCCTCTCTGCGCAATTTCCCAAATTTGCGAAATTTGCGAAATTCACGCGCGCGCGTAAATTTCCTTGCGCTGTCTGCGCGGATCGCGCGATTTACCAATTTTTGCGAAATTCACTTGCGCGCGTAAATTTACGCACGGTCTCTGCGCACTCCACGGCGGCGCTCTTCTCCGGGAGAATGCGAGAATGCCCCTTCCTTGTTCTGATGATTTGAAAATTTTCGAGATTTACGTAGGCGCAGAGATGTAGCTGCCCGCCCTGGGCAATTTACGGGAAAAAATTATCCCGGCAAAGCAACCGAACAGCGATGTGTAGAAGCATATATGAAAGCATTCCCCTTAAGATTCAAATGAAAATCCAGTTGTAGAATTCTGCTGTTCTCGCAGTCGTAGTCGCATTCGCGATGACAGTCGCAGCGGCAACGGCAGTCGCAGTCACAGCCTCAGCCTCAGCCTGCCTCAGCCTCAGCCTCAGCCTGCCTCAGCCTCAGCCTGCCTCAGCCTCAGCCTCAGCCTGCTTCAGCCTCAGCCTCAGTCTGCCTTCAGCCTCGGCCTCAGCCTCAGCCTGCCTCAGCCTCAGCCTGCATCAGCCTCAGCCTCAGCCTCAGCCTGCCTCAGCATCAGCCTGCCTCAGCCTCAGCCTGCCTCAGCCTCAGCCTCAGCCTCAGCCTCAGCCTCAGCCTCAGTCTGCCTCAGCCTCAGCCTCGGCCTCAGCCTCAGCCTGCCTCAGCCTCAGCCTGCCTCAGCCTCAGCCTGCCTCAGCCTCAGCCTGCCTCAGCAAGCAAGCCTGCCTCAGCAAAAATGTAATTCTGGGAACTAGAAGAACACGAAGTGGCCTACAGTTGGCTCCGGGCATTCAAAATCATGCCCAGGAATGGAGCTCTGGGAACTTGAAAAGCACGAAGTGGCCTACAATTGGCTCCGGGCATCCAAAATGTGGCCCGGGAATGGAGTTCTGGGAAATCGAAGAGCACGAAGTGGCCTACGGTTGGCTCCGGGCATCCAAAATGTGGCCCGGGAATGGAGTTCTGAGAAGTCGAAGAGCACGAAGTGGCCTACAGTTGGCTCCGGGCATCCAAAATGTGGCCCGGGAATGGAGTTCTGGGAGCACCAAAAGCGATTTTGCGAGGATGTCCCGAACGATTTCGGCTTCGGCGGCAGCCTCCCCGGGTCCCGCCCAGACCCCCCTGAGGAGTCATGATGCTCTCTTTTGAGACCACTAAAAACCTATCAGCAAGAGCTGTTAGGTAAAAACGTGTGCAAATTTCCATACGTTCTGTACGACCTCAACGCCTGGGATCTTCTGTGCGAGAATGTTCATGTCTTGCTCTGGGAATGGCGAAATTTACGAAATACGCGCGTACATGTAATTAAGTTATCTGCGCAATTTCGGCGGTTTACGAAAGTTGAAAAGTTACGCGCGCGTTTTCATGTACATGCGGTTTCTGCGAACGCACGGCTGCCCTGCCCCTTCTTGACTCATTCCTTGCTCAGACATTTTGAAGATCCCCATGCGATTTACGTCGGCGCGAATTTGTGTTGCGCCCTCTGCGAGATGAACGCCCGCACCAAACTTACTTATGTTTTCTGCGAACTCAACGCCTGCGCCCTCCCCTGGGGGAACGCTCGCGCCTTGCTGCGAGATGTGGGAAAGACGCTAAATTTAAGCGCGCGCATAGTTACTTACGTTATTTGCGCAACTTCCGAGGTTTCCGAGCCAGTGGGAAAGATTCGCGCGCGCGCCTTTACGCGCGATCTCTGCGCATGCCACGACTGCGCCCCCTTACGGCTGAATGCACATCCCTTGCTCGGGCGTTTTGAATACTTGCGACACTTACTTCGGCGCGGACATTTCCTTGCGCCCCATGCGCCAGGCACGGAACTTACCAAACAAATCTAAATTGACGCGCGCGCAAAAATTTACGCACGGTCTCTGCGCACTCCACGGCTGCGCGGCCATCCGGGAATATGCTCATTCCGAGCTCGGACATTTTGGATAGATCAGTAATGGCATTCTACTGGCGAAGCTTTCGGCGACAAAACGCCAATCCAAAATAAACGATTTCAACCAAAAATGAGCGGCGCAACGTTGGGGTAGAAGCGCAGCTATCTGATTGCGAAAACATGCGAGC
The DNA here is from genome assembly GCA_963575745.1 of Prorocentrum cordatum. Classification (NCBI taxonomy): domain Eukaryota; class Dinophyceae; order Prorocentrales; family Prorocentraceae; genus Prorocentrum; species Prorocentrum cordatum. The sequence continues at coordinate 45,155 of CAUYUJ010018091.1, read as the reverse complement.
CCGCGCGATGCTTCATGCCCAAGTAGGCAACTCCGAGAGAGGCGCGATCAGCACGGCTGGCACGAACGAAATCGAAAACAACTCGACCGCGAAGAACGACGACGCGAGCACGACAAGCAAAAGCAATGTAATTCGCAAGGGCGAGACATTACAACAAAAGTCTGGGCAAATAGCAATGCGACGGCGGCAATCAAGGCAAGCGTAACTTCACTAACCGCTGAAGGTCGCGCAAACAAGCGCTAGGCCGAAACAAACACATGAAATTACCACGAGCCCCGACCTTGGAAGACAAATGGGGGCTCCTGCGACGCGGGCTCAGCACGCGACCACGCGAGCCACTGCGGGGCGCGTGGCTCCCGAGCGAGCGAACTGCAAAGAAAAGCATGCATGCGGGCCACTAGTTTTGATAGGTCCTTGCGTTGCAGGTGAAATGGCAAGAGGGCACCTGACGTTGGTTCCCGCGTTGTCCGTTTGAAGTGGCGACGCTTTGTCGGGGTGTCTCCAGGCACCCTGGGGCCCCTTGGAGCAGAGTTAGGCCCCTCTTGAAAGTATCTGGGTGCCTCCTCTTGCGCAATGTAGCAGCTCGCGTCGCGGTGCGCTGCGGAGCGCCGCTTTTTGCGCGCATGAGATGTAAGTTTGTTTCGCGACACGCGCATTGAATCTGCGCTGTTGGGCCTTGGGGGCAAGATCGGATGAATGCGTCGTGGGAACGTTGGAACAGCTTAAGTGATTGCAATACAAACTTGGGCCGGGCCCAACCCAGCTATACCTTAGGGGGCAGCGCGGTGACACCGCATGCCTGGCAAGATCTGGACGGTCACCAAACATAAGTTGCCAGGCGCGCGTTGGTCTTCAGATGCTCATGCCGAGGCGCGGGCCCTGATGGAGGGAAGAAGCGGGACGTGCATGGGCATTGTGTGAGAGCTGGCGCTTACAATTCTCATTGTGGATCGCCTGAAGCATGCACTCCTTGAGTCCCCGATGCTTCTGCACCCCCCGGGATGCCCCTGACGCCTCGGTTGGCCTCCAGCGGAACCCCGGGCAACCGAACAGGAACGACGCCTGGGCGCCGCCTTCGTTTCCGTCCCCGCATGGTGCCGGCGGGGAGGGGCCGGCGAAAATACGTTTGCCGGCCCCCCCCCGCGTGGTGCCAAACAAGGCCACCGATGTTTTGCCGGCCCCAGTTTTACAGGGTTGGCGAAAATCGGCGGCGACCGCCGGCTGGGGCTGGCAAACATATTTTTGCCGGCCCGACACCCCTGGCACCAACGGAACGCCACGGGCACCGACGCCGGCGAATCCAGTGCCGAACTTGACCCAACGGCGCGGTGAGTGGCATGTCGTCTCGACGGTGCTTCCGAAGTTCATGCGACGCCATCTGCCCCGGCATGTGCACCCCTGCCCCCTGCCCTCGTCGTCCTCTCCCCATCCCCATCTCTCACTCCCCCCTTCCAATTGCTCCTCCCTCATCCCACTCCTCCCTTTTCTCTTCTGATCTAACACAATTTGTATCTGGGCCTCTTCGCACCAGCCGGGCGATGTCACCACGGCCCTCAATATTGTGGCGATGTGGTGCCCATCCTGTGGCCGCCTATATGATATCTATAACACCAAGGCAACGCCACTTTTAGCTGGGTTGGGCCCGATCTAAATGCAAACACTCGCGCGATTCATGGGCGGCGGTTGGCCCCATAGTCCAAGTTGGGACGTGCGCGCGATAACGCCATCCTTCGGCGCCACCAAAACAATGTTCAAAGCAAAACAACAATAATAGTTTGTCTGAGCTTCGGTGTTGTTTCCTGGTGGGCGCAAGACCGGAGATATACCCGAAATTTACGTCGGCGCGACTTTGTTTTGAGCTCTCTGCGCAATTTGCGAAATTCGCGAAAATTGCAAAATTACCGCGCGCGCAAAATTACTTACGTTGTCTGCGAACTCAACGTCTGCGCCCTTTTCTGAGAAAATGTTCACGCCTTGCTCCGACATTTGCGACAAATGCAAAATTGACGCACGCGCACGCAGGCGGGGACATTTACTTGCGCTCTGTGCGCAATTTACACAATGTACGGAGACAGGTTTCCACCTGCGCCTTCTGCGGGTCTCTGTCCTACTTGGAAGGGGGTTTGGGCTTCCTCAGTTTCTATGGGGTCGCATCTGAGGCATTCTATCACCCTACGAACGGCTGATGTGATGGCTTGTGGCTGTGGCTCCCCCGTTGCAAGATCAACGGCGGCCAGGGCAGCGTTCATGCGCATCCCGGTGCGGAATTTCCATCCGTGACGTTGTCCACTGTACCGTCATGAATGAAGGAAGTACTCTTCGTCTCCGATATGGTCAGTGAATCGGCAAGTGGTCTATGAGAAGGGGAGACAGCTCCATGGTGCAAGCAAGTGTTGGCACGACCCAGTGGCTCTGCACCCTGAACCATCGATGCCTACCCTGCGCACCGTCCTGCCGATGCCGAGGCATCACGTAGCAGATGCCTGGGCGTCGGCTACGACCAGCTACGACCAGCTACGTCCACGGACGCATCCTTCGATGCATGCGTAGGCATACCCGTACAAATGCCTTGGCATGCTACGATGATGCGTATTCATCTAGGCTGGGGGGGGTCAAGGTGATAGCTGGCAGCAGAGCGAGCGGGCCGGCCCAAGGCAACTGCGCAAGCAACTGGCTATCCAGTCTACAGTTCCCTCGCAAGCGTCACTGCTCAAGCAAGTACGAAGCACGATGAGCTGATCGTGAGGAATTCTCTCTGGAGAAACGCGTCCTGCGCAGTGGTGCGGTCGCCGAAATCCGTACGTAGCAGAATCCGCTACTAGTGTGATGTATGATGCTTTTTGTGCCTGGCAAAAGCGGCCCCTTGAGGTTCAAGTGGCAGCGAGAGGCGCACGCACGTGCCATGCACACAGATTATCTATACATATTTATATATATGCATGGAATTCCATATGCAAGCCTGCATTGGCGTTTCGCGCCATGCACCTGATTCCTTGTAGAATCGAATGCAGGCGGCATCCCTGCGCGTGGACACGGGGCGGGTCACCGCCAAGTCGGAATGGGAGAGGAGTTCCTGAGCGGGAGCGACCGGACACCACCAGCTGAGGCCATCTCAGGGCGTTTCGGGCCCCAGAGGCGCGAATATGTCTCAGGCGAGTGGCTGGGCTAGCATGAAGCAGGGCATCCTCCTCCTCTCCTCCTCATCCTCACCCTCTTTCTCCTCTCTACCCCTCTTCCCTAATTCCTGCTCCTTCTCCTCCTCCTCCTCCTCCGTCTCCTTTACCTCCTCCTCCTTCTCCTCCTCTTCCTCCACCTCCTTCAGAACATACTATGTTCGACATGCGCGCTGCTGGGCTGCCGGCTGCGAGCCCCAAAGAGGCCCAACGCTGGCCCACGAAGGCCATATATATATATACTGATCACAACCACCATCAGCATCATCATCAGCAGCATCATCAGCAGCATCATCAGCAGCATCATCGCCATCACCATTCCTCCTCCTCCCCCGCCTCATCTTCATTCGACAGGTTCATGGCGAAGGCATTCCCTGCTAAATCTGCCCAAGCTTATCTACAACTTAGATTCCATAGATGTCCTTTTTTCCACTGCATGCTCCTACGTTAACCTGATCTATGCAACTCGCCCGGGCAGCGATTCTGAATAGGCTCAAGGGGAAACGCGAAGCGTCCAGGGTAGACTGGCCCTTACAACCGTATAGGTGCTTGCAGAGATCCAGGTCTGGTACAGGTCGGTAGAACCCCATATCCTACAGTGAAAGCACTGTAGCTGACTTGCCTAGCGTTTGGTATTTCGTGCGCCTGCAAGCTAGCATGGAGGCAGTAAGTCCACGCCAGGGATGCATTCATGTCCACCGAATTGGAGACGCGTGGCCGAGAAACCCACGGAGCGTTTGATATGGCGATGCTCATTTTCGAGTGCACCCTCGGCAGGGCCCAGCCAAACTGCAATCGAGCACTCTCGGTGCGAAGCCGCCGTCAAACAGAGACCTCCCCTTTATCCCTTATCCGCCGTCACAGATTTCCAACATGAAAACTGCGTGCTTCCTCGCTGAGATCGACGATCCTCAGAACGTGTACCAGCCCCAACGTGCGCTTCAGGGCCAACACAGACTACATGCACTCGGCGGAACTGAACCAAACAAATACGCACTGGGCTAACTCACGTCCTGAGGATCATCGAGCTCCCACACCGGGAGAAGAAGAGACTCCACAATGCCAAGCGCCAGCCACGGTGGAGGATGAGGAAGTCGAGGAGAGGGCAACCAGCACCAACTTCCGCGCTCCCCACCCCGACCCCTGGGTCGCCCCCCTCAGAAGCGCCCCCGGCCCACGTTCCTCTGACCTCTTTTGGAGACCCCCTGGAGCCTCGTACGCCAGCGGTGTCGGCGGGCGCGCGAGCGAGAAGCGGTCCCCGTCCTGCCGCAGTGCCCTCCCTGCCTCTTGAGGTGCGCGCCCGTCCCCTCCAGCCATCCCCTTTCCGCCTCCGCCGCCGCCGCCTCCTCCTCCTCCACTGGCTCTTACCCCGCCTCCTGCGCCCTCCTCCTCTGGCTTTTATCCCGCCTCCTCCCTCCTCTTGCTCCTCCCTCCCTCCGCCCGTCCTCCTGCCTCTCCCTCACCTTGACAGTCCTCCTCCTGCTTCTCCACCAAACCTCATTATCCTCCCTCCCTTCTCCATTCTACCCCCCCCTCTCCGCGATCGCCCCGTCCTCCTCAATTATCCCCCCTCCTTCCTTAACGCATACCATGATGCATCATCCAAGCTCTCCTGTTCACTCCTCCTCCTCCTCCTCCTTCCCTTCCTTATCATCATCATCGGCATCATCAGCATCATCATCATCAGCAGCAGCAGCATCCTCAACATTATCACCATTCCCATCGTCATCATTATCATCGTCAACAGCAGCATCAGCACCATCAACAGTATCATCATCATCAGCATCACCATCATAAGCATCCTCATCATCATCCCCTCCTCGTCACCCTTCGCCCGCTCAGCATCCTCATCACCATCATCGTCATCAACATCATCATCATCACCAGCATCATGATCCTCAGCAGTATCGCCATCAGCAGCATCATCAGCAGCAACATCATCATCACCATGATCACCACCAACAACCTCATCATCATCATCATCATCATCATCATCATCATCATCATCATCATCATCATCATCATCATCATCGTCGTCGTCATCATCATCAGCATCATCATCATCGTCATCAGAAGCAGCACCATCACCCTCGCCATCAACCCCACCATGTCATCATCATCATCATCGTCATCATCATCATCATCATCATCAGCAGCAGCATCATCATCATCATCAGCAGCATCAGCATCAGCATCTGCATTATCATCGTCATCAGCAGCAGCATCAGTACCACAACCACTACCCACACCATCATCAGCAGCAGCATCATCTTCATCATACGCAAAATCACAATCATCATTAGTATCATCGTCACCCTATTAATCATCATCAGCATCATCAGCATCTTCGTCATCATCATCATCCTCATCGTCCCCGTCGTCGTCGCTTGCATCAGCAGCAGCAGCATCATGGTCATAACCATCATGACCATGAATCCTCAACAGCAGCGTCAGCATCATAATAATCAGCATCAGCACTAGCATCTGCATTACAGCAACAGCTGACATAATCATCATCAGCAGCATTGTCAGCACAACAAAAGCATCACCTTCAGCAGTATCATCAGCAGCATCAACGCCAGCATCAGCATCCGCATGAACATGATAATCATCATCATCACCACCATCATCAAAATCAGCATCGCCATTAGCACCATCAACACCACCATCATCATCGTCGTCACCATCATCACCAGCGTCATGATCATACTCATCAACATCACCGTCAACCTCAGCATCAGCAGCAGCCGCATGATCAGCGGCATCAGCATCAGCATCATCATCAGTATCGGCAGCATCATCATCGTCATCACCAGCACCATCAGCATGATCAGCACCAACATCAGCATCATCATCATCCACCTGATCGGCATCAACAACAACATCATCAGCATCATCATCGTCGTCGTCATCAGCATCACCATCGCCGTCACCATCACCACTATCAGCATCAGTATCATCATCTACCGCATCCTTCCATTGTGTACATCCAGGTTAGATTCGTCGTATGCATAACCTGCCTCATCATCACTAACCCACTGATTCTCTCCCACCCTCCAACACCTCATCCTCATCTCCGTTGTGCCTCCTCATCGTCCTCCTCCCTCCTTCCACCTGTTCCCTCCTTCCGAATCGTCCACCTCCTCCTCCTCCTCCGCCTCCGCCTCCGCCTCCGCCTCCGCCTCCGCCTCCTCCTCATCCTCCTCCTCCTCCTCCTCTTGCCCCACCCCTTTTCCTGATGCATAATTCCTCCCTGTCGCGCCGGGCGGGCGTTTTAGCGGTTCAGGGGTGGAAGGCGGGTCCGTTCCAGAACGTGGCTCTCGCCCCAGCGCCGCGCACACTCGCCCCATCCATGGTGCAGCAGCTTCACTGGTGAAGGGCGGGTGGTTTCCAAAATATGGATCTCGCGTTAGCGCCGCTCACATTCGTTTTTAAAAGTTTGAGACAGGTGCTTTCGAGTTCGAGAGGCAGGCGCCGCTCTCCGCCCCCACGAGGGCAGGCAGGGCCGCACGCCGGGGGCGCTGGGCGGCACCTGCGGCCCGCGCCCATGCCGAGCAGGGGATGCCGTCGGGGCAGGGAGGAGGAGGAGGAGGAGGAGGGTGGAGGGCGGAGGGAGGTCCGTGTACAAAATGTGGCTCTCGCCTCGGCGCCGCGCACCATTCGTCTCAAGACCGCAGCTGGTGCTCATGGACGGAGAGCGGCTCCGCTTGAAAACGTGGGTCTCTCGCCTCGGCGCCGCGCACGGTCGTCTCGACAGTCTGCAGCAGTTTCAAGAATTCGTGTGGTCGAAGTCAGAGAGATTGTTTTCTGGCGCGATCCAGGATTGCCACGAGGTAATAGTTTCGTTGATTCGCGGCGTGAAAGTCTCAGGAATGGTGTTTTGACGCGACTTACGATTCAAGACGCGACAGTCTCATGTTGCTCCGCGGCGGTGTAGTCCCAGGAACAGTGTTTTGGCACGATTGAGGGTTCTGAAACGGTTGTCTTGTCATGGGCCATTCCCCGAAACGAAAACAGGGCTCAACCTGAACAATGTTTTCTGTTCAAATTCCGTTTTCGTTTAAAAACGAAGTTTGAGCGAAAACGCCGGCCGGCGTCGCGCGGGCCGTTCTGGAACAAAACAGCGGGTGAACAAAACAGCGGCCCCCGAACAGCCGAAAACGAAACGCATAACAGAACGGTGGCACGGCCGCGGGCCACCAACAAAACGGAAAAAACTAAACGAGCCAGCGCCAAGGAACAACGACGACGACGACGAGCCAAGTGAAGGTTTAAGCAGCGAGGGCGCGAGTAACAATTTAGGCGGAGATCTAGATAAAGATTTAATCCGCGAGGGAGCGAGTGACGATTTAGGTGGAGATCCCAGCACAACCCCCCAGCACACACTCGCACAGCACGATCCCCAGCACAACCCCCCTCCGCACAACCCCCCTCCGCAAAATCACCTAGCACACACACCCAGCACTACCCCCAACACAAACCTTCAGCGCAATCACCCAGCACAAACCCCAAGCACAACCCCCCCCCAGCACAACTCCTCAGCACAACCCCCCCAGCACAACCCCCCAGCACAACCCCCCCCCCCTCCCAGCACGACCCCCAGCACAACCCCCCAACACAACCTCCCAGCACAACCCTCTGGCACAACCCCCTGGCACAACCCCCTGGCACAACCCCCCAAAGCACAACCCCCAGCACAACCTCCCAGCACAACCCCCCAGCACAATCCCCCAGCACACACCCCCAGCACAACCCTCCAGCGCAACTCCCAGCACAACCCACTGGCACAATCCCCCGGCACAACCCCCCGCACAACCCCCCAGCACAACCCACCCAGCACAACCCCCGACACACACCCCCAGCACATCCCCCCAGCACAACCCCCCGGAACAACCTGCCAGCACAACCCCTAGAGACGGCAAATTTGGAGTATGGAGGCTGTGCTGGAGGTTGTGATGGAGGTTGTGCTGGAGGTTGTGCTGGAGGTTGTGATGGAGGTAGTGCTGGAGGCTGTGCTGGAGGTTGTGCTGGAGGTTGTGCTGGATGTCGAGCTGGAGGTTGTGCTGGAAGTTGTGCTGGAGGTTGTGCTGGAGGTTGTGCTGGAGGTAGTGCTGGAGGTTGTGCTGGAGGTTGTGCTGGAGGTTGTGCTGGAGGTTGTGCTGGAGGTTGTGATGGAAGTTGTGCTGGGTTGTGCTGGAGGTTGTGCTGGAGGTTGCGCTGGAGGTTGTGCTGGAGATTGTGCTGGAGGTTGTGCTGGAGGTTGTGATTGTGCTGGAGGTTGTGCGGGAGGGTGTGCTGGAGGTTGTGCTGGCGGTTGCGCTGGAGGTTGTGCTGGAGGTTGTGCTGGAGGTTGTGCGGGAGGTTGTGCTAGAGGTTGTGCTGGAGGTTGTGCTGGAGGTTGTGCTGGAGGTTGTGCTGGAGGTTGTGCTGGAGGGTGTGATGGAGGTTGGGCTGGAGGTTGTGATGGAGGTTGTGCTGGAGGTTGCTGGAGGTTGTGGAGGTTGTGCTGGAGGTTGTGCTGGAGGTTGTGCTGGAGGTTGTGCTGGAGGTTGTGATGGAGGTTGCGCTGGAGGTTGTGCTGGAGGTTGTGATTGTGCAGGAGGTTGTGCAGGAGGTTGTGCTGGAGGTTGTGCTGGAGGTTGTGCTGGAGGTTGCGCTGGAGGTTGTGCTGGAGGTTGTGCTGGAGATTGTGCTGGAGATTGTGCTGGATGTTGTGCGGGAGGTTGTGCTGGAGGTTGTGCTGGAGGTTGTGCTTGAGGTTGTGCTGGAGGTCGTGCTGGAGGTTGTGCTGGAGGTTTTGCTGGAGGTTGTGATTGAGGTTGTGATGGAGGTTGCGCTGGAGGTTGTGCTGGAGGTCGTGCTGGAGGTCGTTCGGGAGGTTGTGCTGGAGGTTGTGATTGAGGTTGTGCTGGAGTTTGTGCTGGAGGTTGTGCTGGGGGTTGTGCTGGAGGTTGTGCTGGAGGTTGTGCTGGAGGTTGTGCTGGAGGTTGTGCTGGAGGTTGTGCTGGAGGTTGTGCTGGAGGTTGTGCTGAGGGGGGCTGGTGCTTCGGGATTGTGCAGGGTGGTGGTGCTGGGGGGGTGACCCCCCAGCAAAACAAAACGCCGACAAAACAAGCGGCGCCTGCCCTCGAGAAAACAGAACGCCCAACAAAACGTGCGGCACGCGCCTGTGCCAGAACAGAACGACCAACAAAACGGCAGCCCGGTGGCCAAAACGCATGGGCGCGACGGCCGGCGTTCAGAGCATGTGAAAACGTGTTTGAAACGCGTTCACAACGAACAACAAAAGTAAAACGGAAACTGATGGGAAAAAGTAGGAAACACCGTTTAGGTCGAGCCCTGAATGAAAATAAAGTGTTTCAGAGATCTATGACCTATGAAGAGGGAGCCTGGAGGGAGGGTGCATTGCATCATCGTTGAAGCGTCTTGAGTTTACACTGGTTCTCCTCCTCCTCCTCCTTCGCCTCCTCCTCCCTCTTATCCTCCAGGTTCTTTCTCAAGAGTTCTCCCAAGGGGTTCCACAACGGCTGGGGGAGCACACAGTCCAATAGCTGCCCCGTCAGGCCCAGGGTCACAATAGGCGAGCCGAATACGCGACCTGCTTGCCTGTGCCAAAAAAAATGTACACCCCCCCGACAGTGTAGAAGGGCAGTCCTGCGAACGTGGACGAAACTCGGGCCCCGGATCCTCGTCTGGGACGCACCGTGAAGCACCACATGAACTTGCACGTCAGTGGAGGCACAAAGAGGAATACAGACGAAGAAATGGAGAAATACGAAACAGATGAATAGAGGGTGCTGCGGGTGGGCAGCATGGCTGCCAAAAATGGAATGGATCCGGCGGGTGAGAACGGGAAGCGTCGTTGCGTTGAAACTCGTAGCGGCGTGCTCATCAACCATCACCCTCCTCATCCTCCTTCTCCTTCTCCTCCTCCTCGTCATCGTCGACGTCGACGTCGTCGTCGTCGTCATCATCATCATCATCATCATCATCATCATCATCATCATCATCATCATCATCATCATCATCATCATCATCATCATCATCGATCATCATCATCATCATCATCATCATCATCATCATCATCATCATCATCATCATCATCATAATCATCATCATCATCATCATCATCATCATAATCAGCATCATCATCATCATCATCATCATCATCATCAGCATCAGCATCATCAGCATCAGCATCAGCATCATCATCGTCCCCCTCCTCGTCCTCATCCTCCTCCTCCCTCATCCTCCTCGTCGTCATCATCATCGTTATCGTCATCATCACCATCAACATCATCATCATCATCATCATCATCATCATCATCATCATCATCATCATCATCATCATCAGCCTCATCATAATCACCACCACCATCAGCAGCAGCATCGTCCTCTTCCACAACCTCCTCCTCGCCACCACCACCTTCGCCAGAACCACCACCACCCTCCTACTCCTCCTCCTCCTCATCATCATCACCATCATCATCATCAGCAGCAAGAGCTTCACCACCACCATGACCATCATCAACAACAACATCATCACCGTGACCCTCACCCTCACCCTCACCATCACCACAACCATCGCCATTCTCAGCATCATCATCATCATCATCATCATCATCAGCAGCAGCAGCATCATAATCACCCTCACCCTCACCCTCACCCTCAGCCTTACCATCGCCATCACCATCATCATCAGCATCACTATCATGGTCACCACCATCACCACCATCACCAACATCATAATCATCATCAGCATCAGCGTCCTCATCATCATCAGCATCATCATCATCAGCATCATCATCAATATAATCAGCATCATCATCAGCATCAGCATCATCGTCACCATCAATCGCCACCATCGCCACCATCATCATCATCATCATCATCGGCATCATCATGATCGTCATCATCCAGGGCTGGGCCTAAACGTTGTTGCTCGTTTTGGTTAACTACGTTGTGATTGTCGTTTTGTTCTGCCTGCTTTCCTGTACCTCCCTGCCAACACGAAAAACAGAACACAGCCGAAGTCCAGCTAAACAGCGTTTAGGTCCAGCCCATTCATCATCATCATCATCAGCATCATCAGCATCATCATCATCTTCATCATCATGATAACACTCATCAACAACGTCATCATCATCATCATCATTATCAGCAGCAGCATCATCATCAGCAGCATCATCTGCAGCATCATCACCTCCTTCAGCATCTTCATCAACATCATTATTATGATGAGGTTTCGTATTACTCTCCCTCCACACCAGCCTCACTCCTCCTGCTCCTCCTCCTCCTCCTCCTCCTCCTCCTCCTGCTCTTCCTGACCGTCATCCCTCCTTCCCCCCCCCCTGCCACCTCCCCGCTGCCTCCCTCTCCCCCTCCCCCCACGAACCTAACCAACTTTAGGAAAACGTCTGTGAAAAGAAAAAGCACCCGACCACGGTAGAAAAACGGCCCGAAAACACCTGCTTATCCTATAGATTGGGAGGCCCGACGTGGGTGCGGAAAAGATGGGTACGACGCCCAACAACAACTGTGGTCCAACACCGACAGCGGACGCCGTTGGGCAGCCGGCCGCGTCCCAAATGGACAACATCCGCGGGAGCACCGACAGCGAGCCCTGTGCAGATGAGCAGGAAATGCTGTCGGTTTTCGTCGCCATTCTTTGAAGGGGCCCACGGACACACAAATAAATACACACAAATATAATAATCCCCCATATTTTACAATATTTTTTGGATTTTCGTCTTCCCCCACACTTCCCATATTTTCCCATATTTTCTGGGGGTCGACGATTAATTGTGTCTGTGTGTTTTTTCCCCTCCTGATTCTTGCCGTACCCATTGCAACCCTCCAGAGTTAGTGTTTCACCCCCCCTCCACCAAGGAGAGCCTCAGAAGCACCGAAACAGCTCGTCCCCGGGCCTCTCCCGGGTGCCTCCTGACCATCATCTGGAGGCGAATCCAGCGGCAGCGACGAGGGCCTCCCAAGGAGGCTCGAAGAGGCGAAAACGAGGCAAGGATAGCTTCATCGGCGCATGTCCTAAGAAAAACGAAAAACGCCATACATGTAAACATTTCGAGCTCCGCGCGGACTTCTTGGATCCGCGCTACACCCCACTACGTGGCGCGCGAGCGCGCCAGGGGCGTCTCCGGGGGGGGGGGCCCAGCGCGGATGCAAAACACCCGCGCGGAGCGCTCAAAGTTTTATGTCTCTGGCGCTTTCTCTCCTTCGATGCCCCTCCTTCGATATCCTGTCTACAATTACTCAATATGAATACTATTCCCCCTCTTCCCCTGATGACGTCTTGGGAATATTCGCCCCCCCCCCCCCCCCCCCGCGTACATGTTTTCCCAAATGCTGCTCTCGCTGAGGCGCCGGCCTCATTTTCGGGCCCCGCTCGTTCCGAATCGTGCTCCCGCTGCAGCGCTGGCATCATTTCCGCCAGCGCCTGGGCTGCCCGAGCCGGCGCCCGGGCCGGCGCTCGGGCTGGGTCCAGAGCCGGTTCCGGCCGGCGCCGGAAAATCGAGTTCCGAGGCGGCGCCGAAAAAAGGCTATTCTAATACATATTTTTCTTTTGGCCTCCCGGGCCGATTCCGACGCCCAGGCCGGCGCCCGAGCCAGCGCCCGGGCTGGACGCCCGAGCCGGCGCCCGGGGCGGCGCCCGGGCCGGGTCCCGAGCCGGTTCCAGCCGGCGCCGGAAAATCGAGTTCCGAGGCGGCGCCGAAAAAAGGCCATTCCAATACAAATTTGTCTTTTGAAAATGCTGAATTTCTGCCTTCCCCGGAGTTAGGTTTTCGCCTGCAATTTTTCCCATAATACTGCTCTTGCTGAGGCGCCGGCCTCATTTTCGGGCCCCGCTCGTTCCGAATCGTGCTCTCGCTGCAGCGCTGGCCTCATTTCCGTGCTTCCGCTCGTTCCGAATCGCGCTCCCGCTGCAGCGCTGGCCTCATTTCCGCGCTTCCGCTCGTTTCGACTCGTGCTCCCGCTGCAGCGCTGGCGTCATTTCCCGTGCCATGCCACGGCATGCAATTCAATGCTAGGTTGATACTACGCTTCGCGGTGCTCTTCTACGCCATGCCACGCCGTGCTCTACAATGCATCGCGTACCCTTTCAGGATCATCGCCCTGCTTGACATCCGACCGTGCGAGTAGAGAGGGGATCTGCGCCATGGTAAGGGCTGGGAGGGAGGGGTAGGATGTCAGATATGACGCGAGCGCACCTAGCTTGATCATGCCCCCCTCCTCCTCCTCCTCCTCCTCCTCCTCCTCCTCCTCCTCCTCCTCCTCCTCCTCCTCCTCCTCCTCCTCCTCCTCCTCCTCCTCCTCCTCCTCCTCCTCCTCCTCCTGCACCTCTCCCCTTTCCCGGCCGCCGTCCTTCAGGACGCATCGATCTCCAGCGCGGAGGGGCCTGGCTCGCCCCTCCCCCCCTGGGCGGGCGGGGGCCCAGGAGGGGCGCGGAAGAAGAAGAGGGAAGAGGAGAGAGGGGAGGACGGGGGAGGCAAGGATGGCAACGGGGTTCTACTCAGAGGAGGAGGAGAAAGAGGAGGAGGAGGAGGAGGAGAAGCCCCAGTAACAGTTATCAGCAAGGAGGCGGAGGAGGAGGAGGAGGAGGAGGAGGAGGAGGAGGAGGACCTCCCCATCCGCCCTTCTCCCCCTCGGCTGTGCCGAAATGGGTGGCGGGGACGCATGTGTGCACCGCCACTGGGGCCTTCGGTGGCGCTCCCTGTGGGACCTCGAAGCGCGTGAGGGGCGCGAACGTGAGGGGTGTGCCCAGATGGCCCAAAGACTGCCCAGAAGAACCCATGATATTCCCACCAGAACAGGACTGCCTAAAATGGCCCCAAGAATAGTCAGAACAACCCAAGACGGCGGGCACCCCACTACGGAGCCAATCCCCCCAATATGAGAATCTGGGCGCGACGCCGAAGCGACATGGCCCGATCCGCCGACCCACGGGGTGGGCTATGAGCCCATTTCCCAAGACGGCCTCCGAGTCGATGCGTGGGAATGCCTGCCCTGCTCCGCCCGCCCCGGCCCGAGGCGGCTGACGGCAGCCTCCAGGAGCTCGCGGGCCTGTCCCGCGCAGCCCAGACACGGCCGCAAAGCGGCGGCCAGTCCACTATGGAGCCGAAAACCCCTGGATGCCGAACTCGACAAAAGCCCGACCCGCCGACCCGCGAGGCGGGCTGTGAGCACACATCCAAGAGGGGCCCCGAGACAGGCCTCCTCCTCCTCCTCCTCCTCCTCCTCCTCCTCCTCCTCCTACCTTGCTCACCCTGCTCCGCGCGCCCTGGCCCGAAGGCAGCGGACGGCACCACTTCACGACCAAGTCTTTCAAGTTTTGTCCCGCACAGGAATGGCATGTGCTCATATTGTTGTATCATGAACTGTTAACACGCAATGATGTGTTACGCCGAAAACAAACAGATGGTGTATCGACAGTAACGGAAATAGGTCATACGACGCCGGAAAATACATCTATGGTGTACAACTGCTCTTGTTGTTGAAAAATGTTGACACATAGAAACTATGTATTTGCAGACACGTGTGATATATGAGTTCTTCAAGATGAAAAAAAGTTGTTCCCAAACGACATGTATGGCCGGATCGGGAACCGGTATTCAGAGCGCTGCGGGGATGCACGAAAAGGTCGAGACGAGATGACTTGCAGGCATTCCATTCTAGTATACACCAGCGCACCGTAGCCGAACACATACACAAATGGCAGTTGTACAATAAGATAAACTGGTCGACATGATCGCAATTTTGTTCTTTTCGCTCCAACAGAACTGTCATCTCGGTGCAACATGCAGTTTTTATGTTGAGAAATGCATCACGCAGACGGGTACAAACGCAATGTTCATAAGTCTCCACCTGGTGCATTGTCTTGCCCAACGAGACAGCATACATGACATCTCGGTGCAACAACACATTTGTATATCTGCAACATGGTATTTTCGTGAAGCGCCAAACATAACGTAATGTTGTCGTATGTGCATGTTGGCAAGTACTTACAGAAGTTAGCATCCGATGTCGTCAGATAGCAGGTGTATGTAAGTGCGCAAGTGGTTGCAATCACTTGCAACCCACTTGTATGTGGGTTGCAACCCATTTGCACATGGGTTGCAAGCAGATAGCTCAGCGCCTTTCCTCTGGCAAGGCCCGAACCCATCCAAGCAGCCCTCGCGAATGCCCACGCGGTCCGCCGGGCGGCGGCCGGGCCTGTCGCCGAGGTACACGTGGCCGGTCCGGACGGCCTGGCCAAGGCGGGGAAGTACGGTAGGTTCGTGCCGTGTCGACTGGCGGCGACCCCGCCGCCAGCGTTCAACGTTGGACGCCGCCGACGACCCAGAATCGGTCGATGTTGAACAATCTGACACTTGGGAAGCGGCCGATCTCGGGAGCGCCCAAGAGGGGGGTGTCCAAGAGGGGGGGTGCAAATCATGGCCGGCGGCATGTGCGCGGCCCAGCGGGGGGGCCGGGACCGTATTGAAATAAGAAGAGGCGCCATGAAATCTGGGGAAGTATCATGCCCCCCGCCATGATATCCACCCCTCCCCTAGTCATCAACCCCCCCTTTTCCGCACCCGACGATCGCTCAAGGTTTAACGATCCCCGCGGTGTCAGGAACCAACGCCGGGGTCAACACGACAAGAACCCGCGGTAGGCGGCTGCTCGTCCGGCCCGACCAGCTCGTCCTCGTTGTTTGTTTTGGGTCGGGCGTGTCCCCCTACAGGCGGATCTTGGACGAAAAATAAAAAATACACAAAAAGACACCAAAAACTCAGAAATGGTAGAATAATTGTCCCCAGACTATTTTTCCCTACCTAGGCTCTGCCTAGAAGGGTTCTTACTCTCTTTCTTAAAGGAGCCGGGCAGTGGAACTCGCCCCGGGCGGTTCCACCAGTCCCCTGGGAGCGGTTCCCCCAGTCCCCTGGGAGCTTTAGCTTTAGCTTTAGTTTTAGCGTAGTTTTAGCTTAGCTTTAGCTTAGCGTTAGCTTAGCGTTGGCTTAGCTTTAGCTTTAGCTTAGCGTTAGCTTAGATTCAGCTTAGCGTTAACTTAGCTTTAGCTTAGATTTAGCTTAGCTTTAGCTTAGCTTTAGCTTAGAGTTAGCTTAGATTTAGCGTAGCTTTAGCTTAACTCAGCTTTAGCTTAGATTTAGCTTAGCTTTAGCTTAGCTTTAGCTTAGAGTTAGCTTAGATTTAGCGTAGCTTTAGCTTAACTCAGCTTTAGCTTCGATTTAGCTTAGCTTTAGCTTAGCTTTAGCTTAGCTTAGGTTTAGCTTAGGCTTAGCTTCAGCTTAGTGTTAGCTTTAGCTTAGTTTTAGCTTAGCTTTAGCTTGGCTGTAGCTTAGCTTTAGCTTAGTCTTAGCTTAGCTATGGCTTCGCTTTCGCTTAGCTTTAGCTTAGCTTTAGCTTAGCTTTATCTTAGATCAGCTTTAGCTTAGCTTTACTGTTACTACTAATGCTACTTTCCTAGGGGCTCCAACTCCTAGGTAGGGTCGCACTGGGATAATTGTTTACTATGTTTGATTATTCCTCCTGTCGAGGGACAGGCCCGACTTAATGTTTGTTTGTCCCTTAGTTCCAGCGGTCCCCAGGTCACCCAACTTCGCGCACCGCGCCCTGCGATGCGCTACGCGCGATTGCTCTTCGAGCCCTCGCGCCCTCGCGCCGCCCGCTCTGGCCGAGGCCACGGCGCACGAGGCGCGATCATCTTCACGCCAGAACTGGTGATCTGCGAGGACAGCAAGCGACCACAATAGAAATCAAAACATCCACCCCCATAATAACCACCCCGACACGCGAAGTCGTTTAGTAAACGCGCCCAAGGAAGGAATCAAACAGGGCAGGGCTGCTTAGTAAACGCCCAAGGCCGTTTGGTAAACGCCAATTGTCCGGTCCAGGTGGTTGTCCTCCCTTGACACGACCGCGTCGAGGACACACACACACACACACTCCAGGGGATGTCGTGCGCATGCCAAAAACACCGAAACTAGCTAGCTTCGTATCTGTTGTGGTTGATGTGGCGTCCCAGGATGGCCACATTGACCACACAACCAAAGTGCTCATGTCGAGGTTGGTGGGTTCTCCCCCCGAGGGGTTCTTTGATATGCATGGCTGATCTGGGAACCGATGGGAATGAAGGGTTACATTACAATCGATGACGAGAGGAGGCTGCATGGTGCAAGGCGGGCGCCACTCGCCAAGGAAGTGCTGTCCTGCGAGGGTGGCCGAAATGGCCGCTAAGCGATGAAGGCGAGACACCTGCCATGGCCCCAGACGTCGTCTCGCTTACAGTCGTAGAGCGACCATGAGGAGGAGGAGGAGGAGGAGGAGGAGGAGGAGGAGGAGGGGGGGGAGGAGGAGGAGGAGGAGAGGAGGAGGAGGAGGAGGAGGAGGAGGAGGAGGAGGAGGAGGAGGAGGAGGCGGAGGAGGAGGAGCGAGGACGGAGGAGGAGCACAGCAGGGAGGAGGAACGAAGCGGCTCCTCTGGCCACGGCCGGCCTCGGCCACGCGTGGGCCCCCGCCATCGGGATATCGCGGGGGCGGCTCTGACGCCAGAGAGCCTCATCCTCCTCCTCCTCCTCCTCCTCCTCCTCCTCCTCCTCCTCCTCCTCCTGCTCCTCCTCCTCCTCCTCCTCCTCCTCCTCCTCCTCCTCCTCCTCCTCCCCCGGCTGTGCCCCGTGCTCTGCTCATGCTCCCGTGCTCTCAACGCCAGGCCCCTCGCGGCGTGGACAGGACCAACAGGGGCCACCCGAACACCAGAGTCCCGCCTGAGCCCAGTGGTCGCTGCGTCCGTGCCCTGGCTTTAGGTCGGGCGCGTCCCCCTACAGGCGAATTTTGGACGAAAACCTAAAAGTTCAAGAGAAACAAACAAAACAAATATGAAAAATACTCGAAAAACCCTTCCCTGACTATTTTTCGACTATCTCCGAATCTTCCTCCTGCAAAGGGACAGGCTCGACTTAACCTTGGCTGTGCCCCGTTTTCTGCTCATGCTCCCATGCCCTCCCCACCAGTCGGGTCGGGCGAAAGGGGGGGATAGCAAAGGGGGGGGTTGAGAATCAGCTCACGTAGCTGACTTTCCCGGCGCCTCCCGGCGCCGGAGGCGCCCATGTATCGAGGAATGGGCCCATCGGTGAGGCCGAAACCAGCTGCATGCAGCAGATTTCGTAACCCCCCCTTTCCCAAACCCCCCCTTTCGCCCGACCCAAACCAGATCCCTCGCGGCGTGGACGAAACCAAGAGGGGCGGCTTCGGGCCGCGCTCGGCCTCTCCTGGGGGACGGCGAGTGGGGTCTGCCTCCGGCGCTCCTCCTCCTCCTCCTCCTTCTCCTGCGCTCCTCCTCCTCCTCCTCCTCATCCTCCTCTTCCTCTCCTCTTCCTCCTCCTCCTCCTCCTCCTCCTCCGCCTCCGCCTCCGCCTCCGCCTCCTCCTCCTCCTCCTCCTCCTCCTCCTCCCTCCTCCTCCTCCTCCTCCTCCTCCTCCTCCTCCTCCTCCTCCTCCTCCTCCTCCTCCTCCTCCTCATCCTCCTCCTCCTCCTCCTCCTCCTCCTCCTCCTCCTCCTCCTCACCACTCGCCGTCGCTCGGACGTCAATCCTCGAGCGTCTCCTCATTTCACCAGCCTCGAGTTTATTCCCTATCCCCAAGCTTGACACGCCAAGAGGCGATGACAGTCTCAGGGATGCGCCCTCAAAAAATAGGGGAATCCCTGAGATCGGCATCGTGATGAGGAGGTGCCCAGCAGAGGGATAGGGATATGTTCAAGGCTGGTAATTCTTCGGCGTTTTGACACTGGGCGGAAAAGGGGGGGGCGAGGGGGGAGGGTCTGGCTCCGGACCTCTCTGCTTCGTGCGACTGTCTGCAGCGGTGCGCCCCATGGGGGAAACTCCACCTGCCAGCAACAGGCGCAAAAAACAGCCAAGATCTACTGCAAGGGGGGAGGGGGGGGGTGCGAGGGCCCGCGCCGATCGGCAAACCCCGTGCATGTTTCGGCTCCGCGCATGTATGTTTCGCACGATGGTCCAAAATGCTCCTCGACGGTCCTTGACGGAAACAATGCATACGTACGAGCGATGCCAAGCACCCCGAAAGCCGCCCACTCGGGCGCCGCGGTCGCCCCCGGCGCCCCGCGCCTGCTCGGGAGCGCCGGATCCCCCTGGTGCGCACCCCGGGGGGCCCCGGAGGTCTTCCCGAGGGGGGGGCCACACGCGAACCCTACTGACTACCCACCAGACCACCCCAACCCAACCCGAAGACCCGAATTTGACCCGAATTTGACCCGAATTTCGGGTTGGGGGGGGTACGGATTCCATGTGTTTTTCAACGTTCCCCGACACCCCCCCCCACTGGAAATGGAGGGCAAATTGAGGCCTGCGGGTTGAATTGGGGTGGTTTGGTAGGTGGTGACCTACAGTCGGGGCCTTGACGTAAGGAACCCAAAATAAGGAACGGGGGCCCTTTTTTCCATACGTGAAAGTTCGATGTCCTATCGAAAACCTTAAGGAAAACCTGAGGCAAGCTGCGAAACACGTAAGGAACGCGGAGCCCCTCCCCAACGAAAAGGGTTCCTTCTTCAGGTCCCCGACTGTACCCCGCCCCCCCCACGAGTTCTGAGGGGGAGGGTGGGGCTCCCTTCGTCCGAGAGCTCCCCAGCGAAGTGCATGAAGCCCACTCCCCCCCATCAGAAGTCGTGGGGGGCAGGGGTGGGGTTCGCGTGTGGCCCCCTGCCGAGGCCATCCCAGAGCTCACCTTCGGTGACAGCTCATGGGCGCCTCCCATACCATCTTGTCGGCTCTTGCGAGCCGACGCCAGTCGACGCTAAATCGACGCCAATCGACGGCAAATCGACGCTAATATCGACGCTGACCGACGCTAGATCGGCGCTACCTCATCGACTCCCAGACGCTAGTCGACGCTGATCGTCGCTAAAGGCGGGATTAAGAGGGCATACCAGACTCCCATGAGTTGCTACCGAAACTCTCGAACCTGCCTGGCGGGGCCTTCAAAAACATGACTAGACTTAATCTGATGTTATTCTCGGACTCCTGCTGAAAGTATCCCACAAAAGCTGAACCGCTACAGCTCGTGCCAGGACCGTCAACGCAAGAAGCCCGAGCCCCAGCACACTCGAGCCTTAAGTCTCTTCCCCCCGTCCTGGGCAGGCCTCGGCCCACGCCACCGCGCAGGTGGAGTAAGCCGACGCTCACATCGAACAGGATGACCTCCCTATTTCGGGGGCGTCCAAGAGTGAAGGGGCCCCAGAACACACAAATAACTACACACGAATAACAATGTTCCCCATATTTTCCCATATCTTCTGTGCTTTTGTCTCTCCCCCCCCACTTCCCATATTTCCCCACATGTTCGTGGAATCGACGATGAATTGCGTCTGTGTGTTTTTTCCCCTCCTGAAAGTGGGGGGCGTCCAGGAGGAGGCGATCGAAACGCGCGCGACCCGAGGAGCGTGCGCGGGCGAGGGGGGCAGGACGGGCCGGGAAGAGGCGGGGGCGACGACGGCCGGACAACTGCCGCCCCAAAGCCCGTCCACCACCGCCCCGCGGGCCGTCTCCAGCCCCCGTGTGGAAGCCTCCGAGATGGGGTCCGAGCAAATGGGGTCGGAGCATCGCGCCGCATCGCCAACTGACTACCTACCAGACCACCCCAACCCAACCCGAAGACCCGAATTTCGGGTTGGGGGGGGTAAGGGTTCCACATGTGTTTTTTCGATGTTCCCCGAACCCCCCCCACTGGAAATCGAGGGTAAATCTGAGCCTTCGGGTTGGGTTGGGGTGGTTTGGTGGGTGGTGACCAACGCCTCGCCGACGCTATCGTCGACGCATCGGCGACGTCCGCGGCGCATCGGCTCCGTCGGCGTGGAGAGCATCGGGCTCCACCTCGGAACCGTATCGCCGATGCATCGGCGATGCGGCGCGATCCTCCGGTCCCTTCTACTCGGACCCCATTTGGGATGCGTGGATGTTCCCAGTGCTCACCTCCCTCTTGGGCGCCGTTCATCTCCCCCCCGCCGACATGAGCATCATTCAACCGATACTTTTCCCCACTGGCACGGCCGTGGCAACGCTGGCCGACATGCCTTCTAGGCACCCAGACGCTCACGTTGAACCTTTTGTTCCCAACCATCCTGTGGTGTTGGGTCCTCGTTTTGAAGAGACGGTGCCCCGCGTCTCCTTCCTTCCTCCTTCCTCCTCCTCCTCCTCCCTCCTCCCCCTCTTCCTTGCGTTTCACCCGCCCAGTACAGCGTTTCGTAGCCCCATAGGGAGCTCCGCCGAAGGCCCCAGTGCTGCCGTCCGCATGCGTCCCGCACACCCATTTCGGCACACCCCTCACACGTTTCGTGGCCCCACAGGGAGCTCCACCGAAGGCCCCAGTGCTGCCGTCCGCATGCGTCCCGCACGCCATTTCGGCACACCCCTCACACGTTTCGTGGCCCCACAGGGAGCTCCACCGAAGCCCCAGTGCTGCCGTCCGCATGCGTCCCGACACCCATTTCGGCACACCCCTCACACGTTTCGTGGCCCCATAGGGAGCTCCACCGAAGGCCCCATGGCTGCCGTCCGCATGCGTCCCGCACACCCATTTCGGCACACCCCTCACACGTTTCGTGGCCCCACAGGGAGCTCCACCGAAGGCCCCAGTGCTGCCGTCCGCATGCGTCCCGCACACCCATTTCGGCACACCCCTCACACGTTTCGTGGCCCCACAGGGAGCTCCACCGAAGGCCCCATGGCTGCCGTCCGCATGCGTCCCGCACACCCATTTCGGCACACCCCTCACACGTTTCGTGGCCCCACAGGGAGCTCCACCGAAGGCCCCAGTGCTGCCGTCCGCATGCGTCCCGCACACCCATTTCGGCACACCCCTCACACGTTTCGTCACACGTTTCGTGGCCCCATAGGGAGCTCCACCGAAGGCCCCATGGCTGCCGTCCGCATGCGTCCCGCACACCCATTTCGGCACACCCCTCACACGTTTCGTGGCCCCACAGGGAGCTCCACCGAAGGCCCCAGTGCTGCCGTCCGCATGCGTCCCGCACACCCATTTCGGCACACCCCTCACACGTTTCGTGGCCCCATAGGGAGCTCCACCGAAGGCCCCATGGTTGCCGTCCGCATGCGTCCCGCACACCCATTTCGGCACACCCCTCACACGTTTCGTGGCCCCACAGGGAGCTCCACCGAAGGCCCCAGTGCTGCCGTCCGCATGCGTCCCGCACACCAGGTGTGTGGCGTGCCGACATGGGCGTCGCGGCGCGCGGGCGCTGCCGTCGGGGTTCCCAGGGAAGCCCCCTGCAGAGGCGACGCTCAGAGTCACGAGTACCGAGAGTCACGCAGACCCAAACTGTTCACAGTCGTATACATACATTTACACTGGGCGTATCCATGCACGCACTCATGCGAATAGAATCAATCGCGCGCAGATTCATTCATAATCAGACTCGTTCGCGATCCGACTCGCACGCGCTCAAGCTTTCATATTCGGACCTATCGTCTTCGTTCGTGTTGTGTATACTGCCACGCATTTCGGCACACCCCTCATACGGCTCGTGGCCCCATAGGGAGCGCCACCGAAGAATATATTCACAATTGCGGTACTCTCAACTGCATATGGTTGCGTCCTTCGCCAGGCTAATTTTATAAGGAATTCTTATATTTTAGTGTTTAAGAACATGTTCAAGAGTTTGCATTTTCTTAAATATAGTATAATAGTGTCATTGATGTAGCATGTGCATGTATATGTACGGCGTTGCAAATTGCGTTGCGCGCTTGAGCAGACACCCGCGCACGCATGATACTCGCATGCGCTGCTCTGGCCACGGGCCACGCCCCGCCTAGAAATATACTTAGGATACGGGGCATAGAAATAGATGTTACGATAAACCCCCGCACAGTTTGCAAGTGACCACAGCATAGCATGGCACAGCACAAGACAACATAGCATAGTTTCGCGTCGGCATAATGCAGCATAGCGTAGCATAGGGTCAACGGAATCGCGGCGCAAGCCCGACTGCGGCCAAACCCTAGACTGACTGACTGCAAACGAATGACTGCAAACGAATGACACACATTCCAAATTACTGCAAACGAAGCCCTTGTCTCATTTCCTGCTGACTGCAAAACGGGTTCCCTAGCCGCACGATGAGGCAAAGCTGGATTCCCTAAAAGCCTACTTTCTTCAGCGCCAAGGCAGCGGTGGCAGAGCGGCGAGAGTAGAGTTCTTCACCTACGATCCCCAAGCCCTTGCACTTCGTAGTCTCAGCGTGCCAAGCCCTAGAGCGGATCCTCTTCGTAAGCGTCTTCTCGCTCACGCCAGTGTCGTCTGCCTTTTGTTTACCCCGATGGGATGTAGGCGGTGCCCCGATGGTGCCCCGACGGTGCCCCGGCGGTGTCCCGACTTATGGCGCCCCGAAGGTGTCCCAGGGATGCCTGTTCTTATGGTGCCCCGACGGTGTCCCGATTTAGTGTAGGTGGTGCCCCGATGGTGTCCGACAGAGTTTTTGATGTTCGTGTTACAATAATACCCTTCTATTGGAAAAAAGGCGTTTAGGCTTTGATCGGCTCGGTACCTGCTTGCCGTTGCTGGCGGGCTCCTCGAGCGCGTCGCCAGTGCTCGCGTCGGCGCTCTTGCTCTGCTTGCTCGTCTTGCTCTTCGGTTTGCTCGTCTTGCCCTGCTTGCTCTGCTTGCTCTCGTCTTGCTCTGCTGGCTCGTCTTGCCCTGTTTGCCGTGCTTATTTTTCTTCTTGCCGCGTTTGATATTTTTGCCTTTTCTTGAAGAGGGCGGTCAACTCGACGGGAGTTCTCGGCCTCTCGTAGGGGGCGCCTGCCAAAGCAGACATTTCTGTAGAACTGAGAAGGTCGTGCTTCTTCGGGTCGGGGGTCTTGCGGCTCAAACGCCCCTTGCGCGGGGTGACCAAGCTCGGCGTTGCGCCGGTGCCTCCAGGACCCACGCGCTGCGGTGTTGCCACTGCTGCGGAACAAGCTGGTTCCCGCATCGGTGGCGGAGTTCTGAAACAAAAAAAAAAAAAAAAAATCAATATCGAAAATATCATTGTCGTCATGCTCGTATAGTAAAAAACGCTTGCTCTGAACTGTCCTCGGATTTCTCTGTAGAGATCGTACAAATCGACTGTGGACGTCCTGGCTGTTGTTCTTGTATATCGACGTCGTCAGCGGTGGGCGCGGGCTGGCTCACGGCGACGTCGATGAGATGCAGCGCCGATTGGAGGCTCGAGCATTTTTCGGGAACCTTCTTACTCAAGCGTTTCACCTCGCGAAGCTGGCCAATCATCGTTCGTAGATTAATGACGCCCCTCTCAATACGTAGCACCCCGCAATTGCGGATAAGAGTGAGGGGGCGGGCGCGGGCGACGCGGGCGTCGTCGAGCCGGCGGACCTCGTGGCCCCCACCTTCCTTGTCGATGGCGCTCTCTTCCACCTCCTCCTCCTCCTTCTCCTCCTCTTCCTCCTCCTTCTCATCCTCCTCTTCCTCGTCCTCATCGTCATCGTCATCCTCCTCCTCCACCTCGTCCTCCTCCTCTTCTTCCTCGTCCTCCCTCTCCCCCCCTCGTCTTTTCATCATGGTCCTCCCATTGTCGTCCTCTCCCTGATCGACCTCCATCATCGTCCTCCCATTGTCGTCCATCATCATCATCCTCCCCATCCTCCCCCTCCTCGTCCTCCTTCTCCCCCTCCTCCCCCTCCTCCCCCTCGTCCTCCTGCTCCTCCTCCTTTTCTTTCTCCACGTTCTCCTTACATCCTCTCTTCTTCTACGTTCTCCTCGTCCCCTGTTCACTCATCCTGCCTCCCCCTCCTTTCCCAAGATAACTGCAACGCAATCCTTTTTTCCCACTTTATGCTCCCCGCCTTTTCTGATCAAGGCAACTCGCCAGGGCAAAGTTGCTGGACGGGCTGGCGTGGATGTGCGGGGCGTGCAGAGGTCCTTGCGGGCTCAGACGGCATGCAAGAATCCGCCGCCGCGCTTGTGCGGCATTGGTTTGTTCAGTGAACGTGGTTTAGGTCGCGGGTGGGTCGCGGGCTCTCCACCTCCACCTGGAAGGAATGCAAAAGCAGCCCGCCGCAAGCGCCAAAAAAATTGGTTCGTACACGGAACGAGGTTTGGGTCGCGGGTGGGCCGCGGGTTCTCCACAGGGAACGAATGCAAAGGATGCCCGCCGCAGGCGCCGAAAATGTGGTTTGTACCCTGAACGTGGTCGCGGGTGGGCCGCGGGTGGGCCGCGGGCTCTCCACCTGAAACGGATGCATAACATGCCCGCCGCAGGCGCCGAAAAATGTGGTTTGTACCCTGAACGTGGTTTGTGCCGCGGGTTGGTCGCGAGTTGGTCACGGGATGTGTCGCGGGCTCTCCACTTGGAAGGAATGCAAAAAAGCTCGCCGCAGGCGCCGAAAATTGTGGTTTGTACCTTGAACGTGGTTTGGGTCGAAGGTGGGTCGCGGGTGGGCCGCGCGGTAGGTCGCGGGTGGGTCGCGGGTGGGTCGCGGGTGGGTCGCGGGCGGGTCGCGGGTGGGTCGCGGGGTGGGCCGCGGGGGGGTCGCGGGATGGGTCGCGGGTTGGGTCGCGGGGTGGGTCGCGGGGTGGGTCGCGGGGTGGGTCGCGGGGTGGGTCGCGGGTGGGTCGCGGGTGGGTCGCGGGTGGGTCGCGGGGTGGGTCGCGGGGTGGGTCGCGGGTGGGTCGCGGGGCGGGTTGCGGGTGGGACGACGACAACAAACAACAACAACAAACAACAACAACAAAAATCCGCACCGCGGAATTCCACATCAGCCACGCACCCAGGGACAGTGAATGACCGTTCGGCCCCCTCACTCTGATTTGCAAAGGTATCGAACTTAGTATCTTTAGATTGGTTTAGCCATGTATCAAGTTGCTTTGAGAAATACTTCTGGTTGATCAGATTCCCCTTTGTCTTGGCAAGGACGTCGGCGATAGGTTGGCGCCGCGGCACAAGCATTGCAAAATCTGGCTTAGCTTTGAAAAGACCAATCTTGTAATAGTAATTCCACACAGCTTCAGGGGAGGCAATGGCAACTGTAATACTGCTATCGAGTATCTCTTCTGCGCCGCTGCCAGAAATGTGAAACCGTTCGGCCCTGGCGGCCGAAGAAGTCATCCGTGAACCGTAAAAGCAACTCAAATTGGCAATCAGCTGTTCCGAAAATAAAATATGAGCCCGCAGAAAATCCAAATGTTCTATACGCACGACATACGCACACACACAGACACCGCCAAGTCAAAAAGACCTAAGTTGATCAAAGTTGCATGTGTTGGTTGTTGTTACGTTTGTTGTTTCTCATAATGGATGTGAATTTGACCTTGACTTTGACTTTCACTTTGACTTCATAGTTTGAGCCAAGCTTTGAACCTACTGGAGACCACTGAGAGACCCCTGGGAGACCTCTGCGACCTCTGGGAAACCCTTTAAGACCCTGGGAGACCCCTGGGAGACCTCTGGGACCTTTGGGAGACCCCTCGGATACCTCTGGGACCTCTGGGAGACCCCCGGGAGACCTCTGGAACCTCTGGGAGACCCCTTCAAGCCCAAAGAGTCGCGTAGAACATATTTCTGAAGACGGCCGAGGCGCGCTTCCACACGCCACACCAGCGTTGCAGGCTGAATGCCTAGACGCAGCTAGTCGTCGAGGCCACGCCAAACAAACCGCGCATATAATGAAAACATGCCGAGTCGAACCTCAACCAATGTCGCGCACCTTCTTTCTGCCATTCTTCGCCCTCTCCTTGGTGCCGAAGTTCAAGGCCCACGTCTCGATCTCGAGGTGTTCCTCGAGAATCTCGCTGACCTTCTCGATGAGCGCGGGCACGTTCTCGCGCCTGGTATTCTCAGGGTCTGCCATCATATGCTTGACCGTGCGTGCGCAGCGTTGGCCTTCTTCACGAACTTCCCCATGTCGGTGGCGAGCGCGAGCACCCCTGCTCGACGGTTTGATTGCGTCTGCGGCAACAACATGTTCATCTCGCAAATCTTGTCGTTCAATTGCACGACAATTTCTGCGGCGACAACGGCTCCATAAACTCTGCGACATCCTTCTCGTCTTGCTCCTGGCGGCTCAGCGGTTCGTTCTTCACCTCGACGGCGGGCGCGTTTTCTTCCTTCTTGAAATTCTGCAAGTTGACCTCCTCGTCGGCGCCCGGACGGTTGGCCTCCAACTTCTGCTTGTTCAACGCCCCGTCTTTGTCGAGCTGCTCCATCCACTCCATCGGCACTGCGTACTCCTTCAGCGGATCCTCGCTGCCCCCTGCGATTGGATCTGGGCGAGTCTCCAACATGTCGTTGCCATGCTGGTCGACGTCGCCACGCCAAGATGTTCTTTTCTGAGGGCGAACTTCGGCGTCCATGTTCTCTGCCCACATCCACGTCTCCTGGCGGCCCCTCTCTCCGCGTCGAACTGCTCGCTCTTCTCGTTCTCGACGGTTTTGACGGTTCCCTTCTTCTGCCCCACGTAGGCCATGTAAATCAAGAAGCCGTTCTGCCAGTAGCATATGGGGCTGCCATAGCGAATGGCCTGCCACTCGCACAGGCGCAAGAAGAGGCGAGGGTTTTGGTTGGAATTTCCAAAGCTTCAGTGGAGCAGCTCCGCCCGATGCTTCCGCTGACAATTGGCCGCGCAAGCAACGCAATGTCCGGCCAATATCAGGCGGCCGCCTCTTCGCACCGCCAGAAAGAAACATGCCCTCCGATTCAATGATGCCATGGAAATCAACGAGGCACTGGGCGATGCCCAAACGACGGCGATCGTGGACAGCGCCGTCCGTCATTGTGACCGGGTGCGGGTTTCAACGCGAACCTGGCGAGGTGACGCTTTGCAGCGGCCTTGGCCTTAACCTTCGGCCAGCCCCCTGCCGTGCGAATCCGTTCAACCTTGAGCTTGCCCTGAAGACGCGATCTCTCTCTTTCGTCGACTTGTAGTGCGCTTGCATCTCGTTAAAATAGCATAGCTGCGTTTTCTTTAGCGTTGGGCGCGCCCCACGTGCGGGCCAATACCAACTCCCAAAAGATATGTCCAACGACGTGTGAAGCTACGCCTTGATCGACAGCGTGTAAGACGTCAATCATCACGCATTCCAACCGCAGACCGATCGCGTTATTGAAAAAAACAAGCAGAACGCGCACCTCTGCCACGTACGACTCGCGCGTGCGCATCGTCCGACGCCAAACAGCACGCGGCCGACAGTCCGTGAACACGAGTTCCGGGATGGTGCTGTTAGCTTTACACATCCAGCACATTTCTTCTGCTCCATTCCACGCAGGGAACTTAAAGAGTTCACACATGAACAGCCAGTCCCCACGGACTTGAATGAAAACGCCTTTCCAACCGCCTGCGAGGTAGTCACTTGTGGTGGCCACAGGGAAGCCAAACCAATTTACACTAGGAGGAATGCCTGTCAAAACCGCGTTCATACTCCAAGCGAAGATTCGCATGATCTCGTCAAGCGCGCCTGCAGTTACATCTAAGTTCTTCAGAAGCGTGAAAACGAATCGCTTTGCAGTCGTACTTCCAGTGCCAAGCCAAGACTTCCATGTAAAGAAATACACCGACTCTGTCTAGAAAACGCACCAGCATCGCCATGCAGCCCGACCAGAACTGATCGTGCCCAATCTTCGCGCTTCAAAACAGGGCGTGCTGATACAAATGCAGTGTCTTTCATCGATTCCCAAAAAAATCGAAGGCCGCGCCTTCTGGCCCCGTCACGCAGGTTTGCCACGTCCCAGGCGCATCCATGGAAAGCCAGCGAAACCACTCATGTGGCAGAAAGAGTGGGCGCACTATCTTGCCTCTAGCTGTAGGCAATTCAGCCCACGTGAAATCAGGTGTACCTCTCGGCTTCACAAAAAATGCAACGAACGATCGCTGCGCGTTTTGCGCGCGAAAAGAGCGAGCGAAACTCTGAAGCCCACGGGCCCCCTGGTTATGGGCAGCAGCGCAGTACCCCAGTACCTTCCCGGAACTCAGTTTCCCTCGGCCCCAATCGCGCTTCATAGCAGCAGTGAGTGGGAGATCGGTTTCGGCACTGCGGGGCTCATCCGCTGCAGACGGCCCTTCGGCGGCGTGACGCTGGCGAACCCCTCTCTGCGGCACCGACGACGCCTCCACTCTCGAGCTAGACGGGGCGCCAGGCGCACCTGATTCCTCCAAACGTTGGCGCACGCCGCCACGACCGACGGAAAAAACAGCAGGAATGGCGCCGCCGCGGGCCCCCCCGTCGCCAGATAGGTCTGCCACGCGTCGCTTCACACTTCCAATCATCCGACACGCGTGGAGCTTAATTCTGGGGGCGCTGGAGCCAACGCTTGAGCCAAAATGACTACGGATTTGAGGAGTGGCCGAGAGAAGCAAAGCCTTTGCAGGGGCAGCAAGGACAGCCGCTCTATATCCAGTGCCATAATATAACGAGGGTGATAACATGAAATAAACATGTCGGCTACATGATTTGTTTGTTTGTGCCTCGCTGAGGAAACCAATGCGAACATGTTTAAAAATATGTCACATCCAGCAAACAGTCAATAAACACCTAACACAACAAATGGCAAAACAAAAATAGGAAACAAACCAAAACAAAACTTAGAATTAAGAAAACAATGCAAAATCACTTACATTGTAATTTTCTGTTACAAATAAATAAAAACGTTCATTATAAAACATAATGATCGAGCGTCATGGCAGGGACATATGCTGCCCCCCGTTTGGGCTTCGCGGGACCCATCCCCACCCGGGCGAACAACACTCGGGAACCCCCAAATGGTGTGGTGACCACACCGCGCGGTTCGCCAGTGGGGATTCCTGGCCGTCGCTCGGACGTCCATTCCGTGTTTTTTTTTTTTCTGGTTCGTGCGTGTTGTTTCCCAACCCTCTTGCGTTGGGTACTCGTTTTGAATAGAGCACTGCGGTCTCGTCTCCCCTCCTCCTCCTTCCCGCCCCCCTCCTTTCCTCTCTTCCCCTCCTCCTCTTTTCTCTTGCATCCCTTCTCCTTTCGTCGCTCCTCCTCTTCTCTCTTGCTTCCCCTCACCTCTCAACGTCGGTCCTCCTCTTCTCTCTTGCCTTTTTACGTCGCTTGCCCCTCGCCATCCCTGGGGGGCTGCGATCTGTGAAACTGTCGCCACTTTCGAGGGCTGCTGGGGGGTCCAGCACAGTGACGTCGCACGGGGACTCCGATTCGACCTCGCCATCGCTGGGGGGGGGCTGCGATCTGTGAAACTGTCGCCACTTTCGAGGGCTGCTGGGGGGCCCAGCACAGTGACGTCTTACGGGGACCCAGATTCGACCTCGCCATCCCTGGGGGGCTGCGATCTGTGAAACTGTCGCCGCTGTCGAGGGCTGCTGGGGAGCCCAGCACAGTGACGTCTTACGGGGACTCAAATTAGACCTCGCCATCGCTGCGGGGCTGCCATCCGTGAAACTGTCGCCACTTTCGAGGGCTGCTGGGGGGGGGCAGCGGAGTGACGTCGCACAGGGGACCCAGATTCGACCTCGCCATCGCTGGGGGGCTGCGATCTGTGAAACTGTCGCCACGTTCGAGGGCTGCTGGGGGGCCCAGCACAGTGACGTTTTACGGAGACTCATACTAAACCTCGCCATCGCTGTGGGGCTGCGATCCGTGAAACTGTCGCCACTTTCGATGACTGCTGAGGGGCCAAGCCCAGTGACGTCTTACGGGGACTCAGATTCGACCTCGCCATCCCTGGGGGGCTGCGATCTGTGAAACTGTCGCCGCTTTCGAGGGCTGCTGGGGGGCCCAGCACAGTGACGTCTTACGGGGACCCAGATTAGACTTCGCCATCCCTGTGGGGCTGCGATCTGTGAAACTGTCGCCGCTTTCGAGGGCTGCTGGGGGGCCCAGCACAGTGACGCCTTACGGAGACTCAAATTAGACCTCGCCATCGCTGGGGGGCTGCCATCCGTGAAACTGTCGCCACGTTCGAAGGCTGCTGGGGGGGGCAGCGGAGTGACGTCGTACGGGGACCCAGATTCGACCTCGCCATCCCTGGGGGGCTGCGATCTGTGAAACTGTCGCCACTTTCGAGGGCTGCTGGGGGGCCCTGCACAGTGACGTCTTACGGGGACCCAGATTAGACCTCGCCATTCCTGCGGAAAGAAGCTCAAGGAGCTCGATGACAGCATCGACGCTGCGAACGCGGCGGGCCTCGTCTTCATCGAGCCAAAGAGTTCGAGCCCGTTCGACTTCCGCCAATACAAGGTCACGCGCACTGGCTTCGTCATCTCCCACGCCGAGGTCCTGACGTCCACTGCCTGCCAGGGCCGCACCATGCACCGCGGAGTCATTGTTGACGCAGGGTGCACGGATGCGAACGACCTGGACGCTCTATGGCTGCACCTTTACGTGATGCTGTCCAGGGCGACGACGATAGGCAACCTACTGATGGTGCGCGACCCCGGCCTTGACTTTCTTGCCCGCGGCCCACCGGCAGACCTTGCGGAGAAACTGCGGAAGTTCAGCCCCCGCACTGCAACATGCAGGAAGGAGGCAGAGAAGCTGGCGCGCGAGCTAGGTCTCGATCGCTCTTTGCACTAGATATAAACAGGTATCATCCTGTGGACAGGCAGCAGGCATGCGTTGACCGAGCTCCTGCAAAAAGGAAACAGTCTCTTGCTTCCTCCCTCCTCTGTCATCATCGCCGCCCTAGTCCTCCTGTCACCTTATGCATTCACGCTGCTGCTGCTGCCGCGATGGCTCCTCGCCCCTCCCTATTAGGTTCGTCCTTCTCCTATCCTTCGTTCCTGCCCCCGTTATCCCCGTCTTATCGATTGCTGTCCTGAGAGTCGTGCAACATTACGTGTCCCATGCAGCTAACACTACAAATCTCCGCGCATGCATTGTCATTGTTCCTGCTAATGTTTCCCTACTCTTCTTGCCACGTGATTGCATTGGGTTGGGTACGTCGCAGGGTAATTTTTGGCCAAATGATCAAGGATACTCCTCGATGGTCCTCGCCGAAAGAAAAATGCACACGCCCGAGCGATGCCAAGATTCGGGGTCACCGCGCGTTATCGGGACACGAGTCGTTCTCAGAGGACGCCTCGGGCGACGGGGGCCTCCGAGGGCCCCAAGGCAGCGCGGTGGCGGGGGCGCGCGGGGAGGTCTCCGGGCACTTCGAGAGGCCGCCGCGCGGTCCGTCGCCACACCGCTTCAGGACCACGAGTTGGGGCACCTGGCGCCAGCTCGACATCGCCAGGAGTGCATATTTATATATATATATATATATATATATATATATTATATATATATATAATGACACCCAAAAAAAAACGTGGGGCCTCCCAAACCCCCGACGCCGTGGGCTTCTCACGGCGTGGGCCCCCAGAGGCCTCGGCCCGCTCCCTGGGACAAGTCTTCCGTGCCGAGCCGTTGTTGAAGGGGCCCTGGGACAAACAAAATACATGCACACAAAAAAAAGGATTCCCCATCTTTTCCCATCTTTTCTGGGTCTCTGTCTTCCCCCCCACTTCCCATTGTTTCCCATATTCTCTGGGGACTCGACGATGAATTGTGTTTGTGTGCTTGTTCCCCTCCTGAGTTGGTGTTGACGGCCCCGGGGCACGGCAAGGGGCCCGCGGAGCCGAGAGAGCGGAGAAGCGCCTCCCCGCCGTGAGTGCAGCTCGAGATGGTGGGCTGGCTCTCCGCCACCACCACCACAGCCACAGCCACAAGCAGGAGGGGGAGGGGGTCCTCCTCCTCCACCTCCTCCTCCTCCTTGTCCTCCGCCTCCTCCCCTCCTCCAAACTGCAGGGCTGGTTCTAATACGTTGGATCTTAAAATGTAGGAGTTTTGATACATGATGAATGTATGAATAAATGAATGCATAACCTCATCCTTTTATTTCTTAATCAACCCTTCATTTGTAAGACATGGTCCGCACGCGGAGCGTGTATTAAAACCGGAGCTGCATGGTGGTGGTGGAAAACAGGCCCGTGACGAGACACGGTTCAGGGGGACGTAAGACCTGGGTACAGGGGACCCGGAAATCCCCGACGAGGCCGTCAAAAAATGACGAGGACGAGCCCGCATTCTGACGAGGCCTCCCGCTGCAGACATCCCACGGAACTCCTCCTCGTCAAAATCCGAGGCGCGGTCGTCAAAAGACGATGGCGAACCCGAGTCCTGGCAAACCCGGGTCTTACACCATCAGCATCATCATGACCATCATCAGCAGCATCATCCTCAGCATCATCATCAGCATCACATTAATCCTCCTCCTCCTCCTGCTCCTCCGACTCCTCAGCCTCGTCGTCCTCCTCCTCATCAGCATCCGCCTCCGCCTCAACCTTCGCCTCCTCCTCCTCATCCTCAACCACCTCCTCCCGCTCCTCCGAACGGTGGAGCTGCGACAGTGGCCCCACGAGGGTGGCCAGCGGCCGAACGACGGCGGCGCGCTGGCGCCGTTTCTGGCCCGGGCGGCCGCTTCTGGCCGCAGCGAGCCGGCCGCCGCGCGTGCGGGGCGGGGGGGAGGCCTCGGGCCGGGACGCCCGAGATGGGCACTCCAGACTTCGTGATAAAAAGGGAGGGGGTCTGGACCCTCCCAGACGGGAAGTTCTAGACCCCCCCCCCCCTGGGAGAACCCTCCAAGACATCGTCCCCAGACCCCCCCCCAGGCCCTCCAAGATGGCCTGGAAGAGACCCCCCCCCCTCAAATGAGACCCCCCTCCCTTGATTACGAAATCTGGAGCAGGGGAAGATGGGCACGATGCCCAGCAGCAGGCGCTGCCCCAAACCGACGGCGGCCGCTGCCTCTCGAGTGGACACAGGCCGCGGCGACACCACCAGCGAGCACGGTTCATAAGGAACAGGAACTGCCGTCGGTCTTTGCACCCGCTCCTTTCGTACCTAGGGGGCGACCAAGAAAGGGGGTGTCCAAGAGGGGGGGGCGCAAGTCATGGCCGGCGGCATGTGCGCGGCCCGGGGGGGGGGGGCCAGGGGCGTAATGAAATAAGAAGAGGCGCCCTGAAATCTGGGGGGAAATGTCATGGCCCCCGCCATGACATCCACCCCCCCCCTAGTCATCCCCCCCTCGCTGCCGCCCCCGAAAAAGGAACAGGAACTGCTGTCGGTCTCTGCACCCACTCTTCTCGTACCCACTTCGATCTTGAGCAGGGACCAACCGTCCAGGCATTCCTATAGTCATACCACGAAATGTTCTTCGAACCCAAAAAAAGTTCTAAGAACAAAAACAATGTTCTTAGAACAGAAACCCGATGTGCTAAAACAAGACGGCCCCAGCCAGAAATGGTCTGAGAACATTTCGTGGGAACCACAAGAGGTTCTTAGAACATTGTTTGGTGGGGCTATAATAGAGGGCAGAAAATCCACCCCGATAATAACCACCCCGACATGCGAGGCCTTTAGTAAACGCGCCCAAAGAAGGAATCGAACAGGGCAGAGCTGTTTAGTAAACGCCCAAGGCCGCTTAGTAAACGCCAATTTGTCCGGTCCGGGTGGTTTTCCCCCCTTGATATAAGCGAGCCAGGACGCTTCGCCACTGCTTGACGATCGTCCCGAACCTCGGGGGCCGCCCCGCGGAACGCGCGGGCGCCCGGCCGCCGCGCGGGCCTTCGCGCGCGGCGGCCCCGCTGCACCGGAGCCCTCGCGAACAAGCCAGGGCTCGTGCGTGCCTCGGCCTCCTCCTCCCAATCTCGGAAGCAGCCCGGGCGGCGGGTCCGTGAGTACCGCCTTCTCCGCCTCCTCCTCCTCCTCCTCCACCTCCTCCTCCACCTCCTCCACATCATCATCATCATCATCATCATCATCATCATCATCATCATCATCATCATCATCATCATCATCATCATCATCATCATCATCATCATCATCATCATCATTCATCATCAGCATCATCATCATCATCATCATCATCATCATCATCATCATCATCATCATCATCATCATCATCATCATCATTCATCATCATCATCATCATCATCATCATCATCATCATCATCATCATCATCATCATCATCATCATCATCATCATCATCATCATCATCATCATCATCATCATCATCATCATCATCATCATCATCATCATCATCATCATCATCAATCATCATCATCATCATCATCAATCATCATCATCATCATCAGCATCAGCATCAGCACCAGCATCATCATTATCAGCATCATCATCATAAGTAGCATCGTCTTCATCGTCGCCGTCTTGTTCGTAGGATCAGTCATCTGTGTTAGTATCCTTCATATGACTATTGTTATGATTCGCATTATCCTTCGTCGTAGTACTACTCGTACCTTGAATTGTTATTCGCATTCGGAGTAGTAATTATCATGACTATTAATTTGATTGGTAGTCGCATCATCAGCAATCGTAGTGATGGCAATAATCCGATCGATCTTGGACTTACAGTCACGTTTAGTATGAATAGTACGATGAGCAGCAGTATGAAAATGAGGTAAGCAGCGCTAAGCTAAGGGGACGTAACTGGGGGAACCGCGGGGCGGATGCCGGGGGAACCGCCCGGGGCGTTATCCACTGCCTGGCCCTTTAAGCACAGAGGGCAAGAACCCTTCTAGGCAGAGCTTAGGTAGGGAAATATCGGTCGGCTCATTCTGATTATTATGTTTCGTCGCCTTCGCCGTAGTATTATTCAATGCACTCGTAGTATGATGCTTAGTACCATTACTAGTACCATAAGTTTATCTTATGTGCATTGGTATCGTCCTCCGCCTCCTCGTCCTCCTCCACTCCCCTCCTCCTCCTCCTCCTCCTCCTCCTCCTCTTCCTGCTCCTCCTCCCCCCCCTCCTCCTCTTCCTCCTCCTCCTCCTCCTCCTCGCCTTCTTCTTTTTCTTTTTCCTCCTCCTCCTCCTCTTCCTCCTCCTCCTCCTCCTCCTCCTCCCGCCCATCCTCCTCCTCCTCCCGCCCATCCTCCTCCTCCTCCTCATCCTCCTCCTCCTCCTCCTCCTCCCTTTCTAGAGCTGGGGAGGCGGAGGAGGCAGGAGGTTGCAGGCCAGAGGTGTTGCTATACGTTTCGAAAGTTTGGTGTACACCGTGTGTTTAGAAGTGTTTTAGACGGGAGGGCGAAGAGAAAAAAAACGAAAAGGCAAGAATAGGGTGTGGGGAGGAGACGGTAACGGGGCGGAAGGAAGACACGGGAGGGAGGAGGCAGAGGAGGGAGCAGGAAGGAGGAAGCGGAAAGCAGAAGGGAGAAAGGAGGAGGGGAGAGGAGAGGAGGGAGCATGGATGAGGGGGGAGGGAGGAGGGACCAGGGAGAAGGGAAGGGGACGAGAGAGGAGGAGGGAGGAGCGAGGAGCGGGAAGGAAGGAGGAAGGAGGGGGGAGCAGAGAGTGAGGAGGGGGGATGGAGGAGTGAAGGTAGAGGCGAGATCCGAGAGGACGGAGGAAGGACGAGAAGGGTTGGAGATAGAAGCAGGAGGGGGCACGTCAAATCTATAGACAGACCGCCCATGAAGACACTCGCCGCGTGCAGCTAAGGCAAGAATAGACCTGGTCGAGGTAGACAGCGATGAGATTGTCGGCATATGACTACAGTCAAAAACCCTAATAAGGACGCGCGGTAAGGACGCAAGACCCTTGGAAGCCGAAGTTGGGATTTTTGGGGCGGCGGACGACGAAAACCCCAAGGACGCAAGGTACTCTGAGCAAGGACGCAAGGGTACCATGAGCAAAGTCGCGCGTCCTGATTAGGGTTTTTGACTGTAACAACATACAGCGACAAGAGTACACATGTAATGTCGGGCTGAGGTCCACCACTGTGACTTGTGCACGCTGAGGCATGGAAGAATGCCAAGGCCTCTCTGGTAGGGCATCTGTAATCTGAGAAGGGACCGCCCCATCTACCCTCTATCACAGCGCGTTAATATATATATATATATATTATATATATTACAGGCCAGAATGGGCGTAATGGGGAGGAGGGGCGGGGGGGGCATAACATAACGTCCCCCCGCCGTGTGGTTCCGGAACCACAGCGCTTGTACGCATCACAGCAAGCTCCACAGATCGCAGCACAGTATGCACCGCCGCAGCCGCGCATCGCCTATGCAATGCGCAGTGCATACTTGCAGCACCACACCCACACCCTCCTTCGAGCATGACTAGGCGCTGAAGTTTGCTGGACGACGAGGGCGTGCGAGCGCCGGACGACGACGACGACGACGAAGACGGGGACGGAGACGAGGACAGGGACGCGGACGACGACGACGAAGACGACGACGACAACGATGACGACGACGACGACGACGACGACGACGACAACGACGACGACGAGGACGACGACGACGACGACGACGACGACGACGACGACGACGACGACGACGGAGACGGGGACGACGACGACGACGACGAGGACGACGAGGACAAAGACGACGACGACCCCCAAGGTCCCAACCCATTTCCCAGGACCGAGTTCTCATCCTGAGTCGTTTCTTGACGGTCCCGAGGTCGGGCCAGGGCCCCGGGAGCCCGAAAGCAGCGAAAGACTTGCCTCCGCGAGCCTTCCATGACCCGCGGGCGTCTGTGGTGACGGCCACGAGGACCTCCGAGCTGTCTTCGAGGCTCCGGGGCCGCGGCGGGGCGCGGCCCGTGGGGCGTCTGCGCCGGGTAGCCCGGCGAACCGCACCTCCTGCGGGCACGCGCCTCCGCCCCCGAGGGAGTGTTGGACGCTCGTTCTGGGGACCTTCCTGGAGCCACTCGCTCCACTCGTGCGTCGAAGCTGCGTCGAACGTCAGTCGAGTAGATCCGTAAGGTGAGCTCCAGGAAGGTCCCCGAAACGAGCATCAAGGGAGTGAGCCGACTCCCCGCCCCGAGCGGGGCGGGGAGGAGGAAGCACGAGATAGGAGCCTCGGCGGCGAGTAACGGGGGGAAGTCAGGAGGAGAATACGGAAACGAGCTCCATACACAAACGCCTTTCCCGACCCTGCGCTGAAACTCGCGCAGGAGCGCGGGTTCTGGTGTATACGGGATCCTGGTGCATACATTTTTTGGTTCTTTCCCCGGACATCGGGGAAAAAAAGTATACACCACACCACCCCAGCATCGTCCCCGACCCTCAAAAAAGTCCTAGGATTCAAGAGACAGCCCGCCACTGGTAATGTATACGTTCCAATTTCCGAGAGAAGGCCTTCTCAGCCTTCTCCGAGGGCGGTGGGACTGCTCAGAAGCCCTCGCGCCTCCTGCAAAGTCTTCGGTGTCGCTTCGGGGAAGGTCCAGAAAACTTCTCAGGAGGCCGGGGTAGACTTCCGAGCCTTCTGGGAAGGCCCGCCCTCTCTTGCTTCCCCCCAACCTCCCTCGCCGTCGAGAGGGGGGGAAACAGAAGGAGGACGAGAGGAACAGGGGGGGCGGGGGGGGGGGCGGGGCCCATCCGCCCCGAGGGGGCGAGGAGGCAGCGCCCGGGCGAGGCCGGGAGGAGGAGGAGGAGGATGCGGAAGGAGGGCGAGAGAAGTGGGGGGGGCGGACGGGGGGAGAGGAGGGGGCGAGAGGAAGGAGAGAGGCGAGAGGAGGGAGGAGGGGGAGTGGGAGGAGGGAGGAGGGATCGGGGGGGGGGGGGAGGGCAGACGGCAGGAGGAAGAGGAGGGGGACGAGGAAGGAAGGGAGGGAAGGGGAGGGTGAAGGGGGTGGCAGGCTTTTGGGGGAAACAACCGCGTGCTCGCGGAGTCTGGCATACACTGACTGCTGGAGCGAGGGATCCGAGGTCCGAGAGTACCCTCTGGAGCCAGATGGAGGACTCCGAAGGTCCACCCGCCAGGATCCCGGCGAAACACGCACCCCCGCGGACCTCGCGTGAAAATGCCCAGAGGCGGTCCAGACGGAGCTCCCCTGATCGAAAACCAGCCACGGCCAGAATGCTCCGCGCCACACTGAGCACCGCGCCGCGCCGAGCCGCAGCCGCCGCGCGGGCCGCCGCGCCGACACCCCGCTGCGGACGACCCTCAGGAGGGGAAAACAAAAAAAAGACACAAGATCGTCGATTCCCCCCACAATGCCAGGAAATATGTGGGGAAAAGTGGGGGAGAAGACCGAAACCCAGAAAAGAGGGGGAAGGCTCGGGCGCTGGCGCGTAGGAGGAGGAGGAGGAGGAGGAGGAGGCGGAGGAGGAGGAGGAGGCGGAGGAGGAGGAGGAGGAGTAGGAGGAGAGGGAGGAGGAGGAGGAGGAGGAGGAGAGGAGGAGGAGGAGAGGAGGAGGAGTAGGGGAGGAGGAGGAGGAGGAAAAGGAAAAGGAGGATGGGGATCTGTGTCTGAGGCCACGAGGCCGAGGCGTGCAGGGGCTGGCGGTCGCAGATGCCGGCGCGCGGAAACGGCACGGGTGGGCCTCGGGCGGGCTGTGCGGCAGTGGCGGCCTCGCACGACCGGGGAGAGACGGCGGGAAGGAGCAGCGAGCCGAAAATGATGGGCCTGTTTTCCACCACCACTACCATAAGTTGGAGGGTAGGGGGGTCCTTCCTCCTCCTCCTGCCTCCTCCTCCTCCTCCTCCTCCTCCTCCTCCTCCTCCTCCTCTTCGTCCTCCTCCTCCTCTTCGTCCTCCTCCTCGTCCTCCACCTCCTTCCCCCCTCCAACTTATGGTGGTGGTGGTGGAAAACAGGCCCATCAGAAAAGCACAATCAGGGCGCTGACCTGAGGAGCCCTAAATAAGGAGCCCAGACATCGGGCGCCTCGAAAAAAAATCGAGACGGAGGCTCTTCGTAGTTTTCGGCCTCTCGGGGCCCTCGCCGGGCCTCGGGACCGTCAAAAAACGACTCGGGATGAGAAACCGGTCCCAGGGAAGTGGTCGGGAGGTCGGGGGCCCGCGTCTCGAAAAAATCGAGACGTTGGACGTCTGGGAACGAGGCCCCTTTTTTTCCATAAATTAAACTTTCATTTCCGATCGGAAACCTAAGGAAAACCTGAGGCAAGCTGTGAAGAACGTAAGGAACGCGGAGCCCCTCCCCAACCAAGAGGGTTCCTTCTTCAGGGCCCCGACTGTACAGGCGTGCGGCCGAGCGCGGCTCCAACCGGCGAGGGCACCATCGTGTCAGAGTTTGGGTCGGGCGTGCCCCCCTCACGGAGGGGCTCTGAGCGAGAAAGAAGACGGCGACTGCGCACAGGGAGGCAGGGCGAAGGAGGAGCGGGCTGAGAATCGTCGGTGGACAAACCTCCCTTTCGTAAACCTCCCCTCATTGAAGACGGCCTGGGGCCGAAACAGACGGACCTGGACCCGCAAAATGGCGGCCGCGACACTGCCTCGCGAACCGAAAGCGGCCGATGCCTCAATCAACGTGTCAGGGTAGGAGGTCTGTCCACCTCCGAAAGCAGTACAGGCGTGCAGCTGAGCGCGGCTCCAACCAGCGAGGGCACCATCGTAGCAGATTTTGGGTCGGGCATGTCCCCCTGCGGAGGGGTTTTGGACGAACAATAGAAAGTAGTCACAACATATCAAAGCGATTGGCAACAAATAATCGAGAATTCGTCCCAAGACTATTGTGTAACTATCGTTCAATCCTCCTCCTGTAGAGGGACAGGCCCGACTGAAATCAAATTACGTTGACCCTTCGTCGACAAATCGGGGCAACCGCAGCAGCAAGTTCGCAGGCCCGCGCTGGCTAAGCGATACCCTTGTTCTGCAGATGGTATCGGCGGTCCAGCAGATCATACATTTGGGCCTTGACATATACAGTCGGGGCGTTGACCTAAGGAACCCTAAATAAGGGACGAGGCCCATTGTTCCCAAACGATTGACTTCGATTCCCCATGGAAAACCATAGGGAAACCTAAAGCAAATTGCACAACAATCAAAGAACACAGAACCCCTCCCAAACGGAAAGGGTTCCTTCTTGAACGCTCCGACTGTAATGAAGTATGCATGAGCTTGAACAGCGGAATGGGTGTCGAGTCACACCTCTCTGAATGCTCGAAGACGCCACTTCGCTGCAACGTCGCTGTGGCAGCCTCCAATGCGGATGAGCGCGGCGGTCCAAAAATGCGCACACTACGCATCACGACACAGAAGATGGCATCATTGTCTCGAGGTGTTCCTGGCACATACTGAGATGCTGCAGCACAGATGGAAGACTGGCTGTCCTATCCGATTTTCATATGGTACAATTTAGCACATGCGAAGCCGACACAGCAGTGCGCGTGGCCTCCTCTCAAAACCTTGCAAACGTGTGAACGTGGTCGATCCAAGACAGATGTGCGAGTCTAAGGCCTCAGACACAGGAATTCCTGGGATCGTACCTAGTATGAAGGGGCCCCAGGACACACAAATAAATACACACAAATAGAAATATTCCCCATACTGTCCCATATGTTCTGGGTTGTTGTCTTCCCCCTCACTTCCCATATTTTCCTGTATTTCCTGGGAATCGACGATTAATTGTGTCTGTGTGTTTTTTCCCCTCCTGAGAGTACCCCTTCCCGCTCAAGCTTACCCTGGCTGGCCACCAGCCGCTGCAGGGCAACCCGGCTGCGTCGGCACTGCGACGGTGGGCGACACCCGCTTCGACGAAACCCAACGGAAACCTGCCAACACTAGGGAAGAAGCAAACGTACCTCGCTTTTAACCACCCTCGCTTCCAAGAAATACCAAACGATACCAAATTGCAGCCTGTATTGGTCAGGCCGCTTGACGAGGAGGCGCGTGGTATGGCTTGGTGTTGCCTGGAAGCGAAAGCGGGGTATGTAATTCACGCTCTGAAACGCACACACACACACACACACACACACACACACACACACGCACGCACACACACACACACACACACACACACACACACACACACGCACACACACACGCACACACGCACACGCACACGCGCACGCACAAGCGCACAATAGTCAATGGCATGCGTTAGCCTATTGCCTCTAGATCCTCACACGTCACCCGAAAAAACTCGGAGACGCTGCTCGCCGAAAGGCCGCTGCGTCTAGATCCGCCGGCGCGGCCAGCGGAGGAGAGAGCCGGCGGGTCGCCCGGATATCCGCAGAGAGGCCTCGAGCAGCGCCTGTGGCTCGCCATCGCTCGGACGTCAATTTTTTGTCAAATGATCAAGGATGCTCCTCGATGGTTCTCGCCGAAGGAAAAAAAAAAAACGCACACGTCCGAGCGATGCCAAGGCGGGGCCTGGGGCAGGAACGCGCAGGAGCCACAGCCCGAGGGGAGGAGGGAGGAGGGCAAGGGCACGCAGGGGAGCGGGGCCCGCCAGGGAGGGGTGGTGGCAGCAGGAGGACGAGGGCGGCGACGACGACGACGGAGGCGGCGGCTGCGCGGCCAGGCTCGGGATCTCGCGGCCGCCGCGCCCGCTGCTAGACCTCGCGGACGCTGCCGCGCCCGCTGACGCTGCCGCGCGGGCTGAGCAGCCGCTCGTTCTGATCGAGGCGGGCGCACGCAAAGCTCTGGCATGCATGCGTCGCAAACACACACACACACACACACAGATCCCTGCAGATACAGAGGATGCATCGGGCGCCGCGGCCATCCCAGAGAGTGTACTGGCCCTGGCCGCCCCCCCCCTCCCCCCCGAGGTAACGCCACGATTCGTGGTGACCTCCAGGGTGTCTCTGGCTGTTCCCAGACATTCCTGGGCGGCACCGGCGCGAAACGTGACGTTTACTGGACCCCCGCACCCCCCACCCCCGGGTGACGCCCGTTTGGGGAAACGTACCTCTCCGGGGGTGCGTTCTTGCTAGGATTCCGAGGCGAATCCCGCGGTGGCGACGAGGGCCTCCCAGGAGGCCCAAAAAGGGGCAAACGAGCGAAGGGCAGCGCGGTAGGGGTACCTTTTTCAGGGACTTGCTTGTGCTATCAATGTGTAAAGCACGCACAAAAAAACTAGTTTTAAAACCAAAAAGCAAAATATATATATTATTAGTATTAATAATACATGTTTTATATTAAAACAAAACACACACACACACAAAAAGAAACAAACAAAAAAAACAAACAAACAAACAAAAAAAAACTTGCGGACGCGTCGGAAAAAAACAAAGCCGCCTGTTGGCGTCCGCGCCCTGCTTCGCCTCCGCCAGCAGGGCGTTGATGGACAGGCCCCCGCCCAGGACCTCGGCGCCCAGGCGGCGGAGGCCAGCACACCTCTTACAGCAGAAGAACAGCATCCCTCAAGAACACGAGGCCCTCCTCCTCCTCCTCCTCCTCCTCCTCCTCCTCCTCCAACGCCTCTTCCTCCTCCTCCTCCTCCTCCTCCTCCTCCTCCTCCTCCTCCTCCACCTCCTCCCTCCACCTGCTCCTCCTCCTCCTCCTCCTCCTCCTCCCCCCCCAACGCATCTTACTCCTCCTCGCTCCACTCCTCCCTCCTCCCTCCTCCTCTCCTCCTCCTCCTCCTCTTCTTCTTCCGCCTCCTCCTCCTCCTCCTCCTCCACCCCTCCTCCTCCTCCTCCGCCTCCTCCTCCTCCTCCTCCTCCTCCTCCTCCACTCCTCCTCCTCTCCTGCTCCTCCTCCTCCTCCTCCTCCTCCTCCTCCCCTCCTCCTCTCCTCCTCCTCCTCCTCCTCTCTCCTCCTCCTCCTCATCATCATCATCATCATCATCATCATCATCATCCACATCATCATCATCAGCATCCTCATCCTCATCCTCATCCTCATCCTCCTCCTCCTCCTCCTCCTCCTCCTCCTCCTCTTCCTCGTCTCCGGCAGCCCCCGACCGCCGCGCCAGCGGATGGAACCCCCGGCCAACC
Organism: Prorocentrum cordatum; assembly: GCA_963575745.1. Classification (NCBI taxonomy): domain Eukaryota; class Dinophyceae; order Prorocentrales; family Prorocentraceae; genus Prorocentrum; species Prorocentrum cordatum. The sequence goes on along the minus strand of CAUYUJ010018091.1, from coordinate 1,269 downwards.
CGTCCCACCCTCCTCCCGCTACTACAGTCGGACCTGGGTTAGGAGAACATCCTTTAAAAATAAGGCCCTCCGCCAGCCAAAACACCCCAGGATGCACAAGAACATCCAGCACACGCGAAGAACATTATGGATACTCTCCCCGAGCCGACCTCGATCATATCATACCTCGGTCCGACAGCACCCTCCGATGCTGGGGGGCCTCCAAGGGGGGAAGGATAGGTCAGCATCGAATCGGAAACTCGGGTCGAATCGAAACGTGCATCGAATCGGGGTGCAGCGGCCACGGATCGGGGATGGGCAGACCCCCCTTTAGCAAAACGTGGTTTAGTGAAAACGACCTGAGGCCCAAACCTGGCGGGCGCAGGCCTGGAAAATCACGGCCGCGGCGCCCTCTCGAGAACGGAAAACGGCCAATCCACGAATCGGCGTGTCGCTGTTGGGGGTCCTGTCCACCCCCGAACGGAACCAGACTCGAGTCCGACCGGCGGCGCCAGGATGCACAACAGCGCCGTGCAAGCATCGGGCCGCATCGGATCGTCAGGGTATAGTAGGCTCGGCTCGGGTCGGGCCTGCCGGAAATCGGCCAGCGGAGCGATCGAACGGAAACGAACCCGGAGAGGAGGCGCCCGGGAGGGAGCCGTGCCTGCAAGATGGCCCCCCCCCCGCTGCCGAAAAAGAGAGAGAACATCCGAGATGGCGCAAAAGAGGGCCGAAGATGCCTCAAGAAAAAAGACGTCGGCATGCCTCCAGGACTCGGGTCGGGCGAAAGGGGGGGATAGCAAAGGGGGGGGTTGAGAATCAGCTCACGTAGCTGATTTTCCCGGCGCCTCCCGGCGCTGGGAGGCGCCCATGTATCGAGGAATGGGCCCCTCGGTGAGGCCGAAACCAGCTGCATGCAGCAAATTTCGTAACCCCCCCTTTCCCAATCCCCCCCTTTCGCCCGACCCGAGAGATGGCGCAAAAGAGGGCCGAAGATGCCTCAAGAAAAAAGACTTCGGCATGCCTCCAGGACGGAGGAGGAGGAGGAGGAGGAGGAGGAGGAGGAGGACGGCCCCAACAGGCTCGAGGGGCCCACTGGTCCCACTCCAGCGCCGGCGCCCTGCCTTAGGCCATGCAGGGAGCTCCAGCCGGGTGCACACGCCCGGCTCGTGTGTCCACCCGCGAAGAGGCAGTCCGGCAGCCTCTTCTCTCGCGGCATGTCCAGTGGGAGGTCCTCCTCCTCCTCCTCTTCCTCCTCCTCCTCCTCCTCCTCCTCCTCCTCCTCCTGTC